>OZ020178.1:4316783-4636842 GCA_963971145.1 Sussaba pulchella
AAACTGAATATTCCGTCCTTATCTAATAATGATGGAAATGAGAATAGTAACAATAACTATAATTACTATTATTCTATGAATTATAATTACCTATAATAATTATTATTTTTCCGTAATTATTATTATTCTATAAATCATAGTTATGATAATAATTATTTCTCTGAAATTATATATGATTATATAAATTATAATTATAATTTGATTGTATAATTATATAAGGATGACATATTGAGTATTACGTTTAGTTTGAGTATTTAGTTTTACTATCAAATAATAGGATCGGTATTCATTCAATCAAAATGTATTTCATTTTCAATCAAAGTATTAATAATTACACAACTATTAACCATTAAGTATTGATATATTAAGTTAAAAAACGTTGAGTTATTTCTCTCTTCCTATTATATTCAATTTAAGTATTTTTACTATTATTATTAAAAGACCTTCGATCATAATTCTTATTAAATATCAAAAACCATGGTAGAACAATAAGTCCTCAGAACTACCAATAATTATTGCATAAATATGAAAATTTGAATCGTCTTATGCGACGATTCAAATTTTCAACTCCAATCCAATTAATATGATTAAAAAAATCATGCCAACTCCAAGCCAGTTAATATAATTAAGAATCATGTTAATTCCAATTCAAATTAACATGATTAAAAATCCCATTAGTTCCAATCCAATTAATACGATTAAAAATCAAATCAATTCCAATCCAATTAATACGATTAAAAATCATATTAATTGGGTCCAACAAACACCCCAAATACATTTCCATTAAATCCCCATCATCATCTCCTCCTCCACTCGTTTCCATATTTTCCCCATTGAAATACGAAAACAAAATGAAATCTCGTCCTCTCTACCTCACACCGCCTTCGACGGGCAACTTTGCCACGTCCATTCGACTCGCAAATTCCCGCGAGAAATGCAAAAAATAAAAGAAACGAGAAAAGAAAAAAGTAGAAGAGGAACTGATGCGCCCGAAGAATGGGTCAAGTAGACGCGAGCACTTTTCAAGATTCGTCCCCACTCGCCTCGGATAGCGCGAATGAGAATGCATCTTTTGTCGCGCATCTTCGTTGTGTAGCCGCTCTCGTCATCTCCACCTTCGGAGAGCAAGTCACACTTGTACTTCCAGTTTCCTTTGTGCCTGATAGTATCTTCGCCACGCAGCGGACCAACCACGGTCTCGCGCACGGCTCTCGAAACTCCGACGATTTGGCTAGTGCCGGATAAAATAGAAACATTTGTTTCTCGTAGCTGCCGCAAGGAGGGCGCCACCGGTACTTAAGTGACGAGGAAGAGAGATGGAAGCGGATTGGCGATCTTTTTTCAATGACCGAAGCGCGTTGTATGAATTGGTACGATTAACCACTTTAAAGTGGTAAATACAATAGATGTATATAGCTAGCTATTTATTGTAGCTAGCTACTATCCAGCTCCGCTAGTGGAAACCGTGACCCGGAAAACTATCCGGACCGGAAAATTGCACGAGTTAGAGAGCGCACCTCGATTTTTTTAGAAATTTCAAAATTCTCTAGAAACAAAAGCACTGCATGGATTTTGCTCAGATTCAGTACCAAGCATCTTCCTGTAATACTGCAAAATTCTACTGAATTCCAGCTCGATATCTCGGAAATTATGCGAGCTAGAGAGCGCAAAACAATTTTTGAAGAATTTAAAAATCGTCAAAAAAAAAAACACCTGCATGAATTTTCCCAAAAATTAAATCAAGCAAAGTGATTTGAACCCTTCACATGTGTGATGCATTTCAACTCGATATCTCAAGCCGTTCTCAAGTTGTAAACGTTAAACGAATGTTACACATACACGCATAAATCCGGACATTTTTTCTGAATGCGATTTCTTTGCATTTCGGGAAATTCTGAACACGTTTTCATTAAAATCTGGAAAAAGATGTCACCAAAACAAAGCTTCCAAACAAACATCTCATAGAAACAAAGTTTCTATGAGGAAGCACAAAAGGAGAAACAAGAAAACCGAAATATTTCCATGGGAAATGGAGCAGATAAATCTGCCGTGTTCGCATGTACGAGGCGTCACGTTTCCACGGAGGTAAATCGATCGGGCCACGCTCTCTGGCCAGGTACGGTTCTCTTCGTGAAGCATTAGCATGTACTTTGTTTCTCATCCCCGGTCGAATCAATTCCCGCAAACAGAAGAATCCCCCCATCGTTCACGTCCCAGTCGACCGGAAATTCATTCGATCGGGTTCAACCGCGTCCCGGAGTCCGAGACTCGACCGTGGCTCCGATTACCTGGACAAAAGCATCGAGAGCTCTTCCAGATATTCGAAGAATTTATCACGGACGATGCGGACAAAGCCGGAGAGATGTTTGGATTTGAAAGAAATAGAGACAAAAAAAATCGGATCGAATTACTAAAAAAACGCATTTTTTCTCGTTATTTCTTTAGTATTTATGGCAATTTGGAAATAGGAAAAAGAATGATTTCAATGTGCTTTTTAGAGAGGAATCAGTTTGATTTATTTTTGTTCATCTCATAGAAGTCTGTAGGTCAATTACGATACTGGACTTGTTATTATCAGCTGTTGAATTATTAAAATGTAGAAAATGTGTGTGTGTGAATGTGTGTGCTATTGTTTTATTAAAATGTAAGGCTATTATTATCGAGTCGAAGTTGAATCGAATTAGCGACCATTTTTTTTTTTTAATATTAGTATTCGAAGATAGAACGATAAATGGCTTTGATGTGTTTCAGATAAATCGATTGAACTAATTTTTCTCACCTTATCAAAAACTATAATTCAATTGTGACGTGGTATTAATAATCCTTATTGAATTATCAAAATATACAAGAAAACAGAAGCAATATTATTTTTATCCAAAATGTAATGCTATTACTATGGGGTCAAATCGAATCGTCAAAAACAAATTTTTCTTGAATATCGCAATTTAATAATAGAAAAAAATGTCTTCAATGTATTTTCGGATAAATTAATTGACCTAATTTGTCTCACCTTATTAAAGTCCATAATTCAATCATGACACAGTTTTCTTAATCCCTATTGGATTATTGAAACGTCAAAAAAAGCAACATTATTCCTTATCAAAATGTAACGCTATCAGTATCGAGTCGAAGCTGAATCAAATTACCGATGAAAATTCTTTCGAAATATCACAATTGGAAAATAGAAAGAAAAATAGCTTCAATATAATTTCAGATAAATTAATGGACCTAATTTTTCTCACCTTATGAAACCCCACAATTCAATCACGACCCAGTTTTATTAATTCCCATCAAATCATCTAAATTTAAAAAAAATTAAGCTATATTATTTTTATCAAAAATATAACGCTACTATTATTATCGACTCAAATTACCATCGCATTACAAAAAAAATCCTCTTCCAATATCAAAAACATCTTCAACGAATTCTCAAACAAATCAATCGGCCTAATTTTTCTCACCCCATAAAAGTCCCCTATAATTCAATCACAGCACAATATCATCAATCCCAACTAAATGATTAATTTTCTCAAACGAAAAAAAATTTGTTAAAAAAAAAAACAACCCAATTTTTCTCATTCTTAATGAAATTATTAATTTTCCGTCGGCACTCGCGGCTACTCCGCCGGTGCGCAACAAGGCCCCGTAGAAACGAGGCCCATTGTCGGGTTTCGTTCGTGGCATCGATTGGAACCCGTAATGACCATTCGGGACACAAATAAAGCGTTTTATTGCCGCGATAGATTCACGAGTGACCGCGGGCGGCCCGATTCATTTCGACGGAATTACATTTTCCATGCTCCCGCGGGGGTCGAGTGAGATGCAACGTTCGATGTACCTCCCGCGTCGAGCGATTCGTCTCTCCGATAGTCTGACCCAGCTGCTGCTCCTGCTGCTGCTCCTGCTGCTGCTGCTGCTGCTGCTGGAGCTGCTGGAGCTGCTGGAGCTGCTGGAGCTGCTGCTGCTGTTGGAGCCGATGGTGAAGCTTATGCTGCTGTAGGGCTGGCTCTTCATTCTTCCCTGCCACTCGACGGACCCTTAGAATAAAAAATAATCTTAAAAAAAAGGAAGATGAAAAGAATATGAAAGGATGGATATTCCTCGGGGGTCGCGCGAGCGTCCAGGGACCATAAACCTGTCGCCGGACATAATTGATTCTCCTTCGATTATCATAGTCGATGTACCTACCACACGTAGCCTCGGCATACACGCGAGCAATGCTTTATTCCTTCCTTACTCTCTCTCTCTCTTTCTCTCTTTCCCTTTCTCTCTCTTTTTCTCTGCCTCTCTTTCTCTGACTCTCCTTCTCTCTTTCTCTCTTTCTCTCTCTCTATTTCTCTCTCTCTGACTCTTTCTTCCTCTTTCTCTCTCTCTCTCTTTCTCTCTATTTCTCTCTCTGACTCTTTCTTCCTCTTTCTCTCTCTCTCTCTTTCTCTCTTTGGCTCTCTGTCTTTCTCTTCAGCTCTTTCGTACGGCGATATATTCATTTTTGACGTAGCTCCGGCGTGGGGCCGAGAGTTACTAGTTCAACCGAATATTCTCGACGATACGGGCGTACCGCATGAAACCTAAAGACCTTTAATCATCACTCAGATGCACTAGCTTGGAAAATTAAAAAAAAGACCCTTTTGATGGGAATTGAGGGAAAATATAATTAGGATTTTATGCAAATACGGGCGCAGCGATGTATCTTTCTATTTTGTGCACACACGTAGCTTAAGATTTCGATAATTTATTCAAACATATTAATCCTTTAAACATGATTTTGAGGGATTATTTCTGTATTCGTAACATTATAATAATAATGCCGACAATTAGCGGCAAACAGTCGAAATTGGAAACAGTCAAATAGGAATATCTCTGAATAGTTTTAAAAGTTCTTAGTGATCAAGTTCTTACTGGACGGATATTAAGAAATGCTAAAATTCTTGAAAATTTAAGAGATGATAGTGCTTTATGGGATAATAATATATGAATTACTACAAAATTTTCCACTGCATAATTTAACAGTCATACCTTTATAAACTTAATACGGTCGCTTATGGGAAAACAGCTTCTGCAGACGTTAATGATTGCAAAACAAACGGAACAAAATCGTCGTAGATTCTGAAGAAATTATATCATTAAGATTAAGGATCCACAGATTGATTATGCTTAGTTTTAAATGAATTGACTGAGTGATCGTCGAGAAATTAATCAATGTAATGAGGAGTATCGCCTGAAACAGTTGAAACAGTTGTAAATTCAGTGTCAAAGCGTCAGTCAATCACACACCAATATCGTCGAATTTGGCTCGAATTATTATTAAAAATGATAAATTAACATTTCTAAGTGTTCATTTATTATTAATTCAACTATTCGTACGGTTAAACATGTACGTCATGATCTAGACTTGTAAATCCCTGATTCACCCATCTTGGACTGACTTTTTGCGCGACGATTCATCCAATAACACCTTACGAACGAAATTTTTGTGACGGAAAGAACTTTTCGTTTCTTTTGTCTATTATGAGATTGCACTGTATATCAGAGAACATCAAGCCCTTGCTCTGAGCGAAATATCCTCGACACGTCGGAGTTACACAACTCGTGGAGAGCATGGGAGAATAAGAAAGAGAGAGAGAGAGAGAGAGAGAGAGAGAAACGAAAACGAGAGAGCGAGAGAAGCAGAGAAAGAGACGGCGGGAGGGAAAGATAAAGAGAGAGAAAGAGAGAGTGTGAGAGAGAAACAAAAACGAGAGAGCGAGATGAGGAGAGAAAGTGACAGTGGGAGAGAAAGATAAAGAGAGAGAGATTGGTGTTGGCGAAGAGCGCGAGCGGCAGTTTGTCGCTGCATCCTCGTGTAACAGCAGTGCAGTCGGAAGGTTGCAGGGTTTAGGCAGGGCGGAGAGGGGGGAAGAGGGGGTCGGTGGCGAAACGAAAAATCGATCGAAGCTTGCAGCGGACTATGCGATAGCTACCGGAGCTGTATACCGAAGCGGTAAAGCGCGTGAGGGTTCCGGACAGCGCAAAAGCAGAAGTAAAAGTTCGCGGGGTGCATATACGCTCCATCGTCGTCGTATCCATACGACGATGGATCCGAAAAGCTCGGAAGGGCGCGCGCAATACCGTCGACGACGGGGATGTAAATATGACGAAGCGAGGTATGACTCAGGTTTCGCCCGCAATTGCCCGAATGGCTAATGCGGGGGCTCTTGGGTTCGCCGGGTAATTAAAGACGAGAGGTACGTCCTAGAATTCAGGGTCGGCCTTGAGGTGAGAGACGAGGAAACGTCGCGAGAAATATGAATTTACGGAAGTGGGACTGATTTTAACGTCGTATTGTGTAGATTGTACGATTTTTTTTATTTGTCGGGTTAATTGACCACTGTGGAATAAGATTTGATGTAATATCAAATGGAATTGAAATAAAAAAATGAAATGATATTTAATTTTATTGAATTTTTTATTTGATTCAATTCTATTTTGGATGTTTAATTTAATTTAACTCTGTTTCATTTTTCAATTTAATTTAATTCTATTTAATATTTTATTTGATTTATTTCTACTTAATTTTCAATGTAGTTTTGTTGAAATTTGATTTAAGATTGAATTGTGATTTAATTTATAATCGAATTTTTTTTGCCCTTTGTGAGGTTGAAGCCCAGAGGTACGTCCAGGAATTGAAGGTAGGGCTTGAGATAAAAGACGACGGAACGGCGCGGGAATATGAATTTGAGGACGTAACAGAATTAAATTCTGCCGAATTTTTAATCTGATTTAAAATTCAATCTTAATTTGATATTCTGGAAAATTTTATTTAATTTTGGATTGAATATTATTTAATTATGGATTGAATTCTGTTAAATTTCAATCAAATTTCATTTAACAGTGCAATTGATGAATGCCGGAAATTTAAAAATTGTGTTATATTTAATTGAATTGTATAATTCTGAAGATAAAAAAAATTACATTCGTCAATTTATAAAACTTATTCAAACAATAATTAAGAAGTATCTCAAGGTTAAATCAAATTCAATTGGATATCTCATAAAATTCAATAAAATAAAATTTACGAAATTTCCTCATCATATTTATAACCGTTCCCGAAATAAAAGAGAAATAACAATAATCCTGACTAAGAATATATCAATTCGACACAGTATCAAAAAACTTCACTCCCTTATAGTTCAACATCAATTGAATCAATATAATGTATCAATCGACCCCACGTTTCGCATTTCTTTCAACCTCCCAAATAATAATAATTCAATTTCTTTCTTTTCCATCGAATTCAGCCGATTCGTTAGAACGTTCGCGATTCAATGTTAATTATCAGAACATCGCAAAATCGAACGACTACTCGACGACGATGAAATAATGAAGAATAATGAAAGAATAGATCGTCGCTGACTGGATTGGTTGAATCGCGGGTTATGATAATGCGATAACAAAGACGAACGAAGGCGGTCGATTGATGTAGCGACGAAACAAACGAGCCGGAACTGATCAAACAATCGTTGGATTTTACGAAGCGACTCCGGTGCGTCTGCGATCACTCGACGCGCTAATTAACGTCGGATCCTTCCCATGACTGGTGGTGACGTTGACTACGGATCCATGGTTCCATGGGCGTTCTCCAAGGCTTGTAAACCCTTCCGCGTCTACGCTGCGCGATATACACGTACGTTGTAGCGGGTGCGAATGGCAATTCCAAAGATTCGACATCCCGACAGGTCGATAAATCGAATCAAAGTCTTATCGGACCGATCGTTCGGCGAAAAGTTAGACCAAAATGGGTGAATCGTGGATTTACAAGTCTGGTTCATGTCGTACGTGTTTAGCCTTACAAATAGCTGAACTAATAATGGATTAACACTTTGAAATGAAACTAAGCATAATCAATGTGTTGATCCTAAATCTTGATATAATTTTTTCAGAATTTACGGCGATTTAGTTCCATTTGTTTTGTTTTGTTGTATTAACGTCTGCAGACGCTGCTTTCCCATGAGCGACCGTGTTAAATTCATGAATTTATAACTACTTAATTATGTAGTGAACAATTCTGAAATAATTCATGTATTCGATCAAAAACTATCGTTCCTGAAAATTTTCAAGAATTTTGGCAATTTTTTAATATCCATTCGGTAAAATCATCATTCGGTTTATTGACCTGTCGGGACATTGAATATTCGGAACTTCGATCCGCACCCGTTATATAGCGGGCGTATGTAGGGAAAAAAAGAGTTGTTAGAACCGAGACCGAGCTCCGCCGGGAATTCGCGGTGCCACACGCGGCCTTTTTGTCTCTACTTTCCGGGGATGTCAGGGACGTGAACCTTCCACGCTTTGCTCCGCTGTCAGCGAACTCTTCAACGTCGTCCATCTCATCCGCGCGGATGTGACTGTTCGTCCGGCTTTGAGTTTGACGAAATGATTAGGCAACAAAATCAATAAAAATATTATGACGAAATTAATCATTTATGTTTGATAATGATTTTCTTTAAATGATTTATATTTTTTATTGGGGAATTGGATGGTTGTGGGACGATGAGACATGGATGAGAGTTTGGATGAGGATTATTTTTTCAATTACGAGTGGAAGATTAAGTTCGATAGTTAGAAGAATAAATGTGAGATGTGGAATCGAAGGTATAACATTTTTTGGTGCATCATCCGTGTTTATTTTTTTATTTTTTATTATTCTACTTTAATCTAAGGAATTTGAGTAGAATTAAGAGCTTTGAGAAGAAATAATAATCTTAGCAGCACCGGAAATTGGTAAGGACTGGAAATATTTAAAAACAAAGTGATAATTATCGAGCTTTCTTCAAATTCTAGATGGTTCTATTTGAAAAAATAGGCTTAAGCGCCAGACATTGGAAAAATTCGTGCAAATAAATCGATTATAGATGCATTCGTGCGTGCAATAATGATTATCAATCATAATTATAATAGCTAGTTAGCCAGTTGACAATTATTATCATCGCTCCAAAATACCCAATCACTATCTCAAAAATTCAACAAAATATTTCAACCTTTCTTCTGCAAAAAAAAAAAAATTAAAATATTGAAGAAATAAGAAGATAAAAAAATAAGAAATAACTTCAAAAATAACTTAAATAGATAATGAAATAAAATAGGAAATAATAACAGAAAAAAAAGTAAATAAATTACATACAACCTAAACAACCTAAACGAATAAAAATAATTTTAAAAAAATTATGGAAAAATTAAAATTAGTGGAAAAAAAAATTAAAAAATAAAACAAATAAGAAGATTTAAAAAAAAGAAATAACCACAGAAGTAACCGAAATAAATACAAAATAATTTTAAAAAATCGGAAACAATAAAATAAAAAATAATACATAAATTACATACAGCCTAAACAACTTGGAACCACTCAAAATGATTTCCAAAAAAAATGATGGTGAAATTAATATCAGTGTAAAAGAAAATTTTCAAATTACTCGCGCTGCAAGCCAGGTATTTTAAGTTTCCAGGTCGTCGAAAGATGGGAAGGAGCACCCGGGTTACCCCGGTCGATGTCGCCGGCACTGGTTCGAGCGAGTGCAGGGGGCGAGCAGCGAGCACCTCCACCACCATCACCACCACCAGCACCAGCAGCAGCAGCAGCAGCAGAAGAGAGCGAACGAGCTCGGTCTCTCGAACAGAGCTCGGGGCAGCCCGCAACGGCGAAGAGAACCTCGTGTGTGCTCCGAGCGCAACGCCGCCGTCGCCGTCGTCGCCGCCGACGCCGCCGCCACCTTATCCCCTTCAACGAACTGTCTCTCCGATTTAGTTGGTGCTCGGCGAGCAGCCGGTGTGCTCGGTTCGCGTGTTTTATTTCCACAATCGCGTTCGATCAATTTAGACGAGAACAAATATCATACGCGCTCAACGTTTTCAAACGTGTCAATCGTGTCTGCGGTATTAATTAAAAAACACACACACAGAATCACGCACATACACACGTATTTATATCGAAATATACGAGGAAGCTCGATATCCTTAAGGTGCAACAATTTTCAAAATATCGATAGACCTAAAATTGTTTGAATTTCGAAATGTAAATAAGAAAATCGAAAGATAAGATTTAAAAGGCTGATTCGAAGTTTATTCATTTTTGGAGCGACGGTGGTTGGGAAAGAAATTGGGAAGAATGTGAAAAATGATGGGGGAAATGATGAGAAAAAAAATGTATGGAAAATTATTGTGGATACGATAATATCGAATCGATGGCAACGAAGCTCGCGATAGCTCCGGAGGTCACCGGGAATGGAATTGAGAAGTTCGCGACGATAGTCGACGTCCTTGTTCAAACGTCTTGTTCGTGCATCCACTGCTTCAATCAAACTCAAACGATTTCGCGCAATTTCAATTTATCTAAATTCATTTTATTTTCTATTTTTTTTTCCGATTTAATTTTTATTATTTTTTTATATTTCATTGCAATTTTAATATTTATTATTTTGATACTCTATTTTAATTTCTAATCTAATTTAATTTTTTTTTGTACATTTCGTTTCAGTTTTTATTTTTTTTACTTTTTATCTCTGGTTTCGTTTTTATTTCCTTTATATTTTATTTCGGTTTTTACCTCTTTTTAAAATATTTATTTTATTTTTTAACGTCCGCAATTGTGTCGTTTAGAGAAATTATCGGTCAATTGGCGCGCCAATTGCGCACGCGCGTGGTCGATAAATTCGCGACGGAATATCGGATCGCGATCGATGCAACGCCGAAACGTATAGCGCGATTTAGTTAATTATACACAGTTGTGAGCACACGCGAATACATACGCGTTATTTTACTGTAATTATAGCTTGCTCGGTAGCGTAAAGATTTATTGTTGTTTGCGTCAATGATCGTCCAATTAATTCAACTCGCGGGAGAGCGAAATTTCATTTATTCAGTCAGTCGCTATCCTCCCCCCACCTCTTTCTCCTCTCGCCGCTCTGCCGATCGTTGCTTCCGCTTTTCAAAATGCATTTATGGCCATTTGTGCAATAATAGATTTTTATCTGTTGGCTATTTTCAGAACCAATGAATTTTTTTCCGATCTTAATCCGCCATAAATAAAAATGTTTCAGTTTTCTGTCGAGTGTTTTATTTATAATATCTATAATTTTATCTATACAGAAATAATAATCTAAATTAGAAAATTGAAGTTTTTCAAATATTATATTCTCGGGATTTTTATTTATTTGATATATATATCTATTATTTTATCTATACAGAAATAATAATCTAAATTGAAAAATTGGAGTGTCTTAAATGTTATATTCTCGAGATTTTTATTTATTTGATCTATAGAAATAACCTACAGAATTTAAATTGGAGAAATATTTTATTTTCGATATTTTCATTTATCTATATAATTTTTGTTAAATTTTTTTTTTTTTTTACCGCCTAATTTGATTATTTCAGTAGCTGTAAGCGGTCGATATTCCAATGTTTCTCGTTCGAAGCACGAAATTGTCGGGATATCGGAAATTTATCCGGGAAAGTACGACGGGCAATTAGCGTACAACTGTACATCCCAAGCCTTAACGATGTAACTCGTTTCAGTCGCGAGTCGCTCGTTCTTAATAGTCGCGGAATTCTCAATCGTCAACATTCCCAGCTGTTGATTCCCCCAAAAATCAATCTTTCTCATTTTCCCCTCAATCTTTTCCATTCTTCCCATCACAAATGGGGAGCAAAATATTTCTTTCCCCACAAAAATTCAAATTCAAACAAAAATAAAAACCCTAAAACATCGACGCATAAATATCTCAAAAAACAAACTTAAATTCCATCTAAACAATAGAATAAACAATTAAAATTCCACAATCGTTTTCCCGCCAAACCGATCAACCTCCGCCGAATCGGCAATTGCAAATGAGTCATAAATAAATTACAATCTTCGCAGAGTAATCACGTGACGACCGGCAAAGCCTTCGATCTTACAAACATGAGATAAGAGATTCAGCGTTGAGAAGAAAATAAAAAGACAACAAAAAAAATAAAACGAACACTTAAGAAGAAACGATAAATAGAAGAAAGGGTGGAGCGCGAGATGGACGAGTCGAAGACGCGAGATGAACGACGTCGACGCGAATGTTGTGACTACAGTTAACTTGAAGAAAGAGAGAAAGAGAGAAAGAGAAAGATAGAGAAACATCTCGCTAAACCTGAGTTAAGATAAAACATAAACAAACAGATTAATATCTTCCGAAGTTATAAAGAAAATAAAATTTACGAGGTACGAAGCCGAAGAGAGGCTGAAGATAATTAAAAAAGAAAAATAATAAAACAAAATCTCCGCATCTGTATATATACATATAGAGATATATATACGGATATATACGTATAGATAGGCCCCAGGTGTTGGTGCTCCGTTTTATCGGTGGATTTATTCACTGGAGCGACGAGAAGATCCGTTGGTGCCTGGCAATCCTCATCGGACTACTCGTCTTCATGCTCGGTGTGCTGAAGCGGCGCTGGAAGCCTTCTAAACGGTGAGAAAATACGTCTAACAAGCCCCCTCGAAATCCTCGTTTACTCAATAATTCGTCATCATAATCCCCGACCATCAGCGACCCATCGAATCAACGCAAACAAAAACTCAAATTGACATCCTAATTGCTTCGCTCGTTTTCGGGGATCACAAAATATCCGACAATCTGTTTGAGGAATATTTTGGTATATTTATACGATATTAGTTGTTATTATTGCATATTTATTGAAGTATTCGTATTTATAGAATAAATATAGAATATTGAATATATATGAAATAATAACATGTAATATTATAATATTCATATCGATATATAATATTATTATTTTACATTTATTATTTAAATATATAATATTATACGAATATGCAATAATATTTAATATCGGATAAACACATTATATATGAATATATTATTATTATTATGTTATAATTTTATATGATTATATTTGTACGAAGGTAATATTAATGCAATAATATATATAATTATATGGTGTTATAATATTGCATATTTATTATATAAGTATTCTATTTTCTTTTTCACATTTGTTATAGAAATATATAATATTTATGAATATGCAATAACATTCAATATCAACCAAATAATTCCAATATATATTATTACTATTATATTATAATTCCATATTTATCATACAAATATTTTATATATTCTTTATTTTCGTTAATATATAATATCCAATATCAAATAGACGAATAACCCTGAATAACCTAAATATCCTGGTGAAATCTCTCAGACACTAAACACAAAAATTATCATAAACCCCCCTAGAAAAAAAAACAGAATACAATAAATATAAAGTAGATAATTCGATCGATGATCAACCCATCGTGGCCTGAATTGCAACTTCCGATCGAGAATAAATCAAGGCTCGACAAACCTCGACAATGCACTGAATGCCTTCATAAAAAAAAATAAAATAAAATAAAAAAACAAGCAACAAATAAAAAAAAACGCAAAATAAAAACGAAGAATCAGCCACGTATGTCCTGTTTACACGTAACCCCGGTGCGCGTACATGTGTAGATAACGGTAAGGTAGAAAAGATGCAACCGAGTGAGTGAACGACGACGAGACGCCTCCGCTCGTTGCGTCGCTACATCGGCTCGTAGTTACAGCTCGGAAAGAGCAAAGTTATGCGGAGGTGCGTCTAAGTTTAGAAAACGTCGAGCTTCGGGCAAGCCTCGTCGCTCTACTCAACGCCTTTTTTTTCTCCTATTTCTCTCTCTCTCTCTCGTGCACTCTCTCGTTATTTTCTCTCGTTATTTCTCACTCTCGAATCGCGTCTCCGTCCGATTCTCCGACGTTTAGCGCTTCTCGTACTTTTGTCCTCGCCCGCCCACTTTCATTCTGTAACACACTGCGTTTTAAAGAGACGCATTTGTGTACAAGATCGGTACAGTTATACATCGGCGCGCGCGTGTGCATGTCGCAACTATTGCCCGTAAAATCGTGAGAGAAACGGGAGGATGGCAAACGGAGCGGTCGGGGGAGGGAATTATTCGTGAGACAAATAAATTGTTCGAGAATGACAATTGTGTTTTCCGGGGTTTACACACGCGGGACTGCGAACGATGGGTTTCATTCATGAGAAAGGACGGCAGTCGATAGCCGGAGACCGGACCGGACTCGAGGTCTTCTCCACGGCAACGGGCGGCTTCGCCCCCGCGCGCGCGTAAATCAACGGGAGAGAACGAGAGAGAGAAAGAGGGATGGAGAGAGAAGAGAGGAGGGAGGAGATTTTGCTACCGAGCTTGCGCAGCCTCCTCGTGATCGTGAAATTGTATTTATTTGGGATTGAGTAAATAATTAATCTCGTTGGAGGATTAACGACGATTTTGCTTCATGACGATGTAGGCGATTGAGAACGATATTCGTGCGTGTACAAACACGGGTTAGAATGAGATGTAGCTGCTTGAGATAATCCTGGGATTTATGAGTTTTTGAATTTGTGATGAACGGAGGGAATATAGATTTTATTATTTTTTGAAAAATGTTTTTTATTATTGCCTGGAGAGATTGAATGATTATTATTGCGATTGGTAGTATGTTGATGAGACTGGAATGAGGAGAAAAAATCGATGCGTAATGTCAATGCGGGATAAAGGAATAGAGAATGCGGATGAGAAGCCTGAAAATCGTTATCGTTTGTGTGAATTATTTTTTTATGTAAATTAACATTTAAAAAACATGAAGATGGAGAAGTAGGAGCAAAAGATAAATCAAATATAGAAGATATGTCTAATGTTTTGTTTTGCTATTTCGTTTACAGACTAATTCTAGAATTTTAGGTGCAATAATATGTTCGGTTATCCGGGAAAATAAGAGAGATCAGATGGCCAATTAAATTCGAGCAATTTTGACAATATCCACCGAATTCAACATCCAGCATCCCTGAATTGGCGGAATTACGTAACAGCGAAATTTTAATTTGAACTGAACAATAGTTTCCCAAAAAAATGTGTTATATATCAAATTTTGGTTCATTTATTTATTTATTTCGGTTATTCCTCTCAGAGAAATAGATTTATTTATTTATTCATTTATTTATCTATTTATTCATTTATTCATTCATTTATTGATTGATTTATCGATTTATTTATTTATTCATTTATGTATTTATTTATTCATTGACTCACCTATTTATCTATTCATCCATTTATGTTTTTATGTATTTATTTTCCATTGCCGATTAACATTTGCGTTTTCATCGAAGCACAATGCGAATTGTGCAATAATTATTCATTACATACAATCCGACGTTGATGGGGTCACGTCTATTTCCGTTTTGTCCGGTGGCTCGAGGCACGTACCGATGATTCGACAAACCCCGCTAATAGATATTATGTCGGGGATTCAACGAGATCTCGACGTTCCAAACGCGAATCAACGACAAACCTTCGTGCGGGCCCATTAATCATCCAAACGTATAATGATTCGCAATCCACAACCGCAATTTGAAATACGTCGTCAATGATTTTCCCGGTTCTTGTTCGTGAGCGTGTTTCATCGTACATGCATCGCATAGTTACCGTAAATTGCAAATTGCACGTAGAACGAGCGAGATGCCGAAATTGGTAATCGATATAAGGCGCGGTTGAGGCTGATCGAGCATCCGGCGAATTGCCGTGATATGAACTAACTACCGGCTACTATGTACAAACAATTTCTGAACAGCGGCTGCACATATCGGAGCAACGATGCACAGCTGTGTTACACGTTTGGCACGAACGGAAAGAGAAAGAGAGAGAAAGAGAGAAAGAGAAAGAGAGTTGGATAGTTAGATGTACAGATTCGAGAGAGAGATGATAGAGAGAGAGAGAGAGAGAGAAAGAGTCGGATAGCTAGATGTACAAATATATATTGTTTGTGAGTGCTTTAGGACTTCTGAAGTCCCATTGGCATGCGAGCAATAATACTAAAATGAAAAAGAATTAAAAAGTTTAAAATGAAAAAAAAACAATTATGGAATCGGGAGAAATACGTGAACTGGCTTCATGTAGAAATTAGGAAAAATATCGTTGTAAAACTTGAGAGGAAAAATCGGGACTGAATCTGTATAAAGATAAATAAAAATATATGACTAATAAAAATACATAGCAATAAATAAATATAACCTCTGACAGTGAAAATAAAGAAAAAAATAGTCAGATTTTATGTAGAGATAAATAAAAATATGTTTAACGAGAAAAATCGAATCAATACCGAAGTTTCAGGGCAGATTGAGAGAAAGAAGTATAGATAGATATATATACAGATGGATATTGTTTATAAGCGACCTACGACCGTCAAGGTCCATTAGCACACGAGTCGCCATGCAAAATTGCAAAATAAGTATAACAAAATCAAATTATACAATGATAAAACAGCAAAAAATATCAAGACAGACTCCGTAGCAAGATATAAGAATAATTGTATCAAAAATATGAACCAGTCACATTAACAAGAGAGAAATAAATAATTAAGGCAGACTACGTATGAACATGGAAAAAAACAATATAACCAATAAAAATCTAAATAAATAACAAAGCAAGGATTCCAGAAAGTCCAGGAGGTGGAAGACAGACAAAAACCATTTCGCCGATGGCGCAAGTAATCTACAAAAAAACATAAATTCGTCACGTCCCAATTTCCGTATCACTTCTAAAACTCTTCTTCTAAACAATTGCAATCTTATCTAGAATAAAATTGTAAGATCGCGTGATTTCAACCTCAAAACTTTTGAAAGGAGAAATTAGATGGAAAGTTTTTTTTCTTCCTTCTTTTTCATCTCTAAATTAGCGATTGAAATATCATTTCGTAAATAATGATGATTGTCTGAGAGTTTCTATTGCCTTCGTACTCACAGACGTAAATTATACGGTCTTCGAGAATCCTACGGTTCGCTGCAATTAATATCACTATCGCGATCGAAACGCGAATATATTCCAAGTGAAAATACTCGAGAGTTAAATATAAATTTTCATGTTTCTCCCGCCGACGAGTTTTGCTACATCGATGGAAATATTTCTTCGTCTGTGAATGAAAGATAAAGTTGACTGTCGAATTTCACAAAACGCTTGCTAGCTCGTTGATAAAAACAAGACCAATTAAATACAATACAGAAATCAGCCGATTGATTTTCTGAAAAAAATTCCCTTTGAAATTTCCTTTTACATTTTCGTCGTCGATTTCTTTTGTGAAATATTCTCGAAATCTTTTGTAAGATATTTTCTCTATCCATTTTTCATCTCACTTATATTCCCATCTCTTAAAAAAAATAGTAAAAAAACGAAAACAAATAAATAAATAAATAAATAATAAAAATAAATTAATCACACTCCGTTTCGCGTTCGATTTATATCCACATTTCCTCAAGAATCAATAAACCAAAAGAAATAATCACAAACCCGTCCCGCATCATATCGATATACGTCCGTAAAATTAAAATAAGAAGAAAAAAAACAAATGATAAAAAACGAGCCGAGTTAATTCTCGTTTGAGTCATGGAATACGGATTTTCCATTTGTCGGTAACGCGGTGAGCGAGGTACGAGACACGATGAGGATCCGGCAACGAGTTGGTGGTGACAGTGAGGTCTGCTCGGGTCAGTTGCACATGGGGGCTCTCTCGTTTCTTCGTGCATTCAGATACGTTCGTAGAGCGGAGAAATTTCATTCCCGGTACTTTGCCTTCCTCTTTGATGTGGTCCCCAGCCTCCTTCCCTTCTCTTCCCTTCTCTTCCCTCCCTCCCGCCCCTTCGCATTTGCCCCTTTGGTTGGCGCGCGATTCTCGCGAAACGAAAAACAAAAGTCCGGAGCATCGTGAGCGGCATCATCGATGGGGGAGACTCGATAGAGTACGTGATACGACGAAAGCCTCCTCGAATTCCACGCGTGTTCGTCAGCCGTGTAAAATATCCCAAACGCGGGCCAAAATCTTCGGTGAAAAATGCTGCAGTTGAAAGCGAAAAAAAAGAAGAGGAAGAAATAGCGATGTACGAGGATAATTTCGTCGGGCTCGTCTGCTTTTCGCGAAGGCTTTTGCGAATCTTTGACGACGAAACTTTAATTAATGCACGGAGCTGGACGGCTCGGGTGGTCCTCGTGGACTTTTGAATTTACGATTTCGCGAATAACTTTGTGAATTACTTCGGTGATGTACCCAGGTGTGTGGTTGCTTTGTGGATTTTTTTTTCTTCTGAGGGCGTTTTTTATTTTAAGTTTTAGTCTGCGGAAACTTGAGATGAGAAAGTAATTAATGAGAGCGAGAGATGGATGTACATGTGTATGGTCTAGGTGATTGGACATATTTTCTAATGGTGCGGAACAGATTTATGAAAAAGATTCTACTTATTTTATGCTGTAAACAATAATAATAATAATAAATATTATTATTATCACAAAAATGAAACATTATAATTTTAATAATAAAAAAATTATTATTATTATTATAAAAATGAAACATTATAATTTAATACTGTATTATTATTATTATTATCATCATTATTATTTACAGCGCAGAATAATGATAATAATAATAATAATAAAACTGTATTAAAATTATAATGTTTATTTTTTATAAAATAATAATAACATTAGTGAATATTATTATTATTATTTGCTGCGCAAAATAAACAGAATCCTTTTTATAAATCTGTTGCGGACTATTAGAAAATCTTCCTATTGAATAATATTAATAATAAGAATATCAATTGTTATTATTAATAAAAAATAAACGGTATTAGGAATTTTTTTTGCAATAAAATAACCTAATACCCTTTATTTCAATAATAGTATATAATAATAATAATAATAATGATAATAAATAGTTATTATTATTATTTACACAAGAAATTTTTTTTCAATGGTCTTCATCGATTCAATAAATTCCATTAGTTCATAAAAATTGTATTGCAACAAAAGTTACCTCGAGATATTTAGCGAAAAAAAAAGTATTTCCTATAGCGAACCAGCAAAAGTGCATCGACAAATTCGAAAGATCCCACAGAGATCGAAGTCGGTATTTCCGTCGAGGAGGAAGTATCGTTTGAACTTCCGGAAACCGGAAGGGCGGTTATACGTCTCTGACGTATATATCCGAGCATCACACTCGGACGCACCTGCTTCAAACGGCGCCTGTGCACGTTTTTCGCGGCAATTCTCTCAAACTTCTCCGTCACTACTTCGTACTTGCACCTGCCACAATTACCCACCTTTTCGTCGTTTCAATTTTTGTTAACCATCCCCCCCTCCCCCCATAAGAATCGTCACTCTCTCGACTCTACATCGTCTCGCCGTCCCTCCGCAAGAAGAAGTCTCTCTCGTTACGGGACGGACATTAAAAATAAAAAAAAAAACCACATTACAAATAAAAAAACAAAAAATTGAAGAAAAACGGTTTTGCGCCTGTTTAAAATGCATAACAGCAGAGCCAACTCCGTCGTTTATTTGTTACGATGGTGCTCGCGACGCGGATAAGTATTGCAAGGTGTTGCCGAGCCTCGGGCTAATTGTTGTCGCATGTATGCACACACATGTGCATGCATATATAGGCCACAGCTCGGGGAGTTATTACATGAACACGTGTGAAAACCCAGCCGACGTGCTAACTCGAATACACCGCCCGGTCAACGCGAAGTGAAATTGCTATCGTAGCAATTCTCGTGCTCTCCACGACCGTGCACGAAAGCCCGGACGTACAAACGCGGTTCCTAACCGAGCCAAGAACTCGACCGATAAAACGCACACTGCGCCTAGACCATAGATTAGACGAAACATTAATTCAACGGATAGATGCGAGAGGTGCATTACTATCGTCAGGATAATTAATTAACCCACGTTTTGCCAACGTTACACGCTTATTCTCCGCTCTTACACGCACAAACATTCGTGAATTACACGAAGATAGATGTCGACCGCGAGAAGAGCTTCATTCACTCGAATTTTTTTTTTTTTTTTAATCTACTTTTTTTTATTGCTGTTTCTTTTTTTTCTACTCCATTTCCCATGTTCCAGTCGGTCGTTCTAATTTAATCGAGCGTACGGCCTCGAATTCACGACACGACGTTTCGCGTTTAATTCACCGGGGATAATAAATCGGAGTTTGGACTGAGAAGAGGAAGTGCATCGCTGCGAAGTGATGTACTAATTGGAACACGTCGGGAGGGGTGGGGGTGGGAGGGAGGGAAGGAGGAGATAATCAAACAGTAACCAGCGACGAAGCGAGAGCAACTAATTGAGCTGATATCGGGACGAACGAGGAACAATTAATATTGGATTTAATTTTGGGGTTTGATTTCTGAGAAACGAAACGAAGTTCGGGGATTTTTTTTATTTTAATGATGCTTCAGGGAATTTGAAGACGGAGAAATTTTTGAAATGTTGAAATAGGTGTGAGAGATTGATGGGAGGGATTTGTGGAATTATTTGGAAGCTAAAATTTGGGAGAGTTTTTCTTCGGGACGGGAAAACGCTAGAATTTAATTTTTTTATGTGGAATAATTTGATATGGAATTTAATTTTGGGGTTAAATTTCTGAAAAACGAGATTCCAAGTTTTTTTTTTAGGATACTTGAGGAAATTCTGAGACGGTGACGTTTTTGAAATGTTAAAAATAGGGGTGAGAGAATAATGGGAGACATTAATGGAATTATTTGGGAACTGAAATTTACGTAGCAATTTTTATCGTGTCGACCAACGGCTGGAATTTAATCGCTTCAAATTTTTCAATTGATTCAATTATTCACAATCGCTTTCCACCTCGAATAACTCCAAGACCTACCTTGAATATTTGTAAGATTGACATAGATATCAAATCAAAGCATTCTCAAAATTTCGTCAATCAAAAAAATATCATCACTAATTTTTTTCCCGCGCCCAAATGTTCCTCCTCCCTTTTCTGCACGATCTGTCTTCATCCCAATAATTTGTCAATTCAAATAGAATCCGATGTAGCGCCTTTTGCTTGCAAAAATGTATTTTTCAGCGTGTTATTTTTTTATACACAAAAAAAAAAAGAAATAAAAATGCGTCGATGATTTATTACATTCACTCTGGCCGGAGCTGTGAGTAACAGCGAATGCCAATTTAATCGCTCTTTCAACACGAATTCAGACGCGACGCGATCATCGATCAGATCCCGAATGACCCGTATTGCACCGCCCCCCCCTGCCTTCCCTTCGTATCTCGTGGCTTCAATATAGCAGAGTGCATCGTACGCGCGAGCCGAGTGTCTTTAAGAGGCGCCTGGTGCATCGTTTCGAACCTGGTGGAGAGGCCTTCTGCATTGCCAGCTGCAATGTTCGAGCCATCGGTCTACCCTCGAGATACCTCGTCAAAAATATATATATATATATTAAAAAAATACCCCGTGAAGCCTCAAATAACAAACCCCAAAAGGCATTTCTATATTTACATCCATAAGGGAAGAACGTAGCACGAGGGGGATCTTGATGGTGTCGATTCCACCATCGCGCATCCCCCGAGTCCTCTTAATGGGGAAGTCGATGGATTTATCAACCAAGATTATCGAGTGTCCTTTTGATAAGAAATGAATGAAGGAGAGATAATGCACTATCGAGCTCGTAGCTCTCATGGGGTGAGATCGGCTTAATGCATTTGACAGATGTTGTCCTGGAACTTGTCTGAAATATTTAAATACCGAATGACTATTTATAATTATACGATATATTATTATTGATTCATTGGATATAATTTTATTTATGTATTTCTACCAAAATCTGAGATTGAAAAAATATGAAGAGAGAAAGGTATAGAATAACAATTTTTATATTATAATAATGATGAGAATGATTAATAATATGATAAAAATAATAATAATAAATTATGTAATGATGGATCGAATTATAATTTCCATAAATCATGATATCGAATTTAAGAACCTATTATTATACACGGAAATAATATAAAAATAATTTATTTAATTTCATATTAATATATAGACATATATATGTGTATAATTATATGATATCATTTTTATTATTATCATTATTATTATTATCACTAACTGGGACTTCCGTTTCCGGTTATCGTAATTTATTATCAATATTAACATTAATGTGTCCTAAACATTGAAAAAAACAAAAATAGCGATTGTTGGTCTCACATAAAGATAGTATCAATATGATAATAATAAAATAAGAATAATGAATAATGTAATGAAAATCATGATAATAAATAATAGAATAACAAAAAAGAATTGCAATTCCAAAAAATCATTATATTGAATAACTCAAATTTACATTATTACACAACAAGTGGATGTATATATGATATAATAGTATGAAAATAATTTATTCAATTTGATATCGATATATACTTACACATACGTCTATGATCACATCATATAATGTGTATTATAATTCTGACTAGCTATTATTATTTATTTATTACCAATATTTATTATACTATTCATTATCAACATTAATATCAATATTCGTACCAAACATTGAAAAAAACAAAACGTAAAATCGCGATCCCACCTGTTCCACAGTTAAATAATTCGCCGTCTCTCTTCGTCAAAGATTTCTCCCATGATTCGGGCGCATTCTCCCACGACGGGGAAATTGAAGTCTCGGTTTAAGTCTCGCCGGGGCAAAACGAGACGAGTCTTTCTCGGACGAGCGAACCAGCCGGAAAACAGCGTGTACGCCCCGATGATTGTACCAACATATAATATACCGACTCCGACCTATACATACATCCATAACAATACATATATATATTTATATATACACAACGAGCGTTGTTCTCAAAGTGCGGAGAGCCATGACCGCGACCACGTCGCTCGTTGGCGGATGAACAATAATATCGTGAGACCCGGGCCGGTTGCCGTTCTGCGGAATATTCCGCGTTAGTCGGTTTCACCCGTCCCGGTCAATCCTGCGAACGCCAGGAGCGAGGAAAGACCGAGACGGAAGAACCGAGACAAAACCCAATAACACAGTACGCCGTCTCTCCGTACGAAGCGCAAACGCTCGTCGGATTTTCGAGTTTCCGTTTCAAAGTGAATAATAATTCGTTCGGGGGCACACGAGAGAAAACGGTAGCCGAGTTTACCAGCGAACGTGTGTGCTTTCTCGGGGCTGACTGACGGTAAGAGGGGTGGATGAGGGTGGGGGGGAGGACTGCGGGGTTGTCCGACGAGTCGCGAACGCATGAGAGAACTAAAAAGCTGAGTGAATTACGCCTGGATGGCTCGAACACACACGTAAATCTCTTCATTCTTTTTTACCCCAACCTCTTTTCGCCATTTCTCACCCTTCCCATCCCTTGCGAGTGGCCATGCTGGCGTTGCAGCTTCTTTTCCGGGAGTCCCGGGCTCGATATCGCCCTCTTGTGTATTGGCTTGGCATCCTTTTTGCCCTCTTTCTCCTTCTCGGAAACCTTCCTCCCTCCCCACGGTCGCGGGTTTCTTTATCCTTGTCCAAGGCGGAACTAACAACCCCTAAACGAGCCATTACGCACTTCTCAGTCTTGCACCGCCACGAGGTCTGAACTGAACTCGACGGCGACGGTGCTGATATTGGTGCTGAGAGGAAGGCTGAGTTACTTGACAAACTCGTACACCCGTTATAAACCGATTATTCATTGATTTAATTTTTGTATTTTTTTTGTTTCGTCTTTATAGTTTGTAGAAAGGTTGATTGGAATGAATTTTTTCTTGATTAGATCAGTTCGAGTGGTATAATAGGTGGTACTGATTATTATTTATATTGTTTCTCGTTGTATAAGTGAATTAAAAGTATTCAATTAGTCGGAAAAACTTGGTATGCATAAAAAACACGGTTGATTAATTTTTCTTGATTTTTGGAGCGCATAAACAATTTTTTTAAATCGTCCAGACTTTTTTTTATTTTGAATCTGAGTGTGTTTAATTGAGTTATGACAACCTCGCACACGCGTTTCAAACCGGTTATTCATTATTTCATTTTTTGTTTTTTTTTTCTAGTTTATAAAAACGTTGATTAAAATACATTTTTTCTTCCTACGATCAGTTCAGGTGGTATTGATAATTATCGTTTATGTTAATTTTCGTTATACAAGTATTTCATTATCCGTCAAGACTTGCTGCACATTAAAATACGGTTGGAATATTTTTCTTAACTATTATAAAACATAAAGTAGCCTAAAAAATCGTTGAAACTTCTGTTGTTTGAATTCTCAGTAACGAATTAATTTATAATTACTTTCACCCCAATTCTCACCAAAGCTACGACTAATTATTACAAAATGAAACAAAAATACAAGTCTAGAACAAAAGTATTTCAACCATGAATAACGCATTCTTCTCGTCATTAACTAAAAATTGTAATAGTTCGATTAATGAAGTCTCTTTGAAGAACGCTATTAAGGGAACGCTATTAAGGGTCCTTCAAAAAGAACACGTGCATCACGCACTTGTGGCTTCTCGTCTCACCACTCCGAGAGCTAACTAACTAACTATCGGGGAAAAGTCCATCGCCCGACCGATTTTCGTCAACCCCTTTTCATCTCAGCGACGAGAACAAGGCGAGGAAGGGCGGAAGACGGCGCACGGTCAATCAATTTCGAATTAGTGCTCGCACCAACGAGAGGGTTGGTTGTTTCAAAATAAAAAAAAAAAAAAGAAACATAACCGTCCGTTTCGACTTCCGCCGGGATTTATATCGGTTGCGAGAGAAAACGTCGTCGCGCTCGACGACCGAAAGGAAGAGAATTTTTCGAGACGAGACATCGAGAACTCCGGTTGGCCGGATGCGGTATCCGTCACACTGTGACGGTGTGTCCGCGTGCGTGTGTAGGAAGAGGGCGGAGGGGGGGGGGGGGGGGGGGGCAGACTCGAAGAGCAAACCGCTTCCGGCTATAAGAAACAATTGCCCAACGAAAATACTACGGGGGATTTGATCCACGTTCGGTCGCTCGCCATCAACGAGCCCATACATAATGGGAACGATTTTTTACGAGTAGCTATTGGGACGGGGCGGGAGGGGGGAGGGGTTGCGGGAGCGGAGGGTTGAAGAGCGAAAGGAAATACCGACACTAATATCATTTTTCCCGACTGTCGTGGAGTGAGCGCGCTTAATAGACCCATCGTCCCGACAACGAACGATAATAGCTTCTCAGGATAATTATTCGTGACGGAGAGATAGGAAATTATTCAGCTTTGGAGTGATTAATTGATTTGTTTCTGTTTTAATTGATATACATAGCTTATTGGTAAATTTGAAATGTAATTCTCTGGGTTATTGATGAGTAATTATTTAATCATTGAATCATTGTTTTATAATTATTTTGAGGGAAGAATATGTTTGAATTATCAATTAATTAGTTGGTTATCTATTGGCGGAAGAATTGGTTTTCTTTCTTTATCGTCCTTAATCAATGAATAATAATAGTAATAATAGAAATAATAAATTGATGGATTCCGTTTGGTAGTTCGATGGAAAAAAAAAAATAAACGATAAAAACAATAATACAAAAAATATTACAAAATAGCATATCCGGCATATTATAATACAAATAAATGCGAATTGTAATATTTAAAATGAAATCTAATTGATTGAATCTATCGCTAGTAATTCCAAGAACCGCCCCGTAATAATTCAGGAATCACGAAGTTACTTGAAGAAACGATCAACCATTGAACATCGACGAGCGAATCAAATTCTCGTGACATCATTAGCGATAACAAAAAAACTCTTGTACGAATTTTACCAAAATTTCGAAACCGAATGAACTAATTAATTAATAACTGAAACAAATAAATAAATAAATAAATAACTTGGACAAATGAATAAATAGCCTAAATAAATGAATGAATGAACGACCTAAAAACATAACGATAAGTAAACGCAGCGACAATGTTTCCTTCAAGGTGACAAACAAAATGAGAGACTGGCCTTTGATGCTCCAATTTGAACGGGGCTTCTAACCCGATAACGACGAAACGTCGTTGGGTCTCGTGAAAATAGCACGTATACGATTGTACGCAACGGCGTTGCGTCTGCGTATGAACGAGCCTCGTAAACTATCGTGCACGGTTGTGCAGTGGATACGCGCTTCGAGAGAGAATAAACAGAATGACTGGTAGCATCTGTGTGTCAAGGAACGACCGGCTTCCGCGCGCGTTATCCGGGAGCGATAGAGAAGGACGTAGAGAGATAGAGACGGAGAGAGATACGGACGGATAAAGAGAGGAAAACCGGCAGCAAAAGCTTCGACGTGGAAACGTTGACAGTTTGACGAGCGACGAAGGACTGCCGTGAGCGCTCATTAAGACGCCGGCAATATACGCGAAGAGTATTATACTACTTGCGCGCGACGCAAATGCGCAACGCGCGCTCTGTGCGGGCCTCCCTTCTCACATCCTCGGCGATATTCAAACGGCTTTCGATGTTTTGATTAAAACGACGATCTTGTTTTTTTTTTGTTTTTTTTTCGCAAGCTCATCGATCTCGGATGATTGCAAAGAGCTGATATTATCCGCGAGACGATTTGGTGAGACTGTTCATTTTCTAGCCTGGAATTGGGAGACTTTGGTTTTTAGATTACGTTTTTTTTAAATTTTGTTGAAATATTTGTCGAGCTTCGAAAATAATTGGGAGCTTTTCGATGAAAAATTTAATAAGTGAATCGTGATGAAAATTTTGCATAATTTTATTCGAAAGTTAATTTTTATATTAATTTTTTTTTAATTTCATTGAAATATTTGTTTTAGCTTTAAAAACATTGAAAATCTTTTCGGAAAAAAATAAATAAATAATTTTATCGCCATAGAAATTTTGCATAATTCTATAACCTATTTATTTATTATAAATCTTCGGGGATATTATCACAACGTCAATTTCAACAAATTTTCGTAGAATTGTCCGCAATTTTGATTCAATAATTCCATAAGAACCATAATAATTCCCCATAAATTCGATGCATTGCTCTAAATACTATTCCACGGTCGACATTAAAAATAAAATAGAAATATTGGAAAATAAAGAAAATAAAAATGAATTAAATCAAAAAATTAATTTTTCCCGATTAAAAATTCCAAGTAGGAAGTCATGGCGTCTACATCCGTCCATGTATATCTTAATAGCTCGTATCATCGTCGCGACATCGACGAATCGCCGCGATTTTAATCCCCCGACACGATTTCGTTGCATTTTACTCATGCAACGCACGCGCTCGATGCATCGAAGATCGTTTAAGGGGATAAAAAAAAAAATTAACGGAGGCTGAGGCGCTGCTGTTGCATCGCTCGCGAGATCCGAGCGATTGTCCTCCACGAAGAACCATCCAATCATGGTTATGAGCTTGTTAGGATAATATTAGGGCGTCGTTGAGTTCCACTCCGGCACCTGCACAATCTTCCTTCCGTCCTTCCTCAGTGCCTCGCTTCCTTCCTTCCTCATTCCACTGCTCGCTGCAACGCCTCATGCAGAATTCAACGATCTTATTACACGACCATGAGACACTCGGCCTCGTCTCTCCACTCCAATTTCTTCAACCTTCATAACCGAAGTACTATTTTTGTTTTTTTTATTTTTTTTTCTTCATTCGCAAATTGCATATTCCGGGTTTCATATTCAATTTCTTCGTCCGACGAGTTTTGTACCTCGTGGAATGATGAATTTCCAGGCATTTGGGGCAATCGGGAGTTAAGTGGATTGAGTGGTCGCAAGATTTTGTATATTTAATTCATTGCAGGATCCCCAAAGCATTTGGAGGTGTATTACAAATTCATTAAAACGTTTGATAGAACATAATTTATGATATTATAAAATATATTCTTGAGTCGAGAATGAGAAAAATAAAAAAATCAATGAAATAAAATAATCAAAGTAGTCGAAAGTTGAATATTTTTTTATGTTATTAATTATTATGTTTGAGATTAAATTTCGTTGACCGACGGGTTTTGTTCTTTATGGAATGATGAATTTTCAGGCGTTTGGTATCATTTGGAGCTAAGTGGGCGAAAACTTTGGACTTTACATATTTAATTCGTTGAAGGTTCTAAAAGTATTCAGGGGTCTACTGAAAATTCATTGGAGCATCCAATAGAATAAAATTAACAATATTGTAAAATATATTCTTGAGTCAAAGATGAGAAAAATAAAAAATTCGAGGAAATAAAAATATTCGAGTCGTATAAAGTTGAATATTTTTAGTATGGAAATTAATTTTTTTCATCCGATTATTCCAATTGGGAATATTCGTTGATTAAGGGAATGAGTCACCTCTACATTCTAGATTCAATTCATTATAAAATCCCAAGATCTTAGAACTTCATCCAAACTCGATTGTAGACTAATAAAATATAATCAATGAAATCCAAAACAAAATAAAGTAAAACAAGATAAACCGAACCAATATCATACTCAATCATTCCTGACAATCATACTCCTTACAAAATATACCCTCGACTAAAATCTCACAAAACTAAAAACTCCCTTACGTTTCGTAACCCAAATTCCCTCGTCAAATTATGCCAATTCAATCAACGGTATCAAAGCATCGGGAGCAGGGATTGAAGGTCCACATGATGTGCAAAGCTGCGCTCGCGCCCGCAGCACTGGTTTACAAAGGGTTCGAGGTCGCGAAGGCGGGCACGGCAAAGGGCGGAAGGGCGTCGCGTGGTCGTCGTTGGCTGAGGCGAGGGTTTCATACAAATTAAACGAGCCGGGTAAGGTTGCAATCACGAGTGCGAGAGTTCGTAGGCCCGAGGGAGAGTCGACTAAATTTTGCAGGCACTTCATTGTCGAGGCACTCCCGTGTATCCGCGTAGGTCGCTCCGCCATTGGTCCGCGCGGGAGGGGGTGGTTTCGAGCCCGAGGGTTTGAAACCGTAGTTGAGGAACGAGGCGGGATGTGGGGGGGTCGGTAGGGTGTGGGTAGAAGAGGGATACAGAGAATTCTCGCTTCGTATCCATCGTCATCCGGTATTCAAGGGAGGTTTGTCAGGGTTGTGTAACGTGTGGGTGGCGAATGGTTTCGACTGTGAGGCGCGAGGTTACGGTTGAAACACACGTTGGGTGTACATAGAGAAAGAGCAATAGCTGGAAAGGGGTTAGAGAGGGGAAGGGAGAGGAAGAGAGAGAGGGAAAGAGAGAGCAGGGATGGGCAGGGATTCGATGAAAATGTATTTGAAATACTTTTAATGGTAAGTTAGCATAGATTATAATTGCTATTGAATATTAGAAGGAATTGATAAATTATGATTCATTTAAATTATCTGGAATTGTGGCAGAAATGTGAGGATTTTGATTATTGCCTGATAATTGATGATAGTTATTTGTTATGAGAAAGTGTTGCAAAAAGATTTTCATTGAATGAATGCCTATCTCTGAGAGGTAGAGAAAGAGAGAGAGAGATTGATTGATTGATTAATTTTATTGTTCCTTAGTAACTTTCACCCAATCGGACCTAGTAGTTGAATGACCCTTAATTCTAGAATCGATCAATTGAATAACAATGATAAAAGAGTAATGTATTGAAAAATAAAATAAAATAAAAATAACCGTCACTTAAAATAATGATTGATGAATGATGAAGTACTAGAAAGCTGGTAACAATGAGATAAAGCGTTCCATAAAGTAATAAGAAAAATAAAGGTAATAAAATAAAAACAAGTTGAGATGAGTAAAATACAATTTTTTAATAAATAAAAACAAGTTGAGATAAGTAAAATACAATTTTTTAATATATTAAATAAAATAGTATTATGAGATAACACACGTATATATAAAGTGAAATGAAAAATAATAACTTAAAAACTATGTACGTAACTATGACATGAAACAGCCACAGGGAGAGAGGAGAGGAAGGAAGGAAGAAAGGCTGACGAGGTCCTGGAAGCCAGGCTCGACCTTCGCTAGCTCGGTTTATCGATTTTAAACTGACTCGGCTGAATCACCCCAGCAGCGCACGCACACCCTTACATCTATATATATATAGATGTAGCTAGTATATATGTACTAGCTATGTATATTCTACGTTTCGACTGTACCCGCAATTTGTGTATACCGACCGTGCAAAACCCGCCGCCACCCACTCGCGATACCACTGACCTACTGCTACACGAAAATGCGAATAGCTCTCAAGGCGAATCGGGGATAACCCGGCGGGGCTTCCATTATGCAGGCGAATCCTCGAGTGAACGTCTAGAACCTCGGAGAAGCATAAAAACCAATTATGTCGCACGGTCTGCTATTTTCTTTTCATCGCATTTCGTTGACGTTTAATTTTTTTAGCGAATTCATAAGGGTTATATATTTTTTTTCCGTGCCAACTGGATTGTTTTTTATATCTATTTTCGGTGTGGAAGCTGGAAAGATTATCGAGAACATTTGAGAACGAAGCTAGGTCGCCATTTTAGGATGATAAAAAAAAGTTACTCTAATTTCTCTCATTTCGTTAAGGTTTATTTTTTCAGCGCATCGATAAGGGTTGTAATTTATTTTGTGCCAACTAGATTGTTTTTCATTTCTATTTTTGGTGTAGAAGTTCGAAAGAAGATTGCAAAAATTAGAGGACGAAGCTGGATCCCATTTCCACGATGAGAAAAATATTATAATCATTTTAATAGAATCAAATTTGTTAGATAAAACAAAAAAAAGAAAACAGTAAATAATATTTATGATATTTTCTTCTGTGTCTTTTTTTTTTGCATTCTCTATCGTCGGTTCCGTGAATATCGTGAAATTACCATTTTTAAGATCCGAATGAAGATAGTGAACCGAAAATAGTCCTTGAGAGGCGATTTGTCGGCGCTTGGTGGAAATTGAGGGCAAGTCGAGGCGGCTTTGGTGGAAAGGGATGGGAAAATGCCCGCCGTCGTCCCAATTTAGAGACGGTAAGAGAGGAATTCGGGACGACTAATTGGATCGATCCGATGTGCCCTCTTATACCTACCTCATCGACGATTTTTTCCGCTCTTTTTACTTTTTTTTTCCATTTACCCGATACCTCAGACTCTCGATACCTATTTAAAGCTGTACCTTGGACCGTCGGAAGGGGCTTCAAATCCGCAAGCCCAATGACCTCGTTTCGGTGTGGCAAAAAGAGGAAAAGAAAAGGGAGACAATATGAATGTTCAGACAATTCGAGGCAACTGACTCTGGTAGAGGTAGAGACAAAAGAGAGAGAGAAAGAGAGAGAGAGAGAGAAGGAAAAGATAGGGACGAACAAACAAATAAATAAATAATAATATCAAAAATAGAAAGAGGAAAATAAATGAATAAAATATCAAAGATATGGACAGAAAAATAAAATATCGAAGATATGGACAGCAAAATAAATAAGAATATTGGTGATAAGGACAAAAAAATAAATAACCTAAAAATATCGAAGATGCGAAGAGAATAAATAAATAAAAATATCGAACTCGAATATCGAATATAGACGGAAAAATAAATAAATACGAATATCGAAAATAGGTACAGAAAAATAAATAAATTAAAAAATCGAAAACAGAAAGAGAATAATAACCTAAATAAAAATCCCGAAGATAAAAGAATATAATTGTCCCAGAATGAAAAAATAAACCGCAATCTCGTCCGTGTTGGCCTCGTAATTGGATCGAATCTCGATAGTCCACCCCGTTCGAATAATTCTTGCAATCGGAATAACGAAATAGGCTATTAAGGCTCGTTTATCTGGTTCGGCGCGGTAAAGAGGAGGAGGACGAGCGGTGGCATGGAAAAAATGGTGATTGGAGTGTCGCGTGTCGTTAGAGGGTTGTTCGTGGTTCATTCTTATCTTGCACTAACCGTCTCTCTAACGCTGCCAGCTTCGTTACCGTACTGTGGGCTTACAAAAAAAAACGAAACAAAAAATGTAGCACATGCATATCGTATATTACGTATCGCTCTGGGCGAGGCGCGAGGGCAACAAATTTGTTTGTAAACGATCTCATCGTGTTTATGAATTATATACAGTTATATATATATATATATTGTTTGGATAGTAACTGCATGTGCATATGCGTATATCGAGCGTTGCGTTTTCCACGCAGTCCGAACAAATTTGCCGCGCCTGTCCGTCTGTGTTGGTAGAAATAACGTACGGAAATAAAGCAGCCAGGGGCGGCAAAGGGGGAAGGGGGTGCATGATGGGGGAAGAGAGGGAAGGTTGATGGCTGTCTGGCCTGTTTGCCAGAAAACTTTGCACATATGTTGCGCACTACCGCGCTCACAGGCAGACAATTCGGCAGTCTAGTGACCATCCCCCGATGGTCAAAGCACACGATTATTCCCACGGAAACGCACACGGTTTGCGTCATAGAATGTTCATCCATACGAGCTACCGACGATACGGAAAGAAAATGCCTGAGCCGTTAAATCACGCGGAGGGTTATTTTGACCCTGTCGTTTTCTTGTAAGATTGGAAAAAAAAAATCTTTTGGTTTCAGGAATTTTTTCATGCATGTTAATGATTTTGAGCGTACTTTTCATTGATATCAATTGATTCAACGATGTTTGGAGTGTATTTGAGAATTTTTGCAACCAGATCGCAGGGGTTAGTTCAAGATGGCGGACGGTCGAAGCTTGGGCAGGGTCAAATCGACCGCTGGTGCGGTTTTTGATGAAAAAAAATATATAGATGGGATTAGAATCGTAATAAAATTCGTCTAATACCGACAGAAGGGTCCTTTAACGACATTTTATGCCGTAGTAAAAATTTAGGAAATAGAAAGGATCGAAAAAGGAATTTCTAATAAAAAATAAGGTTGATTGTAAATTTAAGAAAAAAGTTGCGTACTAAACTTCAACAATCCTATATTTGAAAAATATAGGATCGAAGAAAAAACCGATAAAAAAAATGTCGTCTTAGTATTCGAAGAAATAAAAATTCTTTTATCGGTACTAAACTTGAATAATCCGAATACAAAACTTCTTGAACACAATCAATCCCGCAATGGCGATTCGGAAAATATAGAATCGAAAACAAATCCAGATAAAATAGAATGTCGACTTAGCATGTGAAGACATAAAAATTCCTTTAATGGGTACTAAACTCAGTTAATACCATAACAAAAGTCCACAAACATAATTAATAACCTACTAAAGATTTGAGAAGAGAAAACATAAAAAAAACCCTCACAAAAAAAGAAATGTCTACCGACCATTAAAAAATCAAAAAAAATTCCCAAATACGTACTAAACTTCACTAATACCAACACAAACCTCCCTAAACATTATCGATACCACACTAAAAATACACCAATAAAAACACCCAACAATAAACAACATAACCATGCTAATAAACATAAACATAAACATGTTGTTGTTTAATAAACATTCGAAAAAACCTCCAACTAAAAAAAATGTCGACTAAATATTAGAACAAAAATAAAATTGTCTAAAAATAAAAACTACTTAAATTGTATCTTTTTATACAGCTCCGATCTTTCACGATCCATCAAACTGTGAACGATTCTCACTGAAGATCAATTTATCCCGACCGGTCACGGATATTCCCCGGCAAACAATTTTCAACACCTCCTCTTTCCCCTCTCGCATCTTTCGCCCCCGTCCCGCACCCGTCGCGCGTTCACGAGAGGGTGTAACTCTTCGAAACGTTGCTCGACACGATCTCGACGACGAAACGATGGGAAAGCCAAGAGTAAAATTACAAAAGAATCGGTAGGTGAGAAGGTACATAGCAGCGCCACTCTGGCACACACAAAGGGATTCCTCTTGAATGACCCGGCGTACACAAACCCACGGTTTTAAAGCCTCCGAGACTTTTCGTCTACAAGCCGCCGGTCTTGACCGGGCTTTTCACAACTTTTTTTTCCAGACGATCACAGCCTCTTGTACATCCTCCTCCCCCCCTTCTCCCCCCATGACATAACACCAGACACTTACATATATTTTTTTTATGTATATCTTCTTTTTATGACACCCACCTGACGTCGTATAATATAAATTGTAAAGAAGGAAATTAAATTTTTCAACGCCCCGGATTTATTCTCCCGATGCGTTTTGGCTTTTGGGAGATTACGGGGGTTAAAAAATGTACATTTACCGATTTTCGGTCGATCTCACAGGCTCGGGGATTATGGATGGGACGAATCGTAACGTTTCGCCTGACTGAAAACCCTTCTATTCTTCGATGTGGTCGATGATGTTTTTTTTGGACCTTTTTCGGAGTATGTTTTTCGGACCTTACCGATTTTTATAAGATTTTTAGATCCCTCCTTCGCCTTCCCCCACACCCACTTTCTTTGTTCAAGACGTAACTGCTATTGCGCCGATTTTGAATTGGATGACATTTTCTTCCTCGATACTTTATCGAAATTGCGGGTTTTTTCATAGAAGTTAAATAGCGCTCGTCGTCCTAATATTTTATTTATTTTTTTGTAAATTTGAAAAAAATGCCAGTGCTTTCGAAATTTCGATGCATAATAATGGATTCCTATCTTAATATAAATGAAAAATGAAATCTTCCTTGCACAAAATTAATTTTTCGATTATTTTCGATAGACAATCGATTTTTTGATTGTTTTCCATTATTTTAATTTCATGAAAAAAATAATCAAAAGATCGATCGTCTATCGAAAATAATCGAACAATCGATTTTTTTCAACAAAGATTTCATTCTTCTTTTTTTGTATTACAAAAAACCATTATCATACATTGAGATTTCAAAAAAACGCTAAATTTTTCAAAATAAAAAATAAAATATATCGGGAAAACGAGCACCAACTCACTTTTAAAAAAACGGACCCTCGGTGGGAGGGGGAGGAAGGGTCGAAAAAATCTGAAAAAAAATCAGCGAGGTCCTAGGATTCGAAAGATACTAAAAAAAAATCATCGATCACATCGGGGGGATAGGAGGGTCACAGTCAGGCGAAACGGCGCGATTCGCCCCGTATATATCCCATACGAGATTTATCCCTTTGACGGAGGGGGAGGGAGTCGTGCACGGGCGACGTAACGCAACGTCCCGCATCGCGGGAGATGACGCAACGTAGGGAATGGGCTGCACGGGTGGAACACCAGACGGTGCATGGAAATTGGCACGAAACCGGAGATGGAAGGAGCGTATTGCATCTAGTATCATGGCTCGGTCTTCGGTACGTGTGCACCGGGCACACATGCCGTGATTTCCAACTCGTGTGGAACTGACGGATGCTGCATCGCGCGAAACGTGATCGCGGTGTGTCATCGGTGGTCGGAGAAACGTATATGTATGGGGCATTTCGCGTTGAAAAATCGTTTAGCAATTGATTCAATATTTGGGTATTTTTTGATCGAAGTCTTTTGAATAGTGATATTATTTTGAGTTTTTTTAAAATTCTTCTTCAGCGTGGGTATAAAGGTTATACGACTATCGAGTAGACTCTGAGAAAGAGAAAAGCGCGAAGAAGAAACAATCATAAGCAGGACAGAAAAACATTAAAAAAATTCAAATATTTATATTTGAGAAGAAAAATAGTTGCAGTAAAGATTTCACTTTTAACATTTTAGAAAAAACTATTGTTTATCTACCAAAATTCCCCAAAAAATCAAAATTCTTAATAACGTCGAAGTACGGCTTTAATTTTATCTCAGGGGTGGTTTTTCATTGTTTTAGAGAGTTTCAGGGTGATTCGAAAATTCTGAAAAGATGTATTTTCAGGAGCAATCGAAAGCCAACATAAAATCATGACTGAATCGGAAAGGGTCAGGGTTTTGACCGTTCAATTTGACGGGAAACGCCCCATATATATACACACATATGTATATATAGATATAAATGCGTGTGTGTGTGTGTGCATCGACTATCTGTAAACGGACTCCAATCAGTATTCACCAAGTGAATGAGCAACGGCCCTTCGGACTTCCCGATCTCGACGTTTACTCGACGCTCAAGAACGCTTCTCACTCGTGAAATTATTGAACCGATCCGAAATTGAAATCGCCATGAATTCCGTAAAATTACGTTAAATCGATTGAAAATACGTAGAGACATTGTCGTTGAAATCACGTAGAATAACAGAAATTTCTGCAGAGATACGAAATTATTTCAATCTTGTTGTAAACTTGTAAAGGATGATAGAATTGAATTTTAATTTGACAATTATCTCCATCCAGTCTTGAGAACTTTTTTTGCAAACGTATTTTTCAACGCGAGGAATTTATTTTATTGTCACATAAATCATATAATTATTTCTCTGACAGCGATCAGAAATAACGATCAGTTTTATTAAAGACGAATTTATTTTATTAAAAAATCATCAATTTTCAAAAGATACAAATTATAGAGAAATAACCTGAATGAAATTAAATAATTTCAAAAGACAGAATTTTAAAATAAATAAAGAATAAATAAAAAAAATACTTACAATGATAAATAGATAATAATAATTATTATTTTATAATTCTTTATATAATATTGAGTTGTTCAATTGTAATATCTATATAATTATATAATAATAATAATAATAATGATTAATATTATTATTATTATTATAAATAATAATTATTATTATTATTATTATATTTATTATATTAATTAAAATTATTATTATTATTATTATATTTATTATATTAATTAAAATTATTTATAATAAAAATTTATGAAAATTATATATTTATAAAAATTTAAATACTTATATTAATAATAATAATAATAATAATTATTATTATTATTGTATTATATTATTATATTATTATTCCTTGTTATCATATTTTTAACATTATTATTATTTGTTATCATTATATTTTGCATATGAATATTATTTTACACCTTGCACATTGCAATTATAAAAACGGCAAATGACAGAGAAACAACCCGAATCGTACAAAGCTTAATCAAACTGCGCTCGCCTCCGCAAAGATTGATCTTGCGCAGCGGCGCAGTTGAGACAGTTGCTCGATGCACTTGGCAGACAAGTCGGCGTCCCGAGGTTTCTCGGGACGCGCGTGTTCAACTTCGCTCGCCGGTGGGCTCGCCAGTCCTCGATCGAGAAAACGCGCACCGGCTCGGCAAGATGCGACCCAGAGCCGGAGACTGTATCTATCCGTGGCTCTGTCGAGCGATGCAATCGGATCCACACCGACGACGTGCGCGCAGCGTTCATCAGCTGCAGCTGCAGCATCAGCAGCAGCCGCAGCGGCGAGCTGCTTGGCTGAATCATGCACGCTGCTTCGCTCCGCCGAGATTCTGAGACTCATCTCGGCGGGTGCGGATGAAAGTTCCAAATATTCGATACTCCCACGGGTCAATAAATCGATTTGAGGTCTTCCTGGACGGACCTTTGGGCAAAAAGATAGTCTATACATTGATGAATCGTGGATTTACAAGTCTAGATCATGTCGTACATGTTTGGCCTTACGAATAGTTAAACTGATGATAATCTAACACTTAGAAATGTTAATTTACCACTTTTAAAAATAATTGAAGTCGAGTTCGACGACTTGAAATCGAAGTTTTGTAAATCATTTACCAATAGTTATGGACAAACAATTGATACAATAATTTTCGAAACATTTTTTTTCACAAATGAAATTTGTCGTAGAAAATAATAATTGAAGCAATAATGAAAATTCCTTGCATATCCGTCAGTTATGCTATTATTGCATCTTTGACTACAATCGATCCATCAAATTAAATTTGACAAAAAAAAATTTGAACACTCAATTGATCGAATCAAATTTTGTTTTTCTCAAACTTAAACGTCTCCATGGATTTAAAATTTCCATGGTAATTCGTTAATAATTTAGTACAAATAATAGATAAAATGTTTTATTGTTAATGTTTGTTATTCGTGTTTCCCTACAAATAAATGTCGTGGAAAATGTGAACGTGGCGGAAGGCGGAAAAAAGTCTCGGAGGGTAAACGAACTCTGACGTACGTTTGCGCGTTATATGGTGCATTGTGGCTCCCTTCGACGATCTCGTACGCACTTCCATATACTCCGAGCGCATACTATACTTCTCAGGAAGCGTTTTTTGCTGAAACATCTTACGAGAAACGGCGAAGAGGAGACTCGTCGACGTTTACGGTACAGCGAACGGATCGTCGAATCGTTTACTGCAGCACTGCGCGCCTCTCAAAGTTGCAATTATTTTCTTTCGTACATGCGAACAACAATATCGATCTTCATTTTTTTTTAAAGTGAAAACTAATTTTTTTTCCATTAGTAATGTAAATAAATTATTGCCGAATGAAACGAGCATCCAAAAATAAATTGAATACATGTAAGATTTCTGTGTCGATCGATAGATTTATCTATTTTATCTGTAGAGGTTGAGTACGTTTGATTATTCATTAGGAATTATTATTTATAGGTGAATTTTAATGAATGAAAAACGTTCAATGATTCATTAAAATCTGTCGAAGCAACTGTGGCGATAAATTTTTATAAAAAATAATTTTTTCCGAACACAACTGATCGACATTAACGCTACGAACCAGAAAATTACGATTTTGAGGAAATCAATAAGCCATATTAATAGTGTTTAGAAGAAATTCAATTTTATTGCAGAAGAGCTAAAACAAGACTCGCAACAACGTAAAAGACCTAAAGAGCAGCTTTTTTTATATGAATATAAAATAAATAATAATAAAATTTTATTTTATATGAATATGAATAAATCAGGAACGTTTATTTAAATAATTATTCATAAAAATTTAATATATCCAGATATAAATGAATAATGAATTTTTTAAATTGATAATTAATTAAATAAAAAAATTATCAATAATAATAACAATCAATTATAATTATAATTATTGTTAATTATTAATAATAATTAATAAGTATTAATGAATAATAATAATGAAATTGAACAATATATGAATTTCTCCCCAAAACTGAAAGACAAAGGAAACACGTTAAGAAAAAAATTCTATTTTCAATTAACTCCAAAATTCTAAATTGTCTTCGTCTTATTCTGATTTCAGGTAAGGACAATAATATGACTTACGCAGAAGAAATTCCTTCGGGGTCGTGAATCCGTCGACGGAGTTTACGACGAAATTCGGGTGAGCTTGCGAACTTAGCATCAAGCCTTACTATACCGACGAATTAATGCGCCAAAGGAATGCGCCTTGCCCGCTGCACCGGTAAAGTTTTACGAAGTGCATCGGAAGCTTCGCGCAATTCTCGTGAATCACCGGCAGTCACTCCGGGGTTACTATAATAGCCGAGGGAATCTCGGAAGTGACGAGACCGATGTTATATAGCGCACGAGACCGAAGGAAGGAATTGTGCGAAACAGGGATGCATTGCATTGATGCATTCTTTCAATGAAAACGTATTTAAAATACTTTTATTATTAAGGTCGTACTGGATGAATCGTCGATTCATCTATTGATCCTAAATCTTGATGATATAATTTTTACAGAATTGACGGTGATTTAGTTCCATTCGTTTTGCAACCATTAACGTCTGCGGAAGCTGTTATCTCATAAGCGACCGTGTTTGATTCATAAATTTATAACTACTCAATCATGTAGTGGAAAATTCTGAAATAATTCAGGTATTATTATTCTATCAAGAATTTATGCAATTTTCTGATATCCAACCAGTAAGACCTTAAATGATTCTCGATTATAAATCTTATTAATTGTCAGAATCTCTTGTAAATAAATAAGACTTCTAAATTATCGCATAATTATGAGAAACTGAATTTTCGAATAATGATTAACCATAGTTATATGATAGTAAAAGTCTTTTGAATGCATTTTCATCGAATAAATGCTAATCTCCGGTGCGAAGAGTAGCTTTCGTGAGCAACGTAGACATCGCTGAATTACGTTTTTAATTAAGAATTAAAATTATTACCCTAAATAATTAAATTACTACCCTAAGATCTCCTCTAAACTGGTTCAAAAAACGAAAAAAAATCTATCTTTTCCAGTACTGCACCCTTAAACGTTCATGTGAGCCCCCAAAAGTACCCACCCAAAATTTGCGTAAAAAAAAAAATGTTTTCCCAATGAAAATCCGAATGGCGTCGAAATTTCCGCATCCCCGTAGTTTGACGAGTTCGTCCCCACGTGTCGACTCGAGGGCGTTACGACGAGTGTTAAAACTTTTCGCATTGGCAATTAGCGCGCTCGGTCTCGCATCCTCCGTGAATTGTCGGTCCGGGCCGAACGGCAATCAAGCATCTCACTCGTGCTCTGGTTGGCATTTATTTCTCTCGAGTCTCTTTGAATTCTCGCGTCGGTATTTATATAATAGAACATACGCGTGTAAACTACATCTGTGACGAAGCCGGGCTATGCGGACGAAGCACGACGACGACGAGGAGGAGGAGGAGGAGGAGGAGGAGGAGGAGGAGGAGGAGGAGGAGGAGGAGGAGGAGGAGGAGGAGGAGGAGGAGGAGGAGGAAAAAGAGGAAAAGGAGAGGCAGGGGGCATGGGGGGTTCTTCTCCGTGGACCGGCTGTGGACCGCGGGTTTTCCTAGTAAACCCGGAATAGATTCGTTTGCAAAGTGCAGAGGGATGAGACACGCGAAAGTAGGAGGGCGGCCCTGCGGTGCTGCGGAAACCGCGAACGACGGTGGCTCTCATCGCTCGCGTTGCTTGCAACGAGGGGATTAGAGGTGTATGTGTGTGTGTGTGTGTGTGTGAGAGAGAGAGAGCGAGAGAGAAAGAGAGAGCGATAAATAGAGAGACCGAAAGAAAAATAAGGACAGAAAGAGAGAGGGAGAGAGCGAGAAAGAGAGAGAGCAAGAGAGAGAGAAAGAGAGAGAGAAAGAAAGAAAGAGAGAGAGAGAGAGAAGCGAGAAAAGCTCGTCGTTGATCCAAATTCCGGACAGATCACCATCGCTCACCCCCCGAAGAATCCAAAAAACCCCGTGAAGGATCGTTCTGAAACGTTTCTCACTTTTTCCTGTTGTTTGTGAGACGGATTGACAATTATTTTACCGGGAAAACCGTATTCCAGGCACTCGTCGCACGTGTTTTTTTCTCCTTTTTGGGACGTTTAGGGATGACGATGAGTTGTTTCTCGGGAATGGGGATGTATGGAAGATGCAAATTTGCATTGGTTCGTTTGGTTTTTCCTTGGTTCGGAATATGAGTCGTTGATGAGGAGAGCAATATAGGGAAATAGTGGTTGGATTTTTGTTTGAAAAAGTTCCTGATTTTCATCAAACCGTTGTTGTTTTTTCCAAATAGTTTTTTTTTTAATGTTCCTGATGTTTTGGAATCGTGTGGGAAAAGAAGAGAGTCGAATTGGTTGGCATTTGAAGAAGTTAGAGCCGGAAAAAACCGGGTGCAGTCACCTGCACCCAGGGTTGATGAAACCCTGAAAAATTGCTCACATTATTGTTCACAAATTTTCCAATTATCATCGTGCTCTTTCTTTCTCTTAAGATCAATATTTCCCAAATTTTAAATTCGTTAAAAACTAAAATGATAGTAAAATCCGTGAAGATTTGAAGGAATTAGAGCACCCCGACAACCCCCGAAGTGATCTCAAACCCATCGATGATAGACCTGTGAAAAACTCTTTAAATTGTTGTTCCCGAATTCTCCAGCTGTCAATCTCACCACTTTTCTTAAAGATCAACATTCTTTTCTATTCAGAATCGCGTTGAAAAAATAAAAAAAAACCCAAGATCGTAAACATTTCACGCACTTAGAGCCGACAAAGCCACTTTTGACGTCACCTGAACCCGGTAGACTGTGAAAGAAGGTACACAAAAGAGGCACATAGTTGAGATCAAATCGATTCCCAGATTCAATCTCGAGTATCGAATTACCGAAAACCACTGAGAACCAAAAACCTCGAATTTCCCCCTCTCACCCACGATGGTTTCCACGATAATCGCTTCATCACTTATTTCATTACAACCGCGTTAGCCCACTTTCGTCGTCGCGAGCCGACCAAACGAGCGACACATTCGACAGAAGTCGTTTCCTCGTTTTCAAATCCCGTTTTTTTTTTTTCATGGTGACCCCAGAATCCGAGGATCCCCGTCGGTGGTTATTACGTGTGTACATCGTGATACATAAAAAGGGGGCCACCTGTCACTTATTCGACTCTCCGGGGGGACGGATAACACTCGGGACGATTTAATTACGATCTTGAATGTAAACCTCTCGGTACACTTTTATTCCTTGCTTCCGTGTAGCAGCTTCTATTTTTTTAATTTGTAACGCACGTACGTATGTTATGGGGCATTCCGTCCCAAATCTGACACTTTTCGACCGTGTATTTTTCGATTCAGCTGAAATTTTTTCACATCTTCGTACCTAAGGAAAAAAATTACCTCTCAATGTTTTTCATAATTTTTTGACGATTCGTTTCCGAGATAGGATTTTTCCAAAAATTCATTTCTTTTCCAAACGCTCATAACTTCGTGAGAAATTCACTTAGTGGGATAGTTTTTTTTTTCCAAAATTGTGTTTTTTGTCATACTTTACAGATAAAAATGGCGAAAAAAATTTGAAGCTGGATGGAATGAATATTGAAGTTTTTCGTAGGAGTTGACTTGGCATGGAATGCCTCGTATACGTGTACGACGACGTACTTTCACCGGAGGGAAGATGCTCGGGGCTCTTGTACTCGATTCTCGCGTGATTTCCACGACTTTAATTATCCCCTCGTTCCACGTGAGAGCGAACTCGCACGTACCGACGTTCACACTCGTTGCATCTCTCAATTTGGTCTGATTTTATGCCACAACCTTACGCATCTTTTGTTCGAGCTCTTTGGCGTTCCGATGCGTTGTTGCCATTGTTATTATTATTATCATTATCATTATCATTATCATCATTATTATTATTTGTCATTATCGTGTGTTATTATTGAGAAAGTTTTGCGCGGGAAATTGCAGTGAGAAGAATATTGTTGTTGAGTAATTGGACGCCTTCGCTTCTTGTATTCGTTATTTGCGATGATTGTGAGAATCGATACAGATTTTAAGGCTTGCGAAAATGGTTTGTTTAAGGTGATCTGCTATATGAAGTCAGGTCTCGCTCTATTTCTCTTTCTCTCGGTTCGCTATGAGAGCGAGGGAGACAGCTGACAAAGTTGGCAAAGTATTTTTTTCCGACATCGTTAATTTCTCGGATAAAATGCGAGAACGGTTGGATGCAAATTATTATAACGCAAGCAATCGTTCTTCTTTTTTATTCAAGAAATTGATTGTAGTTGAGAAAAATGCTTTACAGTCTTGTGTTACCGGGCGAGCACGTTAACCCTCGGCTTAGCAAGACTTTGAAATCATTTTCGGTTTTGAACTGCATCTCGCTTTGGACAAATCGGGTAAAACTCTGGATTACGTCTTGAAGTGTCCACTGCATGATCTTATTGTTGTTAATATCAATTATTTTGAACTTTTGTTAATAAAAATTGAAATTTGGAGAAAAATATTGAATAAAAACCGATATTGTTCGAAGAAATTAATAATTTGGCGACGAATGATTTTTTGATTAAATCGTTACATCGTGATCAAGACCAAATAAAAGAGACTCGGGTGAAATTCATCAAACAATGAAATTAGTCACAAGAGATGAAGAACGATCGAAAATATTAATCCAAACTGCGTTTAAAAATCTTTCACCGTTCTCTCATAATTAATTCCTAAAATTGGGGCTCGAAAATCAGTAGTTACATGAAAAGGCCTCCTCAAGACCTTGCCTGTAAACGGAAGGTTGAGGTGAAACGATAACGTCGACGGGGTGAGACGTGGCACGCAGCTGTCGTACCCCATGCCTCGCTCGCGGGCAAGAGGCTCTCGCAATGAGAGAGACTCGTCGACGTCGACGCCGACGTCGACGACGAGGACGACGACGACGACGACGACGATGTTTCGAGGCCACGGAAAGCCCGACTTCGAGCTTGTGAAAGAAGTACCGAGCTAACCGGGGTGAACATAATATTTTACTTCGGTTTATTTTTACAGCAACGAGAAACTCGACGTCTGCATACACACAAGCCGTTTACACACTTCGGCTCGTTTGTACTCCCGCGGCGCAAAAATCTTTGAACATTTCGACCTTTTTCCACTTCCACGCGAGACTTTGAAACCTCGCATCGAGAAATGACGGTTCAAGATACGACGCCGTGCTACAATTTATTCATTTCATCGTCGAATCGTTCGATGGTGATTTTTTTTCTCACTTCAATCTGCTTCAGGTACTTTGGAAATTTCAATTTCACTCTTTTTCTATTTATTTATCGTACGTTGAATTTATTTCCCGTCGTTGTATCGATTTGTTTCTTATATTTTTTTTTGTTTTTCATTGACGTCAAACTCTCGAAAGATTTCAATTACGGTTGTGTTTTACTTATTTCACATGCGTCAAATTTATTTCTCGTCGTTGAATCGTTCGATATCAATTTAAAAATTTTTCATTTATTTTTAATTCTCGGGAAATATTTTATAAATTTTTTTATTTGACTGGCGTCGAGTCTGAATCATTTGAACTCTTTTGTCAGTCTTCGTTCAATCTCGGTACAACAATCGACCGGGAATGAAAAATTAAGTCCCACAGTTTCCTCCCACAAAAAGTTTTGAAAAAAAAAAGGGTAAAAAAGTTTCATTTCCGCGATAAAGAATGAGATTCTCGATGTCCTTACTCTTGACCCTCCGTGGGATCTCGTTCGCGACTCGTTCGCCGACGTTTCCTATTGGTGGATAAAGATTGCACCAGGCACGTTGCAGCGGGACCGGTCGATCCCGGACGGGATCGTAAAAACGCATTAACGAGAGTCCACCAACAGCAACAGCAGCAGCGGCGACGACGACCGGAGTCGGTGCACTTTTCGCACTTCACTGCTATAATATATCTATATCGTTCCATCCGACGTCAAACAGAACCCTCAACAGTCATTCGGGGTCCAAAGAACCCCACGACAAAGCTTCTGCGTTCGAATTTACGTTAAACTTGGGGAAATAATGAAAATAATTCGATTCATAATTTTTTTTCTACATTTCCTTCGTCATGCTTTGAAATAAATAGTATAGAGAGTTTGGACAGAAAGCGGCTAAAGTATTTTAAAAAAATATGGAGATTCGAAATAGTTATTAATGTTTTTGTTAAAAAGACATTTTTTTAAATTAACATTTTTCTTCTTTGAAATATGTTGAAGATATAATTCATTAAGAAAAACCTAATTGCTCCCAATTCTTCAAGTCGGAGAAAATATATTCTCTATATACTCTAATTTAGAACAGAATCCTTACCACTCGGGGGTCGCAAAGGACCCGTATCCGGGGCTATTAGAAAAAAATGCTATCGACGTGTTATTTCTACCAAAGTCAAGATACAGGAAGACGAAGTTCCATCAGTTCTGCGTTCGCCCGATGAAAAAACAAAATCAGAAGAAAAAAAGACAAAACAAAAAAAAACCAATAAAAATACCTCCGCCATAAATCGCGATCAAGTTTAAAAATGTCGGGCCGTCCCATAGCTTCCTCCATGAAGAAACAAAAAAAAAATTGAGCGATTCTTTTCTATTGACCGAAAATGTATAAACCCGATTAGTGTACCATTTTTTTTGCTCACCCTCAAAGTATACCAAGGGATCGAATCGACCCAAGCCTTAAAAAAAAAAATAGATAACGTCATCCAAAAAATCTGGAAAAATTCATAAATATACCTCAGGGTTTCAACTTCACGATGAAATTTTGCAACACGAAGTTTCCGGAATTGATTCATCATAAAAATAATAATAAACAAACAAACTGCGGGCAGCGAAAACTATGAAATTTTTGCATGGGCCAAATCGACCCCTGAATGCACGCGTCGGGTCGATTCCCGGGACTCAGGGGCGAGAGGGGAGGATGGGGGAGAAGATAAGCAACCTCTAAGCTCATTTTTTTCCTAATTTTTCTCGTCCCACCTCTTTCAAAGTATATTTCTCATTAAACAACCGACCTACTATCCTCAAGACGATGGACTACAAGCGCTCTCTTCTTCTCTCTCGCTCCGCAGCGAGCGCCGATGGCGCTGTCATCTTCGCACCGGGCGATGCAGTCCATCCGCTTAAGGTCGGTTCCAAACCACCGGGAGAGCACGGAAAACTGCATACAAAATTTTCATTGACGCGCGGCGGAAATTAAACATCCCCGAGCTCGCGAGACAACTCGCGTTGTCGATTCGCGCGGGTCGATCTAGCCGGTCTGTTGCACCCGCGGTGACTCACCGGCCACGCACAGTGCACTTGGCGCACTCGACGTTCTCGCGGTGCAAAGAGACGCAACGCTTGGCGTTCGCGTGTCCACGAGCGCGCCGCGAGCGGCATTCGCGGTTAAAGTTTCCATGTGCGACTGGCAAGAGAGCACACGAAACGAGGGGGAGATCGTTGAGAGCCGGAGAGAAGGCCGCGATAGGTCACCGCACCTTGCGCGCTTCGAGTAACGTCGCTTCCAACCGTTCGTCGTCCGGCCAGCCGGCCGATCGTTGTAACAAATCGACTTTCGACGTCTCTCCGCGTTCGACGAATCGTCATTCACGCCGCGGAAAGATCGTTAAAGTCGCTATTGCTTCTCATTAACGACGAGGTTCCGATGGAACTGAATTGATGCCCGAGGGGGCTGGCGAAAACGATATTTCACGAGTCAATGTACTTTATAATCGATTCTTATTCTTTTTTAGGGGGAGGGAGAGGGGGATTGTTTCTGTTCGGTCGCGTAATTGCGATATTTAATATTATTTTCTACTGTGAAAATTTTGCACGGGGGATTATTTTTAAATTAGATTATTTTTTTATGGACCTGAAAAAATGGTCGAGCTGATGGCAAGAGCGATATTTCACGAGTCAATGTACTTCATAATCGATTTTTGTTGTTTGAATTGGAATATTTCTCAATGGACCTGAAAAAATGCTCGAGATTATGTCAACAACGATATTTCACGATTCAATGTACTGCGTAATCGAATTCTCTTTTTTTTTTTTGAGTTTTTGCTGTTTGGTCGCGTAATTGCGAATTATTTTTAATTACGATATTTCGTAGTATTTTCTACTGTAAACATTTTTAGATGCAAATTATTTTTAATTGGGATTTTTCTTAATGGAACTGAATAAATGCTCGAGCTGATGGCGAAAAGATATCTCACGAGTCAATGTACTTTATATTATATTCTTATGTTTTTTTTTTTAACGTTTTTTGTTTCTGTTCCGTTACGTAGTGCGAAGTATTTTTAATTACATTATTCTATACTATATTCGGGTTTACCATCTTCAAAAGCAAATTATTTTTAAATCGGAATATTTTGGACTATTTTGGACTTTAACAATTTTCAACCGTCTATTATTTTTAACTCGATATATTTCGTACTATTTTGGACTGTGAATTACTTTTAAAATGGATTATTTTACACTAATTTTCACTGTAAGATCTTGTACCTGAGAATATTTCCTAAATTGGTGAATATCTCACTTTTTTCGACGTTGCATCATTTTCAAATTAAAATACTTTACATTAACTTCGACTATGTAAATTTTCATCCGCGATTTTTTTATAAGTTGGTATATTTAATACTCTCTTTAATTTCAAAATTTTTAATCACGAATTATGTTTCCTTACAATATTTCACACTATTTTTGACCGCAAAAATTTAACTGTATTATTTATTCCTCCAGCAAATGTTACGCCTCGAATTATGTCTATTCAAGTTACTGCTCCTCTCTTCCTTTCTTGTTTGCACCAAATGTGATAAGCTCCAGGTTGCATTTTTATTCTTCTTTCTCAAACCCAGCAACGAAAATCATCTGCACAAAATAATTCCCCACAGCAGTTGTGGGTCGAGTATCAATTCTATGTTTTCCACTTCATATCTTCTTTCTCGCGACCGTTGAAACAAAACGAAAGCAAAGTTTCGAAACCCACCGAAGCTTTCCCACAGCTTCGCTCGCTGTTTCATCGGTGCGAGATTTTTCCAACGCGAATTTCATCGTCTCTCGGTGCGCCATCAGCGCCAACGAAACGGTCGAGAGGAGCTATATATCCCGGTCGGCGTCGTAAATCGAGAAACGTTTTCTCACTGAGTCATTGCAGTGGTCCAGAGCACACAACCAGGAGGAAGCCAAGTGCCCGAGCTTCCCCCGCGCCTCTATCCCTCTGCCCCCTGACCTCCCCTCCCCCCGCCGCACACACAAGCCCGTTGGCAAAGCCGAACAATTTTGTGAAACTCCGTGCCAACGAAATTGCTCGGTACGCGAACGAACGATCGTATCGTAGAATATCCGCACTATTTTCTTTCAATCCTCTAACATAAATCTTTAATACTTGTTATTTTTATTATTATTATTATTATTATTATTATTATTATTATTATTATTATTATTATTATTATTATTATTATTATTATTATTATTATTATTATTATTATTATTATTATTATTATTATTATTATTATTATTATTATTATTATTATTATTATTATTTTTTATTATGATTGTTCTCATTATTGCGTTTTATTGACGATCGTTGTGGAAGGATAACATTTTTTTAAAGTATTTCTGCAACCAAGCTTTCAAAGAGAATAGTTCATATATTTTTTGTTCTTTTACGAGCGTTGGGGCAAAGGAGGGGAGAACGTGGGTGTGTGATAACGCCGTCGGCGACGTGATACGTCCGGGAACCTGCGATAAATATGAGATGAGAAAAATTGGAAAAATAAAATCCATACACTGAAAATGAATACTTCCTGTGTTGAAAAAAAAGTGCTATTAAATGTTTGCACAGTATCTAACAATTTTATGAACGAAGATTTATTCGGCTCAAATTGCTAATAAAATGAAAAAGATTGAAAAAAATAATATCGAGATATTAGAAATTCAATTCTTTCTGTATTAAATATAAAAATTAATAAACAACGTTTGCTCAGTTCCAATTTTACGACCGAAGATTCATTTTGCCGAGATTGCTAATAAACTGAGAAACATTAGAAAGAAATCAATAAAGAGATAAAAAAATCCAATACTTGCTGTATGAAACAAAAAAAAGAATTAAGAATATTTTTTCCAATCATAATAATTTCACGACCCACCTTCATCCCACTGTGACTGCCAAGAAACCAAAACAAAACACACATAAAACAATCAAAAAACCCAAAATTCAACATTCCATCTACAAAATAACCGAAAAAAAATTAATCTCAAATATCCGCGCATTCTCATTCCACGATCAAACCATCACCCCTCCTCCCTCCCACCGCCTTCGGAAAAACCTCTCAGGACTCCCTCTCCCATCAGAAATCTCCAAAACCCATAAAAAATCACCAACAAAAACAAATAAAAATCTCGCTCTCTTCCATTTCCACGGAAAACAAAGCAACACCGTCATAACGCGTGCAATTTCCCCATCTCCGTCTTTCCGAATCGACATGCACAGACGTCGGTAACCCGTCGGTCGATTCGCCCTCACGGTGTATTCCTCCTCGGCGCATCGCCGCCACAACCACCATCGCCGCAACCACCACCGGCAGCTCATACACGTCCGCTCGTTAGCGTCGCATTAACGCTTCGTTGAATAAACGTCTCACTCTCTCTCTCTCCTGCTTCTGCTCGCCTTCGTTTTGGCCGAACTCCGGACGATATTCCCCGAGCGAGAACGGGTGACGTTGGAACACCGTAGAATCGCGAGAAAGCGAGTCAGCAAACGGGCCGTCGCTGTAATATAACGATGGTTCGGATGCACCGACCGTGCAAGCCACGGGGGAATAGCCAAGAGAAGCGTAACGCTCGGGTCTCTCCCTGTCGCGGAAGGAAAACTGAGACACTGCGCCAGCGGTGCAGAAACGTGCGATAGTCAACTGCAGTTGCAGCCGAGAACGAGGACGGCGGCGGGAAGGCCAACGGGGGGATTGGGATATGGGCTAACGGACAAATTTATGCACGAGGGTGGTAACGTTAGCTCGGTCGACGTCGCTTTGGAACGGGAAAATTACAATTTCAATTGGAGTTTGTACAACGTTACGACCGGAAGGTCGCACGGCCAAATGCAACGTCGGGACGACACGGTGAAATTTCATTTTTGCGATGAAGCGTTGCGATTGTGGCTGACGAAGTGCTTGAAAGTGGATGAATGGACGAATGAATAGAATGAAACCTGGACGATTCGATTGGAAGCATGGATAATTTTATTTTGATATGGATAAATGAATGAATGACCTAGATAAATAATTAGAATGAAATCTTGAAAATTCAATTGAAAGCAACGATAATTTCATTTTGCTATGAATGAACGAATGAATGAATAGCCGGAATAAATTAATAAATACGTAAATAGAATAAAAACTAGGAAATTTCATTAAAAGCAACCATAATTCTATTTCGCTATAAATAAATCAAATGAACGAATAACCCAAATAAATAAATAAATCAGCAGACACATAAAAAAAATTCAACAAAGAAATAAATGGGTTAAAAAAATAAACACAAATCCAGAAAATTCAATTAAAAGCTACAATAATTCCATCCCACCACTAAAAATCCAAGATTGAAACATATATCTCCGTTTTTCCATTCGAAATTTAACTTTTTTCAAATTGGCGAGCTAAATGAGCAAGAGTTCATGCATTTATAACGGTGGCTTTCGTTCGGCGGATGAGGGAGGAGAGAGAAAGAGAAAGAGAGGAAAACACAGAGAGAGACAGAGAGAGAGAGAGAGAATTATTCCCGTCGGATACAACGGGAATAAAGCTCCGATGCAGTCCCCTTCACTTCTGTTGATGCTGCCTCTGTTGCTGCTGCTGATGCTGATGATGCTGGCTGTGGTGGTGCCGTTGGGTTACTCGTGCGGCTGATTCTGCGGCAGTGCGGGTGGCTTCCGCGTATACGTAATGCAAATTAAGTCTCGTCGCTCAGCGCGCATGCATATTAACTACGTGTGTTGTGTTACTCCTGGACTCGCTCGCCACCCCCGCGTGGCGTTCCCGTCGCGTATAACGGATGCACTCAAATGTACACACGTACGTTACATATATATATGTACTGTATAAACGTGTACATGTATATGAGAGCAGCGAGCGCTGGGCAAACCGAGATACGATCTGTTCGTATATCGTCACACGACTCGAGGGGACTGTAACACATTTGCAAACACGTGGTAAAGATTCTGAAACAAAAATAGTTTAACTGTTTTGAAAACAGGTGAAAAATAACGAATGAAAAACGTAACCGTATAATCTCGAATAGTTGTTTCGTTTATTTATTTTTTGTTTTGGGTATTTTTTTTTCGTTTTGTTTCTTTTGCTGCAACGCGGAGAGAAAGTGATCATGCATTGAAGTCATTTAATAGAGGAGAATGTCCTTAGGTGTATATAGGAAGAAATCGATGTTTGAATTTTTTTAATGTACCAACGAAAAAGTCTAATCATCGATTTTGTATCTAAGCCCAAGCGGGAATTGAAAAATGTATCAATAGTGATCGAAATATGCACGAAATAAGGTTTGAATTGAATAACTATTGGAATTATTTGTTTCGTGTTTTGTTTCGTTTCGTTTTCTTTTGCTGCAACGCGGGGAGAAAGTAATAATGCATTGCAGCCATAAAATAGAGTAGAATGTCCTTGAGGCAGACGTAAACGGAGATTTTAATAGTGGAAAGTTCAGCGAGACTTTATTTATCCAATTAAACGATTGGAAAAGAGAATCATCGGAGAAACGTCTTTAATTAGTCATGAAAACGAGTTTTTCTAGTGAAAAATCGGCTTCCAGGGTCATGCGGGATAATTTTCCAGGGTGGAATAATATTGATTTGGATAGGAGGACGTTCATGAAATCAGAAATTTTGTTTAAAAATTGGGACAGAAGCGGCGTTGAAGGGTTAGCTCTAAAAATATCACAGAGAAGTCCCGATTAAGAATTATCGGGAAGGTGTCATTTTTGAAAAATAGAAATTGATCGACGCACGAGAAAAAATCGTCACGCTATTGAGATGAAAGAGAATAAAAAGATTGTAGAAAAAAAAGTGAATAATATGCTTAATATCGTCGGTCATGCTTGAAGCATTAAAAGTTACGCAAAATACAAAATATTCGAAATGATGAAAAAAATGGCAAATGAAAAAATAAATGGTGTTCTAGGCCACGTTAGTCGTGCTGAAAAAATAGAAAGCGAACAAATGAAACATTACTCAACAATGCACGAAAAAATTGTCGCGCTACGCAAAAATATACAAAATCTACATATATAAAACTGTTCCGTAATTGACTGATTGACGGACTGACAGACAACGCACAGCCTAAACCACTGGAGATGAAAACATGAAATTTGGAACATATTTTTTTCAGAGGGTGTAGAGGTCCACTGAGAAAATATTTTTCGAAAATCAACCCCTAAGGGTGTGGAATGGCGTGTGGGCGCTTATTACCATTCTTACTGTATATCTCTGGAATCGCAATTGATAGAGAGTCTTAATTTTGCATGGAGGTTCGGGTCACGAAGTAGCTGCTCACTAAGAAAGGATTTTCCAAATATCAACCCCTACGGGGGTGGAATGGGGTGTGGGCGTTTGTAACTATTGTTACTGCATTTTCGGAACGGCAATTGATAGAGAGTTAAAATTTTGCGTGGAGGTTTCGAGGTTTAGAGTAGGTTCTCACTGAAAAAAGATTTTCCGAAAATCAACCCCTAAGGGGGTGGAATGGGGTGTAGGCGTTACGGAAATCTACGCGAACGAAGTCACGGGTAGCCACTAGTTGTAAATAAAAATGATATTCTAAATATCGACGGTCGTCATCGTGATCGTCGTCGAGCGAGGAGCTTGAAGGAGGGGAAAGGGCGGGCGAGGGGGAGATTTTTATCGAAACCGTCGATATAGAGGTGTCGTCCGGAACACAAACCATCGTCAAAAATCAACAAAAAGCTCGTCCAGCGAACGCCATCGTTGAATAGACGTCAATAACAAACGCTTTTATAACATACGAGATGTAAATAACGCAACGAGGGTTGAAAGCGCGGAATGATGAATTCTTACGCGTCATATGGCGCGTTTCGACGATGTTATCCGAGCGCTGTACCGAAAGACCGGAGCGGAAGCAATTTATCAGAGCGCACCGACGAGCGAGCTGGTGAATAGCGGTTTGCCGATTAATTAAAATTAAGTAATTAATTTGGCGCGTGCAACGCGACCTATGTGCGAAGCTTTTCGTTCGATAAATAAACGTCATTGTTTCGAACGACAACCGAGCGTTGGCGTTGCATAATTCGTTTGCTACGGAATTTATCTGAATACGATTTATGTTACATTTTTTTTTTTTTTTTTGGTGGAGCCGAAACAGTTTTGTAATTTTTTTTCCTGGTGGAGTTTTTATCAGATTGAGGCCTTTACAATAGCTTGAACTTTCGAATTGCGTTCTAATTATAATGCTGTTGGGCGATTTTGTATTTTTTTATTGTGATTTTTTTTTTTGTCGAACGTTCGATATTTAGAATTTTATCAGTTTTTTTATTTCAAAGGATTTATTAATTGATAAGGAAATTAATATGAGGTCAAGCGCAGAACTGTCGACAAAAGTGCTTCAGAAAAAATCAAAGTTTAACTTTTTTTTATTGAGCGAAAAACAATTGATATTTTAATATTTTTCAATGTACGAAAAAAATCGATTTTCCCATTTTTTAAAGGTACGAAATAAATCAGTTTTCCCATTTTTTCAGCAGTACGAAAAAAATCGATTTTCCCATTTTTTCAAATGTACAAAAAAAAATATCTAATTTATAGTATTGTCTCTGAGCCTAAACGCCATTGGAAAACTCCATCAATAGCGAATAAAAGGGGCACGAAATAAGATTCAAACCGAATAACTTCAAAAACGTAGTCCACTGCTATAAACCAAGAGCTGGAGACAAGTAGCAAAACGATCAACACCAACGATTAGTAAACATTTAGCAACGGTCCACGTCCGATTGGTATCTAAATACCCAGCAGCAGGAGCACCGGACTCAGCATCTAAACACACACACACACACGGAAAAAAAATGTTATCGTTACAATTCCCACAAACACCGATCCGACACTCGCACGTAACATTGCCACACGTACGGTTGAAACGAGAGTCAGATCTAATCGTAACGTCTAGCATCTAGCACGCGTGTAGTAAGCACGCTCGTTCTTTCGAGTGCCACGAAAAAAAAAAAAAAAAAATTTGAAAAAAAACTTGGAGACTTTGAATACGACAAACATGCGAGCCTGAAATTTCTCAATAAGGCGTCTGCGTTTATATACACAGCGAGCTGTGTAGTTTGTGTTTTTCTTCGTACATTTCTTCGCGACGTGCTCCTGTCGTCACGACGATGCGAACCGCGTTGCTCTGATAAGACGGACCTGCGGCCTAGTTGGGCAACTGCGAGACGACTGAGGAACAAATTTTGTTTTTTTTTTTTAAATTAACAATGAAAGAAAAAAAAGAAAAAAGTAAAATTATTCTTTAAATGAAAAAAAAATGAAAAAAAAGATACATCAGTTTCCAAATACAAACAAAATGGAAGAAAAAAAGCGAAATAAATTTTTAAATGCAAAAACGAATGGAATGAATAATAGAAAAAAAATTTAAGAAATAAACAAAATGATTAAATTATTCAAATAGAAGAAAAGCCTTTTTATCATTTACAAGAAAAAATGAATAAAATCTTTTTTATTTCAGTTCGTTGACTTTTCAGACATCTGAAGGTCACAATGACGGCTCCAGTGTCAAAAGAATTAACAATAATTGCATTTACGATAAAAGATTAAATAAAAATTACCGCTGCTGACAATATGGCTCATTTAAAATTCGCTATAAAATGTGTTCCTCGATTTTAAATTACAGCAACTACAAATACATTTCGTTTCTTAAATTCTTCAAATACCCTTCTCCGTCATTCATGCATCAAAACCAATCAATCAAATTCTATTTATAATTTCTATTTTTTTATTCTATTTATTTTGTCTATTCTGATTTTTTAATTTTTAATTCATCATCTCTTCGCAACATTCTTCCGTCGTCCCAACGATCGCAATCGACGTATCTCCCAAATTCATTGCCACGATAAGACATAACTGTGGTACCTGTGGCCTAGTTCGCCAATCGCGGGACAACTGTGAAGCGAAGAAAGAAAAATAGAAGAAAAAAAACGAAGAAAACTGACAGAAAGTAAAAATGAAAAGAAAAATAGAATTAATTGGGCAGTCACGTCTGCACGTGCGACGTCACGCCCTGAATTTCCAGTGGGCTTGTAGAGGCGAAAGCCCGCGGATGAGAAGCAGGAGCAGCAGCAGCAGCAGCAGAAACAGCAGCAGCAGGTGAACCGTCCGAGTGACCCTCCGGGCTCTCGCCCTCGAATGAGCGATGTCCCGACGACCAGGAAACTCAGCCGAGTACACATGCCGGGGTTTCGTGTGGGCCAAACCATCCCGGTAACTCATTTTTACGCTCGAGAGGCTACGAGGCGTATTTTATTATATACACAGACATTATATATATATAGGTACATTATATATGTGCGTACACGACGAGCAAACGATTATACAGTTATACTCGACGACGATATAGATCGCACATTTTTCAAGTGCGATGCAACGCCGTGCGTTCGACACTTCGGGACTCGCCGGTTCACCAAAAAAGGTTTACAGTTGCTCGTATTTTTTAGGACCGTTGAATAAATTTTTGTGATAACGGCAAGTTTCTTTGGAATATCAAATGCCGGGACGTCATGAGTCACATAATTTGGAATGGAATCGGAGGTTTTCGTCGTCGGGCAGTCAAAATAAATTTTAGCAGCTCTTCGAGTTGGCCGATTAAAATCGCGAATTTGAATTTGGATTGATGGAATAATATGAAGAATTTTTTTGTTTCAATTTTGAAATGAATAGACGCATGAAATACTTTTTTAATTAACTATGTTTACTTTCTAGTGGTTGACTGTAACGATGCCGGCGTGAATGAGACACAAATTGACGATGATATTGATTACGATATGAAATTTATTGAGAAATAATTCATAATTATCAAAATTTACATGAAAATGTATTATTTTCTATTTTTTATTTTATTTTGGGGATATTTAATATTTATATCTTGAATATCCTCAGAAAAATGTATCGTTATAATATTCACATATCTAAATGAATAATGTAATATTTCTATCCATATATTTGTTAATTGATATTAAATAACTATCCTCAAAAATGATTCATTATTATTATTCTTTATAATTATTCGGTTTCGATATTGCTAATTTCAAATTCAACAAAAAATATATTACTCGATTTTTAATAAAGTTTATAGCAATTTCAAATTGATTCTGTTTCTTTTATTCTATCAATAAATGATTCATCATCATTATTTATTACTATTCGGTTTCGATAATCACTAATTTTTAATTCGACAAAAGAATACATATATTACTCGATTTTCAATCCACATCACACCAATTTCAAATTGATATTTTTCAATCCGTAGTATCTTCCGAAATTCACGAATTCAAGCCAATCGATAATTTTTTTTTCTTCAATTTTTCTCTCTACAAATTATTAAATTCCATTTCGCCTCTTGCCCTCACCATTCATCCCGCATTGTCGCACGAGGTACGCGAAGTTCTCCGGGCACACCGCCACGTACACAGCGGGGGATGGATCGCGAATTTTATTGGTCGCCATTGCGTTCGGGGCTCTTTTCTCCCTCCGGCGAAGCTCGTAACATCAAAATCGCACCGCCGCGTTCGTATCCGCGCGACGAGACGCGAAACTACGCCGAGCGATGGGTAAAAGGTAACACACGAACATCCGAGGATGGAACGAAAGAAAGAAGCGAGAACGAATGCCAACGGTTACGGATAAATCACGTATGATAAATCAGTGAATCACGTAGAGCTACGTGATCGTCGTCCGCGTTGGCTCTCTGCTCCACAGCGTTTTCTACAGTACCGTCAACCCCCTCCGCCCCTTTACGGTCCGTACGTACCGTGGGACGTGCGCTTACCCGGTGGGTACGTGAATCTCTATGCCCGATAGCCCGTCTTTAAAATCTTTCAGACTTTCTCCGACTCGATGAATTTTTTCTTTTTTTAGTTGTTTTTTTTTCTTTTTTTCAGGAGAAATATTCAATCTGTCGGATACATCGATCGATACGACACAGAGGTTTCGAGAGTTCGTCACGAATTTCGAGAAATTTGTTCTTAGAATTGCCATAATCGTACGATCATTAGTTTTGTCACGATGCAATAATAATAATAATAATAGGAATAATAATAATAATTATTATTATTATTATATAACATATATATTATATACGACAACAACAATATATAATTATATAATAATAATAATAATAATAATAATAACTAATTAATATTATAAACCTAAATAACCTAAATAATAATAATAATTATTATTATTATTACCTATTAGTTTGTAATATTTTTTTTCGATCAATTTCATCGATTTTTCATTTTTATTTCCCTATTTTTATCCACGAAGAAAAATATGATAATAATATTAATTATAATAAATATTAATATAATAATAATAATTATTATTATTATTATATTTTTCTTCATGGATAAAAATAGGGAAATAAAAATGATAAATCGATAAAATTGATCGAAATAAAATATTACAAATTATCATTAAAAAAACAGCAATAGCGCATTAACATTATTCTCATTGTTATTATAATTTCCATCCAGAAAATAAATTGCTAAAAATAATAATTCGGTTAAATTGAATCCTAACTATCATACCGAAGAAATGTATAATAGAGTTCCGGTGGGTTACCTCGAGCGTCGCGCAGTGTACCGATAAGATAAGCCAGTCACAGGCAGTCGTTTCTCGTACGTTTTTCCGGTCTTTCCTTTCGCAAATCGCGGTCTGTCTCGTGATTCTCGCCGTCTCTCTTCCCGGCCATTCGCGCTTATTCGCGACCTCGTGAATTGCCGTCGTTTATTTATTCATTTTCACGTCTATTTCCATTTTTTTCTTTCAAAGTCTTTCACGAGAGTTATATTATTGCACTCGCGCTCGCTTTAGACACACGGTAATACACACTAATACATGCACACGTGCTGGTACACGGGCGGACAGGTAACTAACTCTATACGTAAATTTCGTGTGGAAGCGATGAGATTCTCGTACAGCTTTGGCCGCTTTGCCGAGCACGTAATACACCGCAAAGCCTTGTAGATACTGCAGCTATATATGTACATATATATATATAAATATATGTGTATCTATGTTGAGTATAGTAACCTGGATAGATAAACGAGGCGTGCACACTTTAACATCGCCGCTGCGGCTGCGGCTGCTGCTGCTGCTGCTTCGCTTTAAAGATATAGAGCAACGGAACGCCGTGAGGTCGCACGTGACACGAGCTTTTTCGCTCTGTACTCTGTGTTTATGCCGCAATCCGATGGTCTACCGTTCAGACTAAAAGCACAAAGGATTGTTGTGGTTATTATCTAATTTTCGTGCTGAATGCAACGACGGAATGATTGATAATAATAATAAGTAGGGGCTGATGCATGAATTTTTGATTGTTCGAATCAAGGATGAATTAAATTAATTACGGATTATTGAATTGATTTGATTATCTATTTGTGGTTAATTTGGCTTGATTAATTATTGATGATTAAATTAATTTGATTGGTTACGTGTGGCTGGGTCAATTTGATTGATTATTAACGATTCAATTTATTTTATCAAGTGTTGAAGATTGAATTGTTTCAATTAATTAATAATGGATGAGATCAATTTTTATTATTTTGAGGAAAAATTTTCGAAACGGTTTTTTTGTTCGATAGTTTGTAAAAGAATCTTGCGAAATATTTTATAATAATTTTAATTTTCGAATGATTTTGGAAAAATTTGACTATTGATTGGGATTCTATCAGGAATGCGTCTTAAATTCTGATTAAGTGTTTGAATTCCGGAAAAAAAATATCCACTAGGTTTGAAAATTAGACAGTTGCATTTTTTGAAAGTTCAATTCTTTCATCACTCTGATAAAAGAATGTGTCCAACGGGTGAGGTAATGACGTATCTTTTGAATGTGAAAGGACCTTCGCTATTCGAAGATTAATGTTCCGACAGTAAATGAGAAAATGAATTTTTAAAATCACTCTGCTGGCTCTACCGCGAAGATAGCGATGTGACGAGCCGAACGCCTTAAGTGTTCACTGTTTATACTGCGATTCAATGATTTACGATGGATTTTGCGCCAGATAAGGATATATGTCAAATAAACAATAACCCGAAGAATGTCAAAAATTAAAAAGGTAAAAGAAAACAATTCATAAAAAATATATCAGTCAAAAAAACAAACATACTCCAAAAAAATGAGAATAAAAAAAATCGAAAAGGGTAAAAATAAAATCTAGAAGCCGCAGATTTTCTTCAATTTTCACTGTCAAATAGAACCGAGTGATTTTCAAAAAATTATGAGAAATTGATGAACGATATAAATAAAAATTATGAAGGTTCAAAATAAATAAATAAAAAGAGAGAGAGATTTGAAAAATCGCGCCATTGAGCTGGAAAGCGATGAGAGGGCTTTGGAGATCCCTTATCGTCGTCCCTTCATCGCCAGCACGGCTCAAAAAATCATATAGGCGTGATTAACTCTGTACCGTCGCGGAGAACCCGCCGTGTATCAATCTCCCGGCTTGCCGCTGTCGCCACGACAACTTTTTGTCCTCCCCCCCCCCCCCCCCCCCCCCCCCCCCCTCTTCCAGTCCGTTTCGTGCGGCTCGCCGTTCTTGGTTCGTTCGTAGGGTACTTTTGCTTTGCCCGCTCAATTCTTTAATAAACTGGTTCCTAGACAGAGTTTGTTCGACTAATGGGATTAGCGGCATTAGGGTCTAAATCTTCTCACGGGCCGCCGCGTCGAATCGCGATTCCTGGGTCATAAGTAGCAGTCATTAACGTCTCCAATTTCCTTTCCACCGACGACGAAATACCTTTTTTTTTTTAATTTTTTTAAACGAAAGCCATAGATAAAAAAGTCTCCGAAACATATTCGATTAATTACCGACGCCCGAATATCGACTTAAGAAATTAATTTCCATTCGCATGAGAAAATATTTTCAAATCTTTTCATTTGATTTGATGAATGTTATGTTTTGGATTGATAATAAAAAAATTTTTGAGAAAAATGTGAATTATTATTGTTGAGATATGAAGTTCTGGAAAATTTTATTTCACGACTACAGTAGCAAAAAAATTTGAATAAATGAGCTAATAAATGCCAAAAAGTCCTAATAACGTTTTTGATTATTTACTGACATCTGAATATCGACTCTAAAAATTAATTTCCATTCGCATAAAGAAACATTCTGAGACTTTTTCATTTGATTCAATAGATTCCATGTTTTACTGAAATTGTGAGTTATTCTTGTTTAAATATAAAGTTCTTGGGAAATTAAATTTTACAACAATTTCATGTGCAATGAAAGAATTTATACATATATATTTTCCATCATTTTCTAGAATTTTACTTATTTTATTATTGCTATTCGAGTTTAAATAAAATCTCAATAAACTTCGCATTTGATTCAATAAATTTCACGTTCAAACTTTCAAAAATTCAAGGCACCCAAATCGTCAAAAAAATTGTCCATTATCATATTTAAAATCAAGATTCCTCAAAAAATTTAATCGTACAAACAATTTCTCGTGCAATGAAGAAATTGACAATTTTTTCGAGAATATCAACTTCAAAAATTTTAATTTTTCGAAACTTTATTTACCTCATCGTTATTCGAACTGAAGGAGAATTTTAACGACCACCCAACGTGAAAGGTTTACCTCGTGCGAAGAAGTACGCAGGCCAATGAATTGCAAAAGGAGAAAATTATTTATCCGCGCTCGGATACGTCGGATATGTGTGGTTTACACGGCGTGCGCTCGTCGGAGAACGATTATAAATGGTTTTTCCATGGGTTGTAAATGCGGTACGGGTTCGAACTGCATAAAACATCTGTACGGGCGATTTACGCGTACCTGAGCCTCGTTTGCTATCGGTTATTTCTCATTAGTACGGCAACCGTGACCGCGCTGTTTTAATCGAGACTCCGCGCGACGGCGAACCTTACGAGTCCATCGTGGTCCATTGTTTCACCAGACGCGAGAGACCGTCCGACGCGTGGAAATTCTGCATACGTTGACCTATGATTTTACAACTTGTTGTACCTGCTTCGAGCATGAATCATTGTTTTGCTCGACGAGACGCGGAAATACGACGATACGAACTATCGTCGATTATTTTTATTTCTCTCGTCGGATGAGATATTAAATTACATTTTCCGGCAAAAATTATTTTTCACTACGTCGACGGCATTGGAAGAGAAATTATTTTACTGATTGGGAGAAAACTGGAAACTGGAGAGAGGAGAAATTGAAATTAAAAATTAAAAGAAAAAAATTTTGAAAAATGTTTGCAGTTAGAATCTGGAATGATGAATCGAGCGTTGAATTCCTATTGCAGACGGATATGAAATAATTTGGGGAATGGATATTTGTTACTGATTTAAAAATGGAAACGTCGGTCCGAAAAAAGTGACTTAAATACGAACGAATTTTCATAACTAAAATATGGACAAATGAATCGATTGTGGAGTTAAGATTGTAAACAATTATAACAGGATCAATCAAATAAACACCTAAAACCAATTAAAAAAAGAATGAAAAACATTCCAAAAATGTTTAAAACTAAAATCCGAAAACATAAATCGATCGCGGAATCATGATTATAGTAAACTACAAAACCCTCAAACAAGTAAACACTTAAGATAAACCAAAAAATAATGAAAAAGTCATTCCGCAACAGAGCTAAGAAAAAAGAAGAATTCTCTAAAAAATTCCTAAACCTAAAAAATTCAGGGAAACAAATCGATCGTCGAATCAAGATCGTCGACGAGGGGTCGACGTCCCAGCGGGGGTCCCAGGAATAAAAAAAAAAAAGGAAAGAAAAATGATGCTACTCACCGCTGTCCACGCGATAGACAATGGTCGAGGAAGGGTCCATGGACGAGGGATCGAGATGTTGGAGTCGATAGGGGTTGGACGACGATCTGTGGGATTCTCCCTGACGTCATTACCGGTGGATCTGTGGGGCTTATAAGCCGAGGACGAAAAGTCCTCGAAAGATAAAGGGGCACGTCGCGAGCGAGTACGTGCAAACGCGACGGAGAGAGTACAGGACCCGGCAAAGCTGTTCACTTTCTCTCTCTCTCTCTCTCTCTCTCTCTCTCTCTCTCTCTCTCTCTCTCTCTCTCTCTCTCTCTCTCTCTCTCTCTCTCTTCGTACGTTTGGTCGATGACTCAGCCACGAGTCTCTGCGTCTCTCTCTCTCTCTCTCTCTCTCTCTCTCTCTCTCTCTCTCTCTCTCTCTCTCTCTCTCTCTCTCTCTCTCTCTCTCTCTCTCTCTCTCTCTCTCTCTCTCTCTCTCTCTCTCTCTCTCTCTTTTTCTCTCTCTTCCTCTCTTTTTCTCTCTCTCTCTGTCTCTCCCTCTCTTTCTCTTTCTTTCTCTTTCTCTCTCTCTATCTGTTGACGGTTCTTTCTCCCTTAGAACCGAGTGTTCGAGTGGAATGTTGCACGCGCATTCGAGAGAGCCCTGCCTCGATTGCCTATCGGACTTGTCCGCTCGCTAGAGTTCCCCATACACGCTCCGTGCTTGCCTCCGTACGTTCTATAAATAATATCGTAACCCGCGCTTATTATACCTGCATGGACCGACGCGTGAGTGCGTACTTAAGGATATAAGAAAAGTTAAGCCGAGTGCATGTACGTATAAACCATATCATATTCCCCTGCCGTGAACAGCGTCAACTTCCTCATGAATTATCCACGGAATTATCTGTTTTGTTTTGTTTTTTTATTTTTTTTTGTCGATTCCCAATCGCGAATTAGAGCTCGTTTTCATTTTCATTGGGTTCGGAGGATTCCACGACATTTTCATTATTCAAGTTCTTTTTATTATTAAGTCAACATTTTATTTTTAATTTTGATAGTCTCAGTTGACTATAAATGTACTTTTCAAAGCGAGCGGTATCGTGGCAATTCTTATTTTGAAGTGTGCTATGTCGACAGTACGTATCAAAAATATTTTCTGGAAGGTTATACGAATTTAAAAAAGTTATCAATATTTTTGTTGACGCTTCCTTCAATTTTTTTCAAACTGTAGTAGATTTATCATTGTTGATGAAATTTGATTGTTTTTTATTCTTGAAGACTAAAGGAATACTTTGGCATTTTTAAACGTCGAAATAACGAACACTGTAGTTTTGAGCAGAACTTCTAGCGCTTGGGGTCGAACAACCCCCCCCCCCCGGTTATCAAAATTCTACCAAAGTGTGACCGTTGAGGGTTTCATCACCAGAAGGAGATCGAAAGGAAATATAAATTCCAGCTTTATATACAAACGAGAATACATTTTTTTTCCAGTGAATAAATAAATTTAAAAAAATTCAATCAAATAAAAAACAGAAAAAATTATACAAATGAGAGGAACAAATAGCTGGGTGTCCAATGATTGGCGCCAGAAAGAGAGAGAGAGAGAAAGGAAAATGCTACCGACAAGAAAAGTAGACGAGAGAGTTTATACAGTCGAAATCGTAAATCATTCGTCGCTATGGATCGGAACGTCGCGCTATTACTTTTCGCGCTGCTGCCTTATCTTCCTTGTTATATCCGAAGCTGTTCCGGGTGACCTCGCACAACAAACGTACGGACATTTCGAGGGAGAACCATGCAACAGCAGCAGCACGAGCGGCAGTGGAAGAAGGACGAGCAGCAACAGCAGGAGCAGCAAAGAGCAACGTGTCAAACGCGACAAGGAACACCGTTGCAATTTTTCATTCGTTCGCGTCGCGGTCGTGCACGATGAAGTATGGGACCGTTTTAACGCGGAATCTCCGAGACACGAAGGATTGCTCATAAGTGGACGAACGACGGAAACCTTTTAGTCTTATCAATTATTTTTCGATGAAAATTTAAAAAGTGAAAAGTAAATGAGGGATTTGCAAGAAACATTTGTGCATGAAGATAAATTATCTTTGGAGCAATTAATTTCGAGTCGTTTAGCCGGGAGGAGGAAATGTGGGAGTCAAAGATGCTATTTTAGTTGTAGGAAGGGAAATTTTATACGAAATTGGTTTAAGGGAATATTTAATTTTTTCAAATAATTATCCAGAGATATTGGAATTTAAAAATTTTTTTTTTTTCGAAGATAGTACTTGAATTTTTGAAAAAATATTTTCTTAGGAATATTTGAGTTATTTAAGTAAATCTTTGAAGATGTTTGCATTTTTTGAATATACCTTTAGAAATATTTGCATTTTTTAAATATTTCCTTGAAGGTATTCAAATTTTTTCCAATATTTATTTAAAGATATTCAAATATTTTGAATGTTTCATTGAGTATATTTAAATTTCCCCGATATTTCACAAAAGCTATTTTGATTTTTGTGCATTTTTTAAATAATACAGTTTTCAAATATTTTTCCATAGATTTCAAGATATTCAAATAATTCTTCAAAGATATTCAAATTTTTCAAATATTTGTTAAAATTATTTACATCTTGTAAATATTTTTTTAAAGATGTTCAAATATTTCTTTCAAAGAAATAACCTAAATACTTGTTCAAAGATATAAAAATATTTTAAATATTTTCATGGAGTACCAAAATTTTCCCAATATTTGTTTAGGAATATTTAAATCTTTCAAATATTTTTTTATTCGTGCACAAAAATGTTTTATTTTTTTTTCGTTCGCGATACTGCACCTCAATCTATTTATTTCGCAAGTAGGCACAGAGATCACATAATTGAAGTTCCGCGAGTCGTGCACCGTGACACGACACTGTTACGGTCACGCGAAGCAACACATCTCCCGCACTGTCACACTCACCGTGACGGGAGAAGACCACTGCGCTCCTCCTCTCCGACATTCAGCCTCCGGCTCGTTAAATATTTTAACTGCTCAGCTACACGAAACGTTGGGCACGATTTTGCGGTTGAACTCGTAAAATTTTGCGTTATTCACGCGCGGTTTGCGCTTCACGTTTCTCACTTTAACGTCGCACGAGAGCATCCTCGCTCCCGCTGAACAATTGTCCAGATACTTGATTTTCGCGCCTTCTCGCAACTGCGACGAAAAAAAAATTATTTTAATCCTACTCGCGGTTTAGAAACCGCAAAAGTTGAAACATTTTACAATTTTGTTATTTTTTTTTCTGTCGAGGTATATTTGAATTGATAATAAAGTTTGAAAATCAGCCGTCATCGTCTGTCAAAGAATGGAAAATATGTGGATATAAAAGTCTCGATAATTTGCTGTTATCTCTCAATGGGTGATGAACATTAAAAAATGGCCGACGTCATTATTCAAAGAAGAAAAATTGTAGAAATAAAAGTCTTAATGATTTGCTGTTGTCTGTAAATAGATAAAAAAAATTGCCTGTAGTCGTTTTTTAAAAGAACAAAAAATATATAGAAATATAATTCTCAATGATAAGCTTTTGTCTTTCAATGATAAAAGTTTTTAATCAGCTGGCGTCGTTTTTCAAAAGAAAAAAAAATGAGAATAAAATTTTCAATAATTTGCAGTTATCTTTTAATGGATAATAAAAATTGGCAATTAGCTGTCGTCATTTTTCGAAGGAAGAAAATTTAAATAAGATTCTACATAATATGCTGCTATCTTCTAACAGATAATAAAAATGCAAGCATAGCTCTTGTCGCTTTCTCAGGGGAACGAAAATATTCGGAAAAAGAAACTCTTAATCATTTGTCATTATCTTTCAATAGATAATGAAAATTAAAAACTACTCCTCGTCCTTCTCTCAGAGCAAAAAGAATATATGAAAAACACAACCCTCAATAATCAAATATTATCATTCAATGGATAATATAATTCAAAAATCAGCCCTCGTCGATTTTTCAGTGCAAACTGAATATCCAAAAAATGCAACCCTCAATAATCCAATATTATCTCGCACCGGATATAAAAAAAAACAAAACTTAACCATCGTCGTTTCCCAAAGAAAAAAAAACCCCTCACAATTAAAAACTCAATAATGTGTAAGAAGATTTAAAAAAATTACATAAATGCGTCGTAAATAAGATAGGTTGCGTGGCATTAAAGAGCTTGAATCGAAGAAACAAAACGAAAAAATAAGCGAATAAAATCGTAAAAAAAAAGTTATAGAAAAAAAACGTGCGAGGGTTGCACGAGAGCCGTGAAAGGTGGAGGCGAAGATGATGCGTGCTGGACGATAACGCGAAAGCAGAGCAAAATATCGCGCTCGGCCACAAGACCCTGAAACACACCGAGCGCGCGCGACTCGGTCTGAACCGCGGTCTGAAACGTAACGACACCGAAGTACGAAGCGACACGTCACGTGAAAACCAGACGGTGCGGAACGTACCGTACACAAACCGCGTTGCAGACGTCGAATAAATAATGTGAGAGATTCTTTGTGAAACGGCGCGGTGTGCCATGAAGTATGTAGATAGGAAAATAATGATCCGAGCAGCAACGGTCTGGAAAGATATAGATAAGGTTCGGAAAGGGTAAAACGCAGACACAAAAGACGACGAAGAGGAAGAAAGGAAAAAGAAAGATGACGATGATGAGGGCAAAAACAGGTTGAGAGAAAGAAGTAACGATAAAAAATATAAAAAAAACAAGAGAAAAGTTTGGAGAGTTAAAGATGATGAAGGATAACAAGGTCGTGATGATAAAGGTGGGAAAAGTTGAAGCAAAAATAAAACAAACACTGATAAAATTGAAGAATTGAACCCCCTGAGACTTCAGAGGGTTGAAGAAGATGAAGGCGAAGAAGGTGATGATAATAAAAATGAAAACAGTCGAAGCAAAAATAAAACAAGCAACGAAAAAATTCAACTAAATTGAACAACAGAAAAGCACAAAGAGATAAAGCAGATAAAAAAGAAGAAGGTCATAATGATAAAGGTGAAAAGCGTCGTCGCAAAAGAAAAACAAGACCAAAAAATACAACTAAAACAAATCAAAGAATTGTAGAGCAAAAAAGTTTGAAGAGTGGAAAAAAGAAGCGGAGTAAGACGAAGTGCAACGAGAGTACGGGACACCCACGCTTGGCCATTTTTGGATTGTCCCGCTTCAGCCGCGAGAGCAACGGCGGGGTGGGGGGTAAAGAGGAGAAAGAAGGTCGTCGATCCACGAGGGCAACACCGGAGTGTCGTTCCTCAGACCGACCGGCGAACCGGCAAATCGGCAAGGAAAAGCAGCTCGAGAAAGAGAACGAGAGAGAATGAGAGGCCTAACCGAAAAATCTATACATAGTCTATACATAAACTCTATACAGAATTGAGCATACATAAACTGTATATAGCCTGTATATTTCTAATTCCATACTCAGATTACACATATAATTTTTAAATATATTATTATATCATTAAAAAGAATTATCTATCATCATTATTGTTGGCATTAATATATTTATTTTTGAATTTTTTTAAAATTAGACATATATAGACTCCATATAAATTATCTATGCTCAATTCTATAGATACCTAATATATAGACTATACATAATTTTTTTACTTCGCGGCACGTCGCGACGACGAGAAGCGGACGGGGAGGAGCAAAGGGGAGAGAAACGAAACGGCCACGTGTTGTTGCGTTTTGCGTACAAGAAGATATCGCGAGTAGAACTATAAAACGAGCAACTGCACAAGAGTCCAAAGGAGGAATCGAGACCGCGGAGTAACCATGCTCGAAGAATTATCTTTTCTTCTCTTTTCTCGAGACGCGAAGGTGATACAGAGAAACTACAGAAGTGTAGCAACGCTCCATATTTTCCACCAACGAGATTTATACAATGGCTCGAACGAGGCAACACTCGGCCGGTGGTGTGCATGTGCACACCCGGGTACCACGCATATCCCGGGAGGGGGAGGAGCGGGAGCGAGGGGGGGGGGGGGGGGGGGGGGGAAGGCCAGTTATAATTCATTCGGTTGGAACGTATACACGTCGACGCAGAACGTTGAAGAAGTCGATGAACTCTTCTCGCACCGAGTTCTCTTCATCGCTTTCCCCGCTCATTGTTAAATGGCGAATTATCATTTTTTTTTTTATTGTTGTACTTCCGGATTTGTCGGTGGAATTTTTTTGATGAATGCATTGGAGATATGGGAGTTTTTTTGTTTTTTTTTAGGGGAGAGAGGGGGGTTGATGGGATTGGAGATGTTGGGAGATATTTTGTTGAGAGTAGGTACTTTGGGGGGGGGGTTGAGTGTTGGTTTTTATGAGTTTGTTGATGGTTGGTGGATTATTGTATTTTGGGGGATGGTGAACGTGTGATTAAATATTTGAGATTCTTTATCGATGGTGAATTAATTTATGCTGCTTTCGGATCTATTGCCGGCGTTTTTTCAGCAAATTGATTGATAGAACTACGAATTTCTTTATTTTTATAAATCAAAATTGAAGAAAATGTAGATGCTGGAAGATATTTTGTTGAACCTCGATTTAAAAAAAAAGCATTCGAAGCTCTGATTCTTATGATTAATTAATACCATTTGTTAGATTATTGTAATTTGTCGGATAGCTCTAGCGTGTCACTAAATATTTCATTATTTTTATCGATAGGGAATCATTTTATCCTACCTTTGGATTTGTCACACAAATTTTTTATACCCAATAATTGATATATCCACAACAATCTTTTTTTTCATGAATTCTTATAAAAGAAAATTAGATCTTGATCTATATTTCCCCAAATGTCAATATTTCCAATTTTTCTTGAAGACTCGATTTTTTTCCGATTCCATCATATTTATCGAATTATCGTACTTTGTCGAACATCTAGCGCGTCACTAAATATCTCACCATTCCGTATCGACAAAATTACGATGTACAACAAAATAATAATAATAAAATAGACACTTCGTAGCTTCAATATACTCGCGATAAATATTTCGATCCTCAAAAAATAACAATTTTTTCGTTTCTTCCGACTGCGAGTTGTTAATAATGGTATTGCTTATTAGAGATAAAGATTACAGTGACGGAGGCCAGTGATTATTGCACACGCGACGTACGAAATGAGAAGCTAGGAAAACCGAGCGGATAAATAAGATGAAGAAAAATTTGTCGTGGCGAGAGGATGGAGGAGACGGGGAGGATGCTGGGGTGCCGTGCGATGGGTTGTAGCAAAGCGTGATGCACACCGGCAACGCCGACGCGCTCTGCGGTTAGCAGAAGGCAAAAGACGGGGTCTCGGTCGCGAGACTGCCTCCCTATAATTTGTACACGTCGGCCATTCGACCGTGTAACTCCATAATGACGTAATGACTCCGCAACGGACGGGAGAAGAGCGTACCGAGAGAGTATTACGCTTCTTCTTCTTCTTCATCTTCTGCTTCTTCGTCTCCTTCTCTTTCTTCTTCTTCTTCTCCTACTCTTTCTTCTACTGCTTCTTCTTCTTCTTCTTCTTTTTCATCTTCTTTTGGTGCCTTCGTCAGCTTCGTCTCCTCCTCCTACCTCTTCTGCCATATTCTTCTGCTGCCATCGTATCTCTCGGTACTCGCATCCTCGGGCGGTCGATTCATCTCCGAAAAAAAAAAGAAACGATCAAGATCGCTAACCTCTCGTGTTTATAGAAAGGGCGGGACTTAAACCTGAAAAAGAATGAAAAAACGAGACTGAAAAAAAAAAATTGGAGCAAAGCGCTGCACTCTCGGTCCATCAAAATTGCAGCTGGAAACACATTCTTACTGCATCGCGGAGTGCATGACACAATCGTGGCCGGAATGATTGAATGAAAATGTTAGGGAATTATGAAGGAAACGAATTTGTGTATATATTTTAATGGTAATGATTATTGAGCATAATAATTAAATATAATTGAATTAAATATTCGAAAATATAATGAAATTATTATCATGAATAAATCAAGGAGGATTTAGAAATTATGAGAGAAATACATTTCTGCATTTATGTAGTTGGATGATAATAAATAATAGGTATAATCATTGAATCCGATTGAGTGATATATTTCATAGGATAGACGAATAATTATAATGATTAATCAAAGAGAAATATTTAAAAAGTGTAAGAAAAATACATTTCTGCATATATTCAAATAATAATAATAATAATTAGGTACAATAATTGAATACAATTAATATTGTAAGCAATATTGAGGAATATAATGGAATAAATGTAATGGATAATTGAAGGAAAATATTGCAAAATTATGAGAGAAATGCATTTCTGCATATACTTAAATAATAATAATAATTAGGTATAATAATCGAGTGCGATTCAAAAACATATTTAACAAAATAATAAAATAATTACAATCAACAATTACAGAAAAATATTAAAAAATTATGAGAGAAACAAATTTCTATATATGTTCTAATTATTATTATTATTGCGTACAATAATTAAACACAACTAAATAAAACCGCAATAAAAACAATGTAACAATCATAACAAATAACAAAATAAAACAAAAAAACTGACTAATCGAATGAAAAAATTAAAAAATTATAAGCGCCACAAATTTCTCCATATACATCATTCCCAAAGATATGCACTTGTTCAAAAATAAGTTTCTCCTCGAAAATATGCGAATAATTCGAAGAACCTTCGGTAATTAAGAACCAACGTTAAAAATCCATCACCACCGAAATAATCAGGAAGCGCGGTTTTTCGAGCATCAAACAAATTCCCTTCTCTCTCCGTGTTCTTCCGTGAACGCGTGAGTCACGTTCGCAACTCGAAGCGTTGAAAATTAACCGGGATAGCGCGGCGGGCAGGCAGTCTGGGGACGCGTTTCGAGACGGAGACCGTTAATAGTGTCGCGAAGCATGTGGCACACGCGCCTAAGAAGCCCACGACGTCGTGAATAGCGAAAAGCACATGGCTCGACGCAACGCAATCCCGCGTTGCGTCCCCGCCGCGAATCCGCGTTGCGAAGCGTGCAACGGTTATGATTCAACCGCCGGTCGCTCCGGTAATTATATATTTAAGTCGGGCGAGTGCCGAGAAACCGAAGGGACCCCGCGTTTTGTGTCCCAAAGTGCTCGGATCTGGGTAACTCGACGTCACGGACCAACATTGCGACAAGTTTGCGCGCCTATGGATGGTAATTTAACGCCCGTGTTTGTCGGTGAATTACGGAAATAATTGAGTGAAATATTTGATAAGATAGTCGAATAATTATAATGAATAATTAGAGAGAAATATTTAAAAATTGTAAGAGAAATACATTTTTTAAATATATTTAAATAATAATTATTATTAGGTACAATAATTGGATACAATTAATATTGTATACAATTTGAGGGATATAATGGAATAATTGTAATGGATAATTGAAGGAAAATATTGCAAAATTATGGGAGAAATGAATTTCCGCATATACTTAATTAATAATAGTTATTAGGTACAATAATTGAATACAATTAATATTGTATACGATTTGAGGGATATAATGGAATAATTGTAATGGCTAATTGAAGAAAAATATTGCAAAATTATGAGAGCAATACATTTTTGCATATAGTTAAATAATAATAATGATTAGGTATAATAATCGAGTGCGATTGAATAAGATATTCAATGAAGTAATGAAATAATTACAATTAATAATTAGAGAGAAATATTTAGAAATTATGAGAGAAACAAATTTCTATTTGTGTCCCAAAGTGCTCGGATCTGGGTAACCCAACGTCACGGACCAACATTGCCACAAGTTCGCGCGCGTATGGATGGTAATTTTACACCCGTGTTTGTCGGTGAATTACGGAAATAGCGACGTTTCGGAGCGATGAGGAAGCGGGAGGAATGCGGCTGCGCCGAAAGCTCGGGCAAATTAGAAAGCTGAGGATGAGGGTTAAGCAATATTCCGGTGTTGGGCAAAGATGCTTGCGATGATGGAAATTATTCAACGGGAAAACAGATGAGATAAAAGGGAATGTGTGTGGAGTGGCGGAGAGGTGGGAGGGCGAAGGGGGATCGTCGCTGATACGCTCGTTAGGTCTCGCACCCTTCGCGAAGCAAAGTGGGGGCGGATTTGGGCGAATGAAAATATGAGATTTCGGTGTTGGATGAGAAATTGGATTTCAACAATTATTTTTTTTAAATGAAGACTTTCTCCGCATTAATTTACCGAATGGATTTTCCATTATCTCGATGTTTATCGGATAATGCTAATATGACATTTTTGGTCTAACCAAAAATTGAACGGAAAACATTTATTTCAATTGAATAAATTCATCTGAAATGAATTCAATTTTGCTCGCTGGAAAATGCAATGAAAATATATTTTCTCCGTTGAATAAATCAAATTTGAAATTTGTAGTTCAATTCAGGATTCATCGGAAAAATATTGTATTCCAATTAAATAAATTTAATTTTGTGATGTAATTCAATTCAAAACTTAACGAGAAAAAAAACTCATTTTTCCATTGAATGACTTAAGTTCTTAAACTTTTTCCAATTAAAATAATTGAATTTCGCATTTTCACGCAATTAAAAATTCATCAAAAACAAAAATCATTTTTCCATTGAACAAATATCCGATTCGACACAATCCAGTCCAATTCATCATCATCCCAAAAAAAATTCGATCCAATCCTCAACCAAAAACTCAAAATTTCATCCCTCTCACGAGCGACAGGTTGCCCATTTTTCTCAATAATAATTCCCTCGCCTTTGAAGATTTCGCGATCTTCGTTTCGTTGTTCGTACTCGCAGCGGCGTGAAATTTAATTGGAACAAACTGAGAGATGTGCTTCTCTCGCCGAGGATCTCCGGTTGCATTATGGTATACGACTGCGAGTGAATTTCTCGGCGTATTTCCAAACCGCGGAGGCTCTCGGATTCGCTGTGTTCCCCATTTACCACATGCGACAGTCGAGTCCCCTCCGCTTTAAATCGGATTGTCGCGACTGCAGCCAAACCAACAGCAGCGGCATCGCGGTAATACGAGAAGAGAAGTTTCGCGATTAAAAAAAAAAAAAATACACGCAAAAACGAAAAAAGCAACGAAACAAAAAAAATCAGAAGAATTGCACGGGAGATAAAAGAAAAAAAACGATAGACTGGATCATCTGTCAGCGTGAGTATGCAGCGGAGTAAAAGTAATAAGCGATAACTACTTCCGGCGGATGTGCCAGTCAAGAAGCTCCGAAAGCTCGAAACACCCGGTTATTCTCTCAATTCTCTCATTCTCTCGTCCTGCGGAATTCAAAATTGAAAAAAACTGGAAAAAGAAAACAAAGAAAAAGAAATAAATGAATTAAGATTTTTTCATTCAACGATCCTCCGCCGTTTCTCGCCCACGTTTGACGGAATATCGAGTTAAAAGGATTAGAAATTATGAAATTGAAAACAAAAAAATAATAATAATTATAATAATAATCCTTGGTTCGTGTTTTACCCGGCGAAGTTTCGAGACGAGTTGCTTCTTACGGTCGACGGAGACGTCCGAATCGCGCCAGACTAACGTCGGATTATTGAAGAATTTAATTCGCGAAACCCACCGGAGGGACAAAAAAAATGCATATATATATATATATATATATTTGTGTATGCATGTATCTTAGTGCGTTCGCCAGATGACACGGATGAGTCGTTCTCGGGATGCTGTGGCAACGGCTGTTCACTCACTGATATTTCCACTACCTACTGCCGTTACTACTCAATGCCGCCCTGCTCACCGTCGCGGCAACGGCAGCGGCTACGACAGCACGGCGGAGAGAACCAGTTGGCAATGTGCCATCGATAATCCGCTGTGGTCGCTCCGAACACGACGATGTCATTTCCGGAAAAGTCAACTACCCTCTAGCTGCGTTTTCACGATTCTGCAATAATCGAATATTTATTTGAAGAGATTTTTTTTTTAATTTTTTATTTCAAATTTATTACGTTATTGTAAAAATGAATATGAGTAAATGGGGTCAGAGGAATAAAAAGTAGCATCGAATATTATATGTAATATAATTCATGCTTTTTTTAAATTCGTTTTTATTTAAATTTACTTTTACAATAACGTAATTTTATTTGAATAAAATTTTAATTAAACATTTATTCGAATACTTCATTAATCCAAATTTGTTTTATTATTGTTATTATTAATATTCTATTTATTTACTTATTTAATGCCATTTGTTTTTCTCGAACCCTATTTATTTGAATTTATTCCCATAATATTGTCATGGATTTGGAAAAAAAATTAAAAATGTCGAGAAATTAATATTTGATCAAAATATTAAAGAAAATATTAAAGAAAATATTAGAATAATTTATATATTAGAGAAAATATGCGTAAAATCGAATATTCATTTGGATCTCGACATCGCATCTCGTTTTCTTCTTTAAATCTATTACATTACTATAAAAACGAATTTTAATAAGTCGCATGAGAAGTAAAAAAAAACAGCATCAAATATCTAAATATAAATAATACATAAACACAGTTTTATTATCATAAAACTCATCAAAAATTCGCCCAGAAATATCCCTCTGCGTCATTGACTCCGAATCCAGTCAATTAAACGATCGGTCTTCGTGAAAATCCCTTTTTTCCCCTCAATTATTTGTATTTTCTCATTTCGCGAATTCACTCGAAAATATTCTCGTGAATGAATAAAATAAGAAACAGAAGCTTCCGAAGGCAGCCCACCCGGGGGAATGCCGTCCCATAAAAATACGTGGATTATTCGCCATTCGGTCCAACGTTCCCAGACCCGGCTTCGAGAGAAGTCCTCTTTCGTCGAGGACTTCGCCGGATCGGCGCGAAAGAGCATTAACGATCTAAGATTTCGCTGCCGGGTGGTAAAGAGATCGAGCGGGAACGAGCATGGAAATCATGTTGCACCGGTTGGGTATTATCGTCAAATAATCCGCCGAGTCGCCAACTCACTCAAACACACACACATACATATATGTATAAATACATTCCCACGTCGAAAGCGACGACACGAAATAAAATTTGCTAATTATTTAACAACTGTTCGAATAAATTTCTCTGAAATCGTAAAAATTAATTACGTACATTTTTTTTATCTCCTTTTTCTTTTCATATTAATCGGAGATAATTGAGTGAAATAAAAACGTTGAAGAAACGATGAGATACATGAATTTGAATACAATGAATATTTTTTTTTATTGGGGAGAGGGGGGGGATAATATCGTGCTGACAATTGGATTCCTCGTGAGGTCGCGTGTGTGCTTTTTGCCCGCACTTGTACACGTAACGGTGTTTCGAACTCATTGATACGAAGCTGGAAAGTAGATTCGCGGCGCTTCATTGCTACTTCGTTACTTTCTTTAATTCTTTTTCACTCATTGGCTGTATATGGATTACCTATACAATGTGTATGCATGTATTGATACTGACTTTCTACACGTTCGGAGCTTCTTTATCGAGGGGCTCGCCAAGATGAACGGTGGCGACGATGTATATGCATACGAATTGTTGGACGCCGTACTTCTCTCGTGTCGCATATGGCGCGGGACAACTGCGAGAGGATATATATACGAGGTATTCCACGCGAAACCGGGGAGGGTCTATTTGGAGTCGAAACGCAGGAGAAAATAAGAAAATTTTTGTTATGATAAATTCTTTTTTCACTTTGTTCCGACTCTAAATTGGCCCTAATTTTTTTCAGAATTTTCCCGCTGAGATTCAGTCGAAATCAGGGATGGGGGAGGGGGCAAGGATTCATACAATGTATTTATAATTTCATGACTTAATTATCGTGTATTATTATTGCTGTTCAATATTGGAATCAATTGAAAAACAATATATGGAAATAATTCGTTTAAGCTATTCATTATTATTGCAGGGATGTGGAAATTTTAATTGTTTCATGATAATTAATCATGGTTATTTGTTCGGAAGAGAAACGAATTCCCATTCCTGGTCGAAACGACGTGTAAACATTTTTTTCTGCGATTATCTAAAACCGTGAAAGAAATCAATCCTCGGTTAGACTTGGAATAGCCCATATGTACATAAATATATATTGTATCTGTAGACATATATTCCGAAGATTCATCACCTGATCGATGCAAACTCGGCGCGAAATTCATGAGCGAGCAGAGCACCTCTTCATTGATTATCCAACAGGTCGCGAATGGAACGAAACAATCCGACGAAGTAATTTAGAAAAAGATAAAAAAGACAACAACGAAAAAGGAAGATAAAAAACGAGCGTAGAATAACCAATGCATATTTACGAGACTGAATTAAAGATCCTGCGGGTCACTCGATGATCGCGAGATGAGGCGAGACCACCCACCATAATAAAAAAAAAGTAGAAAAAAAATATACATTGTAGTCGAAATTTAAAAATATATGTATTATATTTGAATTTTCAAACTTGATAATTTTAAAACAATAATAAATGGTTACAAAATATATATAATATTAGAAATTTCAAACATGAGAATTTGAACGCAATAAAAATTGTTCTTCAAATATGTATTATATCGAAAATTCCAAACATAAAAATTCTAATGCAATTAAAAATTATTTCAAAATACATATTCTACTAGAAATTCCAAACTTCGGACTCGATTCAACGAACCGCATAAAAAATTGCAACTTTTCTCATTCTTTACCTCCAATATTCTCCCCTCGGTGTCATGTACTGGAAATAAATAAAAAAAAACCGCATTAAAATATTTCTCCTATTTTTTTCGGTATTTTTATCGAAGGTATCGACAACCGGTTGCAATAATCGGATAATGCGATACGACTGTGCCCGACGCACGGACGGTTTCTTCGTTCCAGAATTTCTCGAGACACCGGTGCGACCGTGCTTGTCCATGTCCATTGTATAATAGCCATTGTATACCTTCGGTCAGTGGTAACTCTTCTCGCCCGTAAATATCGGCACGCGCATGTGTGTGCGTTATTCCTTCTCTAACTCGTTCATTGTGTGTCTCCCGGACAATGGAAGGGGGAAGGGGAACCCACGGTCGAACGATAAGCGACGATAATCGCGAGCTCGACGACGAGAAATATATCAAAGGGAGTGTCGCCCATTTTTGTTTCCATTTTTTCTCTTTTTTCAACATTCTTACCGAGTTTTTTTTCCCCCTGTTTTTCGTTGTTCCGATATCAACGAGGAGTGGAGAAAGGCACGGTCCTGTCTCGTTTCGCTTGTGATATACCCCCCCCCCCCCTCCCGCTTCTCCGTTCGCTTCATCAATCTCGAAGAGACAGCGGATGCGAGCTTTTTCCATCTTTCGAAATTCTCTTCCATTCTCGTGATTAAAAGAACCCATTTCGCTGCTCGTGCGATTTTCCCGAGTTCTTCCGCAATGCGTCGGTATATTGTCATATTGATTCGAACGTTTCGTTCTCACCGGAACATATATATTTATATACGTACATATGTATATGATATATTCGGCGGCCGGTGCACCGAATGGATTTTATTCCCACGTTCGAGCAACGGAAATTCTTGAAAATTTTATACTTTATCGAAATGAAATCATTTCGATTCAATGATATTATAATGATATTTATAATTAATAATAACAACAACAACAACAACAACGAGCAACAGCTACAGTCCTTCCATAGAATTATCTATACCTCCGAAAAGCCCATAAATTTGCAACCAGATTTCTCCACAAAAATTATCACGAAAAAAAAAAAAAAATTTGAACCAGAAAAAAAATATTCTCCGATAGCGTTGTATCCAATTTCACGCTCCAATTCCATTCCGGGTTGTAGCAAGAAGGAAAAAAAATAATCTAATTAAATAACCGCATTCAATAAACTCTCGGTTCTCGCCAATTACTTGCCACCATTGAATTCCATTAGGATGGCGCCTCGTCGTTGGCTAATTAAAAGAATAAATAAAAAAGATTGAATAAAAAAAACAACAAAAAAAATTAGCCGTTCGAAGTGCCACGTTTTTGGCCGGGTTTGTTCGCGGGGGATGTTCGAGAGAGAAGCGAGGCTATTTATTTTATTTTCCGGGCACGAAGCCACTAGGGAAGGTTGGGGATGGGGGGTGGAGAAAATTTCCTCGTCGTGCATTAACCAAGGAAACCTTTACCAAGCTTCAGGCAATGGTCTATGAGTTATTTTATTTCAGTATCGCAAGCTCGAGTTCGAACAAGAAAGAGAGAAAGAGAGAGAGAGAGAGACAGAGAGAGAGAGAGAGAGAGGAAGGGAGATAGAAACTCGAGTGAAGTACCGAGAGTGGGTTTGGGGTGTTCTGCTGCTCCTCTGGAAGTTAGAAAACTCGGTAGTTGCGAATCGATGAAGCACTTTGCTCCCGATTCGCGGCCGTAGCGCATCCTGGTTTTGGCCCGACACATCGCCACCCCCTCCCACCCCCTGCCGGTCGAGCAGCCAGGGGTTGGATTGCCAAATTGCGATAGAGTTGCCGACTTTTCGAGAGAATAAGTACGGCGTTGGAAAAACGTGGCACACCCAGAAACCTACGACGAAGATATATACGCCACTGGCCAATCTCATCTCACCATTTTCCCCCTCCCTCTCTCCCCCATACCACCGTCATCAACTTCTTCGTCTTCTTCACAACCCTTTCGTCTCTTATTTCGTTCTCTCGAGCCCTTCGAACCCTCGAAGTTACTAATGAGGCCACTAAGAAAACAAAAATAGAAAAAAACAAATCACGAATCGCCTTTATTCGTTTCGCGAGTCTCCACGATGTATTTTATTTCTTTATAACGGTAAAAACCGAGGAAAAAAAGAAATACGTAAGACACTCGAACGTCTGAAAAAACTCGTTCACCCGTAAAAACAATATAACCTCCCCTGCCTCGTGGAAAAAATAAAAAGTGTAAAAAACCTCGGTTGGCAAAGAAGTCAGTGACCTGGTTAATAATTCTCCGGTCACTCACAGTGCGGGGCCACCGAGTTGCTCGGCTATATGCCGATGATTGTGTTGCAACGCCAGGGGCGACTACGACACGTCCATACGGAACCACTCCCAGCCGCCATCTTGGTTTCTGCCATAATGGCGATCGGTGCAATTTTATAATTATTCAATAAATCCAAGCAACGATAATGACAATGACGGATGCATCGACGGGGCTTCGATGGTGCTTAATTATCAAATGAATGACTAATAGCTGGATCGATTGATTATTCATGTTACCTCCCCGCCCTCCCCGCCGTAGTTTTAATTCTCTGGACGCGAGAGCGAACACAATGGGTGGAATACCGGTGACCTGTCGCGTACTTTCCAACACGACATCACTTACCGTATGAAAGGCTCGTTCGACCGGCGCTATTACGTCACGACCCCCCCCTGACCCCCCGGCCTCTTCGCAGATCAGCCGACGATGCAACATATGCAATAATGCGGTCATTGGTTTCTGTTTGTGCAGGGCTTCCAGCGGCCGCGGACCGGATTCACCCTTAAGCTCGGATCTGGCGCTCGACAAACCGCGTCCCGTGCCTTCGCCCAGGTAAGAAAATAATAATAATAATGATAATTAAAAAATAATAATTATAATAATAATAATTTAAAAAAATAATAATCATAATAATTTTAAAAAATAGTAATAATAATAATTTAAAAATAATAATAATAATGATAATTAAAAAATAATAATAATAATGATAATTAAAAAATAATAATAATAATAATAAGAAAAGAGCTTTGCTCGGTGGTCAATCAAAGCAAGAAAAACAGTAAAAGTTAAGAATAATAGTAATATTGATGAAAGCTTTGCTCAGCAGATAATCAAAGCAGGAAAAACAGAATGGATAATAATAATAATGACAATGTTTCTCTAGGTAGAGAAGAAAAGCAAAAAAAAAAAACAGAAAGAAATTACAAATAATAGTAATAATGATAAAAGCTTCGCTCGGTAGATAATGAAAGCAAAAAAAAGCAGAATAAATAATAATAATTTCAAGATAGCTTTGTTCGATCGATATTGAAAGCAAGCAAAACCGGAAAAAATTGCAAATAATACTAACAATAATAATGACAGAAGCTCTGCTCGGTAGATAATAGAAGCAAAAAAATGAAATAAAACTACGAAAAAAACTAACATTAACCACAAAAGCTTCGCTCCTTGAATAATAAAAACAATTAACAAACAAATAACAATAACAATGAAAAAAGCTTTTCTCAGTAGTTAACAAACGCAAAAAAAAATAAAGACAGAAATTTGAACAGTCTCATACGGATGAGAATGATCAGAAGGGGAGAAAACTACCCCTGTTTATCGACCGGTGGTAATTCAACGGGGGTTGGTATTTCGTTCGGCGAAACAATTTTGTCGACAGCGGCCGCCCTCTCGCCGAGATCTGAACTTCATCCCCTGTGTTACCGGCTGTTGCAGACAAATTCATCCCCTGTACGGCGAGAAAGCCGGGCTGTTGGGTTACTACGATGCCGTCGGTAATACCGAAAATTTTCCGCCGGCTCCCAACATCGTCGTCGAGGGTGGTAGAATCGAATTCGTTCGTCCGTCGCAGGATGTCACCGGTAACAACACGATGACGAATTCCACGACCGGAAAAAGAAACAGCACCGTGTCGAGAGGCTCGCAAACATTTACCGATCAAACCGAGAAATCCGATCCGGCGAAGGTAAGTGTTTATCTCGTTCGACGATTAATTTCAAAGAGAAAGAAAAAAAACTTTCAACAGCTAGTAGAGATGTTGGAAAAGTGATTGGAGGGTTTGGCAAATACGGTTCTGAGTATTGGCCAAGAGAGTATTGGAAAAATATTGATAGAAGTTGTTGTTTTTCCGATGTATTTGTGCAGTTCAAGATGGATAAAAGAAGGCACAAAGAGAAGATGAAAACTTATGATAGATATGAAGTAAAGTTGTTGGAAAATGAGAATAGAAGTTTTTGCAAAGTGTGATCCTAAGTATTGGCTGAAGAATTATTGGGCACGTATAAACCTAATAATGTTAGATAGATCATTCATTGACGGTTTCCCTAATAATACTTAAAGAGATTAGAATGGATATCCTAATATTCTAATAATATTATTGAAATTAAATTAATTCATATCAATATAGAATAATATAAATTAGAATATAAAGTAGAAATTGTAATTTAACTAAAATGGCAAAGGGAGAAAATTTAAAAAAAATACCATAATTAAACATAAAACTATAAAAGTATAAATAAATAAGAAAATAAAAAATTAAGAACGTACAGTCACTGCAATAAGTATATCTATAAATAGTCAGTGTAGTATCGTAAAAATAAATGAATAAACAAATAAATAAACAAATAAATCGTTCGAACGTGATTCACATCGAGGCAATCAGGATTCCGCGGGGTTCGTGACCGAGGAAACCTTATGCATCCCTGGAACTTAATTACAGGTGTAAATTGACCGATTAATTATGTGAAGGGGAATAGGCACGGTCCCTGATTACGCGCCGCGGGGTGGCATCCATTGATTCGACGTACACACGACGTCCCCCCAACTCCGAACGGCGGAATTATGCTCCAACGTGTAACGATCACGCGGCGAGCGTGATTTCTACGGAGGGGTAAAACGGGCATCACAAGCAAGACGCGAAATCGCGAGAAAACCCTTTTTAACGGCCTTCATGTTGTATTCATCGTGCGTAATTGATTTTCTCGATAGGGACGTCGCTTCGACGTTGCGCCACGGATTTCCATATTAAATTGGACGCTTGATCTTCTATCGTCTCTCTTTCTCTCTCTCACACACACACACACAATGACTAACACATCGACGTGTACTTGAGGGTTTTCCTTCCTCCTCCCACTCGCGCGTCTTTTCCACTCGTTGGCTGAAAGCCCCCCCGACGATTATTCACGAAATTAACGACGTTTTGTCGACGTCTACGTCATTCAACATCGAATCTCAGTCTACGATGTGGCTTCGCTTTGGACCAAAATTTTCCACCCTCTGTATGGTTGATTCTGACGGGGTTCGATGAAACCAGCTGTGCCGCGATACATTATCAACTCTCAACAATTACTGGGGGCCATAGGGACCCCACAGCATTTAGGCGTTAAAATTTGTGTGAAACTTGCTATTATAATAATAATAAAAATAATAATAATATTATTATTAATTATAATAAATATAATAATAATAATTTTATTATTATTATTGTCATTATTATTTTCATTATAATAATAATATATAACATAATAATAATAATAATTATTATTATTTTATTTGTATTTTATAATATAATAATAATAATATTATTATGATTATTATTTTTATAATAATAATAATATTATTATGATCATTATTTTTATAATAATAATAATATTATTATGATTACTATTTTTATAATGATAATAATAATATTATGATTATTATTATCATTTTTATTCAAGTTTTTCTGATACGAGGAATTCAATCGACTTTTTTTTGGTAAATTTTTCATCTTCATAACTCAAAATTAATTAAATTTTTGGAGAGGGCAATTTCGCGATAATTCCTTCCACTAAGTATAGTATCTCGATAGAATTTGAAACAGTATTTAATATTTTTGTAAAAAAATAATAACTGTTTCAATATTTTTTGTATCCATTTTTTTCCACTACGTTAAAATTACAGTTCAAAGAAAAGCAAATTGCTTTCCATTCTTGGAGACTTAAGGAACAATTCATCATTCTTCGCATGTCAAAATAGCGAAACCACTAATTTAGACCACAATTTTTAGCCCCTGGGGTCTAAAGGACTCCCTACGACCTTCGTGAAATCCCACCGAAGTGTAACCGTCGAGAGTTACAATAAAACTCGCCGGTTCATCCCCCCATTTCAGCAGGATTCCCCAACCCCCGAACCCTCGATACCTCGCGAAGGGGTTAATCGTCAACGTCACGTCTTAAATCATCGAACAATAAATCATTCTTCTTCCATTCTCAACCATCTCATCCCCGAGGGATCCCTCGTCATTGTCAATTTACAAATTTCGTTAGGTTAATTATCGCAACCCTTTTGAACCGGAGAAGAGGGGGAGAGGGGGCAGTGAAAGAGCTTCCTCAATTTTCGACAAAATTTTGTATGCGCCGCGAGTTGCAATCCCGCGAATTGTACGAAAGGTCGAGCGGGAGATTAAACGAGTTGAGATTTTCGTGGACAGTCGACTAACGAGTCAACGGACGGAGAATGCACATGCATGGGTATTTATACATACACATACGTATATATATGTATGTATGTGTGTGTGTGTGTGTGTGTGGGTTGCAACGGGAACGAGAAAGACATCCTCGCCGGGTTCGTTCTAATTCGTGCCAATTTCACCGACACAAAACTTTTGCATCGCTTAATTCAATTAGTCACGCGGCTGGTTCTCGAGCCGGCGAGAGCAATTAGCATACGTTTTACCTTGCGGTTTTGTGACTCCCGCGTATCTCACTCTCGAGCGTGGCTTTGAACAGCTGTTCTCCATTTGCAACCTCCGTACCGGGGATGAATGAAAAGTTTTTCAAATGCACTTTGCTGCATTCCCATGAGATTCTTGCTCCCTCTAATCTCGGCAAACTCTCACGGACTTGGCTCGTACAATTTTTGGAATTGAAATAATTCAATTACATGACAACATTTTTTTTCTCCTTCTTCTTCTTCTTTTTCTCTATTTGTTTTAACGTTAATGCGTTTGAACGTTATGGGATCTCACGTGTAACCTCGTAGCGTGAATTATTTTTTTTTTCTTTGATTCTTTTTGGGTTTCTTTTTTTTTGTTTTTTTTTTTTTTTTTAACAAGTCAACCTCGGCACGTACACGTCGGATCGGCTGCCCAGCCGTCCGGATTCAGCCTACGTAAACCTCGTGGGCGAGGAGTGAAACTCTGCCTTAGACTCGAACGAACACAAGCCTGACTAAATCGTGAACGTTTGTCTCTTTAAGCCGCACGGTCGACTAATAATATTCGATATTTCACAAACAAAACGTTCGCGCGAGCCGTATCACACGGTAACACGATATATGGGTGACTACGTATGTGCGTACGAGTGCTGTAAAAAATTTCACGTGCACGAGAGAATATTATATTTTATCGTGAAACATTTTTAGTCGCGATAATGAAAATTTACGTTACTGGATTTACGGGGGCCGTCAATTTTATGGGTTATGGATTTAACGATGGAAATTACGGAAATAATTGATGTTGATTTGTTGCAGTTTTAGATGACTTTTGCTTGAAGAATCGTACGAATATGGCGTTATATAGTATATTTATGTGACAATAATATGATTAATCTTAAAGAAGAAATTATTAAAATTGAAAAAGTCATTGCTTAATTATTGAAGATATCACATTCATATTCATATATCGATATATATATATATGTACATAGTATATTGAGTATACTATTATACATATCTATATAATGTTTCTGATAACTAATCAATCAACTTTCCAATTTCAATGATTTTTTCAAAGTCCAATCTTATGAGTATATTATATTATATTATCTAAATATAATATACGAATATATTATGTAATATAATTAATCATAAAAAAATTATTTAAACTGAAAAGTTCATTGCTCAATTATTGCAATTAGTACGTACGTATATCTAATAAAATACTATATAAACATAGTATATTCATTATATTTAGTAATATTATAGCATACGATATTATACATGTATAATATTCTGAATAACTAATCAACTAGTTTTCCCATTTCCAATTTTTTTCAAGTGAACTATTATTCTGAATCTGAACCTATTATTGTTCCACATATTATATTTCATTAAACCATATGAATATAAATACAAATATATTCGTATCATTTTACCAATAAAGGTAATCGAAAATCAATAAGAATCAATATCAATGTTTTCCGTAATTTTCACCCTAAAATCCGTAACCCAACAAACCCGCAACTCCCTCCGACCTCGGCTTAAAAATGTCAAACTGTGACACACCGTCACCATCCCCTGCATTAAAAAAAACCCCATCAATACACCACCAACCCCTCATAAACCCAGGCGATAAAAGAACTCCCCCGATAAAACACACAAAAATACAAAATTTCCTCGTTCCTACCAAAACAACAAAAAAACACCAAAAAGTCAGATTATCGCGTTTGGTCGTTTGATTATCCGTGTCAAACACCGCGTGGCATCTAAATTACCATTTAGATGTCTCTCGGTTAGAGCGAACGTTCGTTTACGACTAGCATAATAATTGTCTATGAATAACGAATGCGTTTCCGCATCGCGGGTCGCCACGTTCGAGCTTAGGGCGTAATACGCACAGTTTGCGATACGCTTCGTCGCGACGTCGTAGCCCTTATAAACAAAGCCATGGACGCGCAACGAGACGACACGCAGGGACGAAAAGCCGACGGGGAGGAAGAAGCGGGGGAGAGGGATGGATAAAACCGATCGCGAGAGACGTCGAGAGGGGCGACGGGGGGGGGAGGACGAGGAAAAGGGCGACGGTTGTGCGTTGTATTACGTCGTCGTGGCGATACGGAACGCGTGGGTGAGACCGGTGTGTGGAAGGTAAACCTTAATGACAGTCGAAAAGCAATGGTGTCGCGGTATGAAGTCGCGTGGCCCCGTATAAGAACCACGCAATCGTGAATCGAAGAGGACATGACGATTGCCACAGAAATTCGAATGTCCCACGCTGCTTCGATATCTCGGACTCGCCCACCAGCGAAAATAAAAAAAAAAAAAAGATTCGAAAGGAAATGTCTGTTTCGGGTCCGAAGAGAGAGAATGAGAGTATGAGGAAAAAAATGTTATTTGTTTGTGATATTTGCAATTTTTGGATGAACGGAGAATAAGTTTTGAGGGGGGAGATAAGAGGGGGGGATTTGAGAGAAGTCATTTTGGTATGAAATTGTGGTATGGATCGTTTGAATTGATTTTTGTTGGAATTCGGATTGGCGTTTTTCGATAGATCGAATTGAGTATCGAGTGAGGATATAAGAAGGAAATTATTCATCACGCAAATTTTTTCATGAAGAATGTTCTTGATTACATTCGTCTTTATTTTTTATCGTCTCGATAAATCATTTGGTGTCTGAATTTCACGCTCGTCGATAAATTTGAAAAAATATCTCGAGCTCGCCCACGACCGAAAATATATATATGTCTGATTCACATTCAAAGAGAGAGCATGAGAATATAAACAAATATATGATTCATACTAATATTAGCATTTTTTTCCACGGGCTAGAAAGAGTATTGACTGGAGAGGTAAGGAGAGAATTATTTAATAGACGCCATTTTATTTTGACATGAAATAGTTACATGAATAATATGAAACTATTGTTGTTGTAATAATATAAGCATTTTTCGATAGATCAAATAAAGTATTAAGTCGCAATATAAAAACGGAACGATAAATCAAATTCACTCAAATTTATCTATAAAAAACCTTCAGCTGATTTTATTTTTCCCAATAATCCCACAAAAATAAAAAAATAAACCTTCCAGTTTCGTTCGATCGATCCATCAATCTCCGATTAAAAATTCAATCGATTCACCACACGCGCTACCAATTTTTTCAACCTCCGTGAATAATTTCCATAAATTAACTCGCTAAAAATATATTCACGACGAAAAAATCCAAACGGAAGCCAAAGAAAACTTCAACATTTTAATTAATTTTGGAGATCCCGACTACGCCGTACATAAGACGATTAATCGTCACGATAAAACGAAACCGGAGACAATGAGAATTAAAAAAAAAATAGTAAGAAAAAAAATGATAAAAGACCGAGAGACAATAGACGTAGTTTGCGATATCTCCAGACCGATTGTTCGCTTCCCCTTCGTTCTCCCTCGCCGTCTTCCCTTCCGCCACCTAAAAAAGATTCGCAAATCGAAGAGAGCGAAAAAAGGAAAGTAAACGAATAGCAGGACCCGTTCGGGAAAACGAGGATGGCTCGAGAGAGTGCTCGGAGCGAAATAATACAAGTCCCGAAGTGTTGTTGGCCGAAGACGAAGGCAGAACTTTCACGGTCTAGACGTCGTAAATGATCTCTTCGGTTCGCACGGCCCGATGTGCTATTGCCGGTGTCGGTTCGCCGAGAAGAAGCCGAGTTAAGGAAGATGAAGCTCGAAACCTCGAGGAAAAGCGAGAAAAATTCGAAGGTAAACTGTACAGCATCGCAATACCCGCAGCATCGGCGTTGCGAGCAGTCCTCGCGGACCTAAGCTCTGCGTCGGTGAAATTTATCGAGTCAGTTTTCGCGTCAGAGCCGCGCGGTGGAACGCCCGAAGGATCGGACAAGGACGAAACCCTGACTACGGCGATGTACGTTCGCGTGTAAAAACGAGGGAAAAACATGCAGCGATTCGCTGGTGACCGAAATGAAGCTGTGTATTGGGAAGACGATTTTTTTTTTACTGAAGGCAGAAAAATTTGCAAATTAATCGATGGATATTAAGGACTGTATTAACGACTGTTGATATTTATCCTTGGACTGACACAGGAAGATATGGCTTCTATCATTCAAATGATGATGTCTCCGCGAGTTTTTATATCTGGTTATCGCTGATTAAATTAAGCTGATTTTGAAGCTCATTCAACAATACGTGAAATTGTACAGGAACTTTCCTAATCTGATTGCAACTTTCATGGATAAATATTGTAGTAAAAATATTTAGTAAAAATATTTATCAATGAAAGTTGCAATGAAATTTAAAAGTCCGAGTACGGTTTTATGCATTGTTGGAAGAGCTTGAAAATGAGCCTAATGCAATTAACGTAGCTTCAAAACTCGCGGAGATATAATCATTCAAATGATAAAAGCTATGTCTTCCTGCGTTATTCAAAGGGGAAGGAAATGTTAATAGTCTTTAATAGAGCCCTTAATTAATCGATTAATCTGCAATTTTTTTCTGTTTATTTGAGGCTACAATCTATCAACTTTTAATAGAACCATCGGCAAAAAGAAATCAATACACCCTACGGTACATCCAAAGTTCAAAAAAAGCAAGAAAAAGCGAACAAAATGTAAAATACGATAACGAGAGTGAAAAAAAAAATATCCACCAGCCTCACGTACTTGTCACCGTCGTCCTTTTTTCGTTCGTTAGCCTTGGCCCTTCCAAATTCACGGTCAAAAGCCCGACAATCCTAAAACGTCCTCGGGAAACAACGATATTTCGCTGTCCAGCTGTCATTTGGATATTAAAAACGACTGTCCCCACGTGACAGCCGATGCAGTCCATAAAGATCACGTGAACGATATTAATACCAATTTACCCCCCCCCCCCCCCCCCCCCCCCCCCCGCCCGACAAATAAGTAAAAAGCAAAGAAACAAACGGGAAAAAAATGTCAATGCATCGAAGGCCGAAAACTTGACAGTCGGAGTCTACGAATGACAGAAGCCATTGGAGTCGTCAATGTTGCTCCAGCCTCCAGCCTCCAGCCTCCGCTCCGGAGTTCCGACAGCTGTTGGCTTTGAGAGAAGGACGGAAGAGAGAGAAAAACAACAGAAAAATCGACCGCTTGTGTGACGCGAAACGTACGTAGTACAAACGGTTGGTGGGTGCGCGCATGACTCTGTAGGATATGCGAGTGAGGTTCGAATTTCACATCCGTAGATACATGAATGAGGGAGTGTATGTACGTAACGTCCATAACTGCCGGGCATTGGTTGGTCGAACGTCGACGTGCGTTAAATGCCAGATCAACGTCTCGTGTCCCTTCGACTCTCGGCGCATATACACGGTGTGACCGGAAAGTTACGATGGCTTGTGACGAAATTCCGTCTGTTTGCCGGGAAATGAAACTTTCATCAACCCTCGACCCCGAGCGTTCAACATTGTGGACTTAATTGGATTTTAAGTTATTTCGAGTCGTGAAAAAATGTCGAAGCATTCTTCGGGACTTCGAAAATTAATAGGTATTATTTATTTTTTCGGAATCATTTCCATTATTGAAAATTATTATTGATTATTAATTAATTATTGATAACATTAATTAATTATTGAATTATTATTTTAAAATAATAATGATAATTATTATCATTAATAATTATTTATTTATTTATTTCCATTATTATTTTATTGAAATGATAATAATTTTAATAAAGTAAAATTATTATTATTATTATTATTGTTATGTGCGCATTATTTCCATTATTATTTCCGTATTATTATTATTATTTTAATTATTAAAATTAATACCAATTATTATTATTTTATTAAAATATTTTGAATATTTCTGTTATTTCCATTTCTTTTTAGATAGTTAAAAAAATTAAATAAAATGTTGAAGTAGTTGTTTTACAGAGTCGACCATTTACACGATCAATGTCGCGATATTCGTCGTTGATAACGAAAAAAAGGTTACGATATTTTTTGGACACACCGTGTATGCTTCACCGGCATTTATTATATACACGAGCGGATGCTGGTGCGTACGCACGTCGATATTACTTCACGTGTATATATATCACGTGTACGTGTATGTATTCCACCGTGAACGCCTGGTTCCTATTATCCTGCCACGACGAAAGTGGAATAGCCCTCCCTGCGTGAGAGATTCGGATAACGCGACGTTGGAAAGTAAATTGGCCCTTTGAAGACCAATTTCTCTGTCAAGGGATCACATTCGTCCGGTTTTCTTTCTTTTTTTTTTATATCCTCTGGATTAATTATTTTGTGTCGGAATTTTCAATTTGTTGGAAAAAATTGGCAATCAGCTAGTAAATACTGAAAATATTGATAATTCCGTTGTAGAAATTGAGACAATAATAATTATAATAATAAATAAATAAATAATAATAATAATAATTACGTATAACATAATAATGATGACATATAATAATTATTATATAATTGCAATTATAACTCTTAATAATTCATAAAATCGGCAATATCTCGTAAATTTTCATAAATATTATTATATCTGTGATTAAAAGTGAAACAATAATAATCAGTAATAATAATGATGATGATTACGTATAACCTGATAATAATTATATAATTATCATTATAATTCATATCATCTGAATTTTCAACCTGTTGAAAAAATTGGCTATCATCTCGTCAATTTCGATTATATTAACTCTGGGATTAAAATTGAAACGATGATAATAAATAATACCATTGATGATAATTATACATAACTATAATTATAATTCATAATGATATAATGAATACATTAATATTATTATAATAATAAATTATTATATTATTAATTCGTTTTATTCTTTTTCTCCAGTATCCCGAAAAATTGATATGGAAAAATATGCGAATAAAATTATTCCATAATTTCAATGAATAAATAACAACTAAAGCAAACGATTTCTCATCTGCCATTGATCCCCACTCGTCTGTACGAATTACCTCGACGACAAACCAAAAAAAATAATCAAAAAAATAATTAGCGTTCGAAAATAAGATGATAACAATGAAATAAAATTTCGTTTGAAGTGACTTTCATCGACATTCGAGTCTGGTGCGACAAAAGGATTTTTTCAGTACAAACAGCATTTAATTAACCTGCCTAACGGCGCGTCTCTGCGAAGGTTCGTGCGTGTCGTATGCAGTTGCACATGCCAGTTGCCATACCGTCCCACGACAGCCGGGAGATTGTGAATTAGCACCTAGCGAGGCAGCCACGTGGAAACAAAATAATCGCGATAATTGAGAGAAACGAGACAGGAAAATGAGGGAGAAAGATTATTTCCGCTTTTCCTTAACGTCACTTTGATCCTCGCGAACCAATTTTATACAAGTAAACACGCACATGCGTACTTACGAATTATTATTATTATCACTATCATTATAATTATTATCATTTCGCCTATATGTTTGCTAAACAATTCCGTCAAGTGCGACTCGAAAAAATTTTTTTTTCTACGAAACACCCTAATAAACGCATACGTCCTCGGATTTTCGCTCTCTCGGGTCATTGACGGTCGAAGACATGACAATTCGCTTCATCGACCCGTCGAAACATCAAATATTCCAAACTTCGATCCGCACCCGAGGAAAAACCATAAACTCAAGAATATCGAAAGAAAATCTCGGGAAAAAAAATAACAAAAAATCGTAAATAAAAATTGGAAAATAGCTCGAAGGTTATAACGATGAGGAAGACGAACTGTTGCACGATCTTGGCAAAGTACAACCGAGAGTGGCGTGTTGCGTGCCGGAACGCCGTAGACACGAAGTAGTTTTAGAAAGGACGATACAGAGAAGGCAAGTAGAAAGAGGAAGAAGTCAGTAGCCAAGAGAGACTGGAACGAAGAAGGGTTTCACGCCATTCTTGGCCCCCAAGCAGCGGCATCAGCGGACTAAGCAACGAGCGTAGCGGGAGGATAAGAGCAACGGCAATGGAAAAACGACCGCGGAAATATCCGCGAGTCTAAGAGCCTTGGGTCACGTTCGGTTCCTGGAAAATATATATTATCCACCGCTTTTAGAAGCAATTACACATTGTATACTCGAACCACGGCGAAATGAAGAAGCGAGAACGAAATTTTTATTTACGGGGTAATAAAAGAAATACTGGAAAATTATAGTTCAATGGTAATTTCCGGAAAAGAAAATAACAATGAATAAACAAAGGCCAGGGGCAGAGAAAATTGTGGTAACTGGTGAGTTTGTTGGTTGAGAAATAATTAGCGAGGAATTTGCTTGGAGAATGATTGAACAAAAAAAATTTGGAATGCAGTCCCGAGGGGATATTGCTGTTATCGAATAGATTATCGGATAGAATGTGCGGATAAAGAAATAAGAATTGAAAGAAAAACATTGCAATATATATTTTGATGCATTTTCCAGAATAAACCCCGGCCGAATCAATTATTCAACGCAATATCCGCAAAAAAATCGGAATAATAATGAAGTGATTGAAGAAAAGGGAGAGCAATAAGAAAAACCCGAAATTTTATTTACGACGCGATAAAAGAAATGCTGGAAAATTATGAATCGTTATTTTTAAAAAATGGATAAATAAATGCCAAGGGCAGAGAAAATTGTGGTAACCGATGGTTTAGTCCGTTCAGAAATAATTAGCGGACAATTTGCTTGCAGAACAATTGAACAGTAGAGTCCGGAATGCTGTCCCGAGTAAATATTGCTATTATTGAATAAAATGGTGAATAAAATCTGCGGAATGCAGGATCTGACTACCTCAACACCTAAAAAAAAAAACAGAAAACTAATAATAAAGTAATCAAAAAAATAATAAACAATCCTAAAGAACCAAGAAAAAAACAACATTGCAATATTAATGTCAATTCATTTTCCCAGAATCCACTAAATTATTCATCACAATCTCCTAAAAAAAATCAGAATAATAATAAAGTAATCCAAAAAAAAAAAAAAAAAACCGTTTAATCGACCGAGCTTGTACATCACGAGCTCGTGGAACTCGAGATTAATTACGTTGTATACGTGGGGTTCGCAATGCGGCAGAGGCTACCACGGTATCGTATGATATGCATAAAGTATGCGGATAGATCGGGCCGGTCCGATGATCGGGCGACTTCATCTCTCGATCAAGGTGTATAACAGTCCGAGGGGGCCTGTACCGAGAGACAGAGGTGCACCACAGGGTTGTGTGTAACATCAGCGGGAGCTATATAAGTGGCATCGAGATAAATCTCCGGCGCGAGCTCGCGGATTGACAAAAAAAAAAAAAAAACAAAACAAAACAAAACAAAAAATTATCCGGACGGTTTATTCAAGCGCGCACGTGAATAAAACAGGACGGAAAACGCGAGAGAGAGGGAGAGGGAGGGAGAGAGGGATGGAGACTCTCGTACTGGTCTGTACACACATCGCCCGGAGTCTGCAACTCCATTACGAATTATCCGTTCGTCGTCCGCAGCCTCTCGCGCACACATGCGGACACGTTGCATCTGGACACATGAATAAATACCGGGTTCATGTATATATACATGATATATAATACATCTATATCTATCTATATTCATGTATGTACGTAGGTACATCCCGGTATGTGCTCGTACAGCTCGTTGCCACAGTAGCCAATAAATAAGGAAGGTAGATAGCGAGATTATCGGTAAAATATGTAGCAGAGCGGTCCAGAGTCAGCCGGAACGAACGAATGGGAAGAAGCAGAAGGGAGGGGGGGATTATAATCCGCGTGGTTGTAGCCCAACGTTATTTACGATGTTTCGTATTGGCTCGCGAGTGTACCCCTCACTTCTGATATACGATTTCGCGTTAAAAAAAAAATATACCATGCATTTCTGGGCGTACGAAAATAAAATGAAAAAATTGAAAAAAACGCGGGATTTACGTACGCGTATTTGCCGGATGGATTTTCCTGGACTGTGGAACCCTTCGACGCCCGTCGTCCGAGTGCCGACGAACCCCGTGGACGCTCTCGAGAAGACGGAAACACACCCCTTCGGCTCCACCCCAATGGTCGGTGGGGAAAACGATGGCGACGACACCGCGATCTCTCTATAATCATGGCTAATTGAAATTTATTGCTTCAACCTTTCACGCCGAAACCACTCTACGCGTCGCCATCATCGCTCCTGGAATTTCTGCCCTTTTCTTCCATAAAAAACGCAACGCTCGATGGAAGAATCCAATTTTATGGTTCTTTTTTATTCCATTTGCCGTTTTTTTCACAATCGTTGGATCGTAAAAATTCTTTTATCGTGACGAGTGGACGATATGGGAAAGGATTCTTTTGTTGCCGGCAATTTTTATGATAATCTCCGAGGCGGAGCGACAATTTTATCTTGCAATATTCGTTAGTCGATGGGGGGGAGAAGGAGGGTAAATGTTACCAGCAGCGCGTAGTAGGTAACACAGCGGGATACGGAAAGAGGGATGGATTTTAATTGGCTACTTCGCGTCAGCCAGGTCCATCCCGGCGAGATGAAGACGAGGTTTCGAAGGGGATGAAGGGAGGAGGAAAAGGGGGGGGGGGTAGTGGCGTAAGCCGTCGAAGCGGCAAAGTGCCACGGCGCCGTGGCGTCGCGTTTTCTACCCCCTTCTGGCTTCGACTACAGACGCCGGAACGTCGTTTTTCCGCCAACCTTCTCCACCCCCCCAACCCCTACTCTGTCTTTCCTTTATTCCCGCACGGTGACTCCGCGTTTCGCGACAATCTGCATTATCCGCGTTGAGAGTGAAAAAAAAATGGCCTTTTGACCCGTCAAAGTGACGGAAAAGTCCGGGACTAAATAGAGTCCTGATTAAAGTGTCGATCATTCACTTAGGATGGTGGAGAAGGGAGGGGGAAAAAATGAAAATTTTCCGAGTGATGAGGGAGGGAGGTTTGATGTTGGGTTAGGGCGCGTGAAGAGCTTTTTTTTGGGTTCTGGTAGAATAAATAGAGACGGTTGAATTGAATGGGGAAAGATCAATCGTCGGGAATCAAGAATTATCAAACGTGAATATTTTCCGAGGGCTTTGGGAGGAAGTTTGATGTTGTTGTAGTGCTTGCGAAGAGCTTTTTTGGGTTTTGGTCGAATAAACAGCGCCGTTCAAGTCGAATACCGAAAAATCGTCCATAAAAAATTGTGGGTTCTAAAAAAACAATTCTCTAAGTGCTTCAGTGACAATCTCAATTTCGTCCTAGTGCTTGCAAAGAGCTTTTTTTCACGTTCCACTCGAATAAACCGCGACATTCGGGTTGAATGGTGGAAGATCGATGGTCGGAAAATTGTGAATTATCAATGAAAACTCGATAAAGATTAAAAAAACATGCATACACAACTACATATACATATACATGTATATAACGAAGCAATAATCGCTTGATTAAAGCGTCGATCAATCATCCCGGTCCTCAATCAGGACGACATAGGCCTTCTGTACGAGTGACACGAGAGAACATTCTGTAAGCGTTAAATCCAACAGTCCTGTTTCAACCTATATATATCTATATATATCTAGACACATTTTTTTTCTCTTGTTTTTCATCTTTCCTTCAATTATTATCGTACAAATATAATATCGAGGGGTGCGGAGGAGCGAGACACGGGTGAGTGACGGGCGTTGTGGTTAACAGGGTGGAAATTGGCATTTTCGGAATACGCGGAGATAACGCACCGGTAGAACACGCCTATACATATGCAATATATATATATAGCGATTGAGAGGGTGCGCGATTCGGAGGTTTCGGCCGATCGGGAATGGGAAACGGGAGTGGCGAGGGTGCCGCGACTGAGGGTTGAATACAGGGGTTGGAGAGGACGGCGAGGGGGGGGGGGGGGGGGGGGGGGCGATGGTTTTCGAGGCTGTACATATCAGAGAGGCAGACGACGGCGCCGGAGCTATGTGGAAGCTTCATAGCCTCGTCACGAACGTAGACACTATCCAGGACACGGGACAGCATCCTCGGCGATACCCGTCACCCTCGCCTCTCTCTCTCTCTCTCTCTCCACCCCCAGCCACCGGCCCGCCCGCCACCCCGTCCATCCCCTTCGCCGTCGTGTACCCGGTGTGTACGTTTTGCCGGCCACTGCGCGTTATGTTCGTGTCGTTCGTCTGCTCCTCGTCATCGTTTCTCCCTTTTTTTCCCCGAAGCAGTCACGCGGCTTCACCGAGATAAGACTCGTCGTCGTTTCAGGGTCGCGTCACCGGAACGGTCAGCGAAAACTATGGGAGAAAGGGGATGGAAAGAGCGAGCGAGAAAAACGCAGCAACAATCTCACTATATCAATCTTAATGTGTGTAGCATTGATAATAATATTAACAATGATGAAAATAATCATAATGATAATAATAATAATAATAATAATAATAGTATACATGTGTGTTCGTATGTATAAAATATTTGAAAATGTTTGAATTTCTAAAATCGCTATTTTTGAATTTATTATTATCGATGTTCGGTATATATCGATGAAAAATCAATGTGGGAGGTATAAAAATAGAAAAAAAATGTTAAACAAGGAAGTAGGATTCGACAACTACTCCTTTTTTTTACCGTTAATTTTTGAACGACCGATGACTTAAATAAAGATAAAAATGAAGAAAATTATTTGTATTATTATTATTATGGTACATTTCTGTCAGATATTGCGGCTGATCATTTTCATTTTTATTGTCGTTATTATTATTATTATTAAAAAAGAAAGGAAATTCGAAGATTGAGGGCAGCCACGACCGAAACCGTAAATCTTAACTTCCTGGATTTTACGGTCCCCAAAAATATTTTCGACCGATCAAAAGATCCCTAACCGAAAATTATATTGAGATATTGCCGTCATCGTCAACCTAAATATCTTAATTCTTGTTTTTTTCTTTTCTAAACGTCCGGAACGAATGAAATTTTTTTTTTCCAACACCCAATTTGATACAAAGGTGTACGAATGAGACGCGTGAAAGTCCATTCCATGGATTAAAATGATTACGGGTGCTTGTGTTACACCAAAAATCATAAATTATCCTCGGCTGATGGAAGGTCCACCGAGAGATTGGGAATTTGTGAGAGCGGCGTCGTTAGATGTCCCGCAATTAACCTTATTATATTATTATAATCTCGAATCGAGAAGTATCGTGGAATATACAGCTCACCGTTCAAAAGGAAGCCCTGCGTATCCCGTTAGACGTACGAATTAGTCAAACGGTCGTTGCTTTCGCTGCTGCTGCCGCTGCTGGTGAAGCACCTGAGAAGAAGGTGTTAGCACCGTCGATCATCATCAAAGGTTCCATTTATATAACAATCTCGCGTTTCGGGAAGAAAGAAAAAAATATATACAAACGACCGGATTTCGTGACTGTGCTTTATCCCGTGGGAAATCATGGCTACTCCCTCTTTTCTCATCATCCACGATTCTTCGTTTCCGTCCACATCCATCCTTTTTCTTCCTCTACTTCTTCTTCTTCTTCTTCTTCTTTTTCTTCTTCTATCTTCGTTTTCTCGGTCTTGAATAGCGACGAGAGCATAAATTTGCGTATGACAAACATCTTCGCGCGATCGAAGACTCATCGCTGCTATGTTGACATTTGAAAATCGCATAAACCGAATTCCTCTCACTTCTCCGCGTACCCGAAGAAACTCTTTACCCTTTCAAACGTCGATTTCATCGACGATCTTAATGCCACATCGTAATATACATCTGTTTACGACCGATCGTAAAATTCAACCGGAAATAAAAAATACTACAATACAATAACATAATAATCACAATAATAATATTTTTTTGAATTAAAACGATTTTTTTAACAATAATATTATTTAAAAATGATAGTGAAATAATAAAATAATAATAATAATAACAGTAATTAAATTATAATTTTTCTTTACAACAAAATTTCATTTTTGTTTCTTATTTTCTAATTCTACGATGAAAATTACAATTATTGTTAATATTATCACCGACATTGAGTAATCTTTACTGCGTTTATCGCAAAACTCTGACCCATTTTTATTCATGAATCGAACGTCCGTGAATTCATCGACAAAAACAAGAACGAATGTTTTATTTATCACAACTCCTTTTTTCTTCTTCTTATTTCCAACGTTTCGACCGCCGAACTAAAAACCCGATGGACGTGATCGAGCACCTGAATGATGCAATTCGAATGTCCGAACCGACTCAGTGGCCGAACTCGCGATATTAAATCGCCGTTTAAGCGACGTTTGCTTTTTTTTGTAATTTCATTTTTATTTTTTATTTTTTTTTTAATTGCCGTCTTGAGTTGAATGGAGAAGTTGGCGGCGGTGGCCATTCACAACTTTCCCCTCGCGGCTTCCTTTCCGTTCCTTTCCTCGCTGTATTTTACTCGTGTCGGCCACGTGAGGGAAGGCCAAGGCGGGGGGCGGCGGGGAAGGGGGGGAGGACGGACAATCGCGAAAGAAATGAGCGCATGGAGCGCACGCGCTGACGCTGTTGCTCCTGCAGACATCTGCAGAACGAAAAAGAAACCGGCTTGTGCATCGCAAACCATTCTTCTTTATTCGTTCCATCTCTCGAGACGCTCTCACTGACTCGCCAAGTTCATTCACCAAGTTTTGTCTTGCTCGTGCTCGCGAAGTTTTATTTTTATTTTCATTTTTATTCACCCGAGTGAAAAGATAATATATAAAGTATGAGAAATATATAGATATACGGTTCTTTAAAGATGGAATTTAGCGTGTGTACGATGTATGCGGGTTGTATACGATGTACAGATAATTTTTATATAATGAATCGAACGGTATTTTATATTTATCGTATGAATATAAAATACTGTGATATAATGATTATTATTTATTATGAATTATCTATTAGGTGACTTTATTATTTATTATAAAAATATATCTATTGTACAGTTTGCGCATAAGTGATGCATAAAATAAAAAATAGAAAAATATAGTATAATACAAAATATATGATATCACTATTTATACAATTTTATATAAAAACGAATAATCAAATCTTTATCATGATTGATGATACTTATTATTGTATATAATTGCTAATAGTAACTATAATTAATTTTAACAACGACTCGATTATTCATTCTTATATAAAACAATTATAATTGTAATTATTGTACATTAATATCATATATTTTATATTATATTATAATTTTTTCAATTTTTCTATATTCCATGAATTTTCATGATACCTAGTTATTATTATATGTATAATATAATAATAACGATTCAATTATGAATTTCTATATCAAATCACATAAATATTAATGTTATATATATATTTAAATATAAATTAAATATAATGAATAACTCAAACACCAATTCTTATTAAAGAAAATGATTTCACAAGACTTGTCTAGGGATTATATACAGTCTCTATACAGAACATCCAATTCCACACATAAAACTCCTTCTTCAATTCCTCACGTACTCCATAAAGATATTTTTTTCACTCGGGCTCCTTCGCCACGCATCCAGTGGTCAATCCTCTTCCTGTCCCTCCCGTCTGGCCGTCCTCGTTCGTCGCGCCAACTCGCGAAGGACCATCAAGATACGCCAAACGATTCGTAAAAACGCAAAAAAAAAAAACCACAAAAAGAAAAACAACAACTGTTAGCTTTGCCTCGTGCCGCTGAGGCAGGTGCAACGCTTCTCGTCTCAAACCCCATTTTTTCCTCCCCTCATCTCGCTTTTTATTCCTCATGTTTTCTTCAAGTAACCGACTCGACGCGTGCGCGTTTGCCGGCAAACGCGTGTAATTAAACGTCCACCCCGATGAGATCGTCGATCATCATCCGGCGTGTTTCCGTTCTCCGGCATCGCGAAATTCCTCCGTGAAACCGTTTCCTCCCCGCTGTTGCCGAGACGACCCGAGCGGATTGCCAAGACGGGGCTTGAAGGAAAAGTTTTCCAAAGCCTTTCGTGTGCACCGCGGCGGACGTCTCTTCGTGCTTCGAACCCTTATCACGAGGTGAAATCTGCAACAACGTTGTTCGGCTCGACTCGGCTTCGTCTCGAAATCCACAAGCTGCCAACGACAGGCGAGCCAAAGGATGGACGGTGGAGGAGACGGAAGATTCGAGGGGAGCTGAGGAGGCTTGGCAAAGGGCGAAGGGCCTTTTTGGTGGAAGATATTTGACGGGGAGACGAAGATGTGCGAAGCAAATGACGAAGTGAGGAATGGAGCAGAATGGCTTTGAGCTCGAAAAGCTCGGCATGGCTGGGACGTCGGTTTAATGATTGGCCGAATTGAAATACCCTAAAGTCTTGACTAAAAATCCTAACCTGAAATTCTAATCCAAAATCCTAACCTAAAATTCTAACCCGAAGTCCTAATCTAAAATCGTAACATTAAGTTGTAACTGAAAATCCTGAGCTAAGATTCTGACTCGAAATCCTAACTGCAAATTTTACCCTGAAATCTTAAAGTGACTGAACTTAATTTGAAATTCTGATCTAACGTTTTAAACCTAAAATCATGACGTAAAATTCGAAACCTAAAATCGAACCTAAATTCTAAGATCTAACGTTCAAACTAACCTCAATTATTAACGTAAACCTAGCCTCCTACCCTAACCTTACCCCTAACTTAACGCAAACCTAAAATACTAATGTTGAATCCAAAACCTAAAATCTAAATTGCATTATAAAATCTAACCTACAATCTAACCGACATTTCCAACGTAAATCCTCATACCCTTACTTAACCCCCAACTCAACATAACCCGAAAATCCAAACGTTGAATCCAAAAACCTAAAACCTAAACTAAATCCTCAAATCCTCAAATCTAACCAAAAAACTAATTCCAATTTCTAGCCTAAACCTAACCTCCTACCGTAACCTCACCCCTAACTCTAACACGAATCGAAAATCCTACCCTCAAATACTAAACCCAACCTAATCCTGAACCTAAAATCGAAGCTATGTACCACTTTCGTAATCTACATAGATATACGCCACGAAAAGCTCGACGACTCGAGATTCGGGGAGCCGAACGGTTAGGGAGGAAAACCGTATGAATAAAGAAATATTTGCTTTCAGAATTGACTGGACCCCCATAGACGTTCTCGAGGGCTTCGAGCCCATCAATGAAACTTTCCCCCAAAGCTCTCGAGAGCCTCATTTTTTTCTCTATTTCGTTTCGATTTTTCGTCGCTCGGTTTTGGTCGGGGTTGGTTAGGTGCGCGATTGTGTTTCATGCGTGTCACAAAATTTCCACGCGACGCACGAGGGTGTCAAAGAAATGGACGAAAACGCGAGGAAGGAAAACAGACAGAGTGGGTGAAGGTTGGCGGGACAAAAGGGGAAGGGGAGAGCACGGAGCGTGGATGAGAGGATTTTCTCCAAAGTCCCTCGAGATGGTTCGGTTATCCTCTTTTTTACTCGAGCCGGCTTTCGTTTTTTTTTCACTTAACCGCGAAAAAAGCCGAGAAAAATGGTACAGAAAAGCTTGAAGAGGCTGCGATCACACCCGTAGGTGTGTTTTGCTCTGTCTCGTATCGCCGAAAGCTCGAAGAAAGTGGAGAAAACAATTTCAGGGCCAGGTGTTTTCGTTCCCTCGAAGGCTGTGCTAATCCTTTTTGCCCCACTCATTTTCCCCATCCGTGGGTTATTTCTTCGACGCCATTCACGATGATCCTTTCGAAACCAGTCACACAAGCTCGCTAAACCATCAAATTTTTTGTTCTCCCATTTATTTTCCACGAAATAATCACGAAATATCAGCGATAAACCGCTCGATGTTTTATTCGTGAACGTGAAAGAAAAAACGCTTCGCATAAAATTTCGAAAAACGAGACGGTGAAACGTTGCCGGGGCCGCGACGACGAAACATCGTGCGGTCCAGCAGCATCTGCCGGTTGCACTTTGCAGTGGCGCCCGTGCGCGATGCCGTATGGAACGATGTAATTAATTGAAGCCCCGAGAAAACCGCGACGACTACGACGATAGGGCGAGGCAATTAATTAGGCGTTTAATTTAGATTCTATCGTTCGGCAAGGGATGCGAGTGAGATAGGAATAACGAAATAACGATAGCGAGAGAGAGAGAGAGAGAAGTCGAGAGAGGGAGAAAGAGGAGCGAGAGAGAAAAAGATTTGCTGCGTTGTGTGGACCAATCGTTTTTCTTTATCTCGACCAAGTGTCTGCGGACACGGAAAGTAGAATCTGCTATCTCTGTGTGTATTTTTTTTTTTTTATTTCCCTCCCCGCAGAATGTTAATTACCCGCGTGCCGCAGTGGCCTCGACCGTCGTCCACTCCGCGGCTATGTACCGCGTTCTCTCACCCCCTTCGCCCCTCACGGAGCTCCCTCGACCCCGTCTAGCGATTATTTTTTTCCGAACAAGTTTAATTATGCCCGCCGGTGGTTAAAACTTGCTTCGGTCATTGCCGCGGCTGTCCACTGGCTCCCCGGAACCGAGGAGCGGAGAAAAACGGACAGTGGAAAAAGTAACGAAAGCAAAGAAAGGAAATTATCCCCTCCCGGAGAATGGCGGGGTGGGGCGAAGGGGGGAGAGAGGGATGTACTTGAGAAACGAGAGGAGGCGGTTGCGAGGCGACACGCGATCAACGCGACACGACTGCGGGCCGTCTTGTGTACACGCTGATACAAAGTACTTGTATATGGGGCACTTCGTTCTTAATTGCCGTATTGAAACCCTTTTATTCACTGATGTGGTCAATGTTTTTTTTTTTTTAAGTATCTTTCGGATTTCGCGACCTCACTTTGGGTTCTTTTTAGATCTTTTAGATGGTCGGTTGCTGCTATTGTGCTATTTTTTTATTTGAGGGTATTTTTTCCCCAGATACTTTATCGAGATTGAGGAACTCTTTTCATAAAATTAGAGAGAGCTTGTTCTTAATATTTTTTTCGCGATATTGAAAAAATTTGAGTTTCTCCGGAATTTCGAAATTTGATGATGGTTTCGGGTCTAAAAAAGGATGAAAATTGAATCTATGTTGCAAAAAATCGGTGGAGGAATTATTTTTATGGAAAATCGATTGTCGATTCTTTTTCTCATATAAAATAATAGAAAATAGTCGAAAAAATTGATTTTCGTCGAAAATAATCAGAATATCGACTTGGGCTAGATGGATTTCATTGTTATTCTCTTTTGAAACAGGAAACCGGGATCACAAATTGGAACTTTGGCAAAACTCGAATTTTATCGAAATTGAAAAATAAAAACATTTAATTTAGAATGCGACCGACTCTAATTCTATGTAAAAATTTCCTCAATTTCGATAAAATATCTGCATAAAGAAATGTCATACCATTTAAAATGGGAACCATAGCAGTTGCCTCTCGCTAAAAAATGAGGACGATTTCGGGGGAAGGCGTGGGTCAAAAAGATTTTAAAAAAATGATGAGGTCGTAGGATCCAAAAATAACTAGAAAAAAAAAATCATCGCCCACATCAGAGAATACAAGGGTTTTAATCTGGCAATTTTGAACGTAATGTCCCATACATACGTGATGTAGATCGTGGTACTCATTCCTCACAGCTTTCTTGCTCCCTTTTGCAACAACCTCGCGCTCCGTTTCTTCGTACGAAACGTTTTTCGATGCACGTACTCGGTCCGAGACTACGTCTGGCCTCGGATGTGTCCAGCCGTCAAAGGAACCACAAGCTTCTCGTCCACTGGCTAATGAAGCCATTTAATTAAGTATGCTAATTGATTCGGCGTACTGTCGCCTCTGCATATTCTCCTCCGCTTCTTCCTCATTTTCAATTCTTTCTCGACGATTGACCGACTAACGTTACTCGTCCGTTCGTCTACGACGAAACTTGTCGCAGCCTCCGGAGTCCCATCGGGCTTACAGAAGGCGTAGAAACTTCTTCATTTTACATGTTGCAATGTAAATTGTTAATTAATTAAATTATCGATCTCATTAATCAGAATGAGTGCGAAATATTTCCGTGAGAAAATTCTGTCCGGCACATTTTCTTCGCCGTGTGCGAAAAAAATCAAAGCAAATTTAACTCGATAAATTAATTAAACTAATTCAAATGAGATTGATAAATTGATCAATGCTGTAATAATAATAATTGGTAGTCATTATAATAATCAATTATATAGGTATCATAATCATGGTTATTATTATTATTATTATATATAATAGTTATTATAATTATAATTATAATTAATAATATTATTATTATTAATAATAATAATATAATAATATTATTATTGTTATATGATAATAATAATAATAATATTATTATTATTACATATGATAATAATAATTATTAATATTATATATAATAATAATAATAATTATTATTATTATTATTATCATTATTATTATTATTATTTTTATTATTCTCATATTATAATAAGTGATTAATTGTCAGTTAATTATTCTCGTCGATAAATTTCGTTTTATTTAATTCTCTTTTCTTCAAAAATATTTGAATTCGATCGGAATCATGGCGCACGAGAAGACCGTAAAGCAATTGAGAATAATTTATCCGTACGGCGCATCGCACGCAGATACGGTACGGGAGAATGGGTAGGTTGTCCGGTAATAACGAGTATGAACGATCGTTCCGATAAACGTTCGCGGCTTAATAAGAAGGTAATGCACCCGGTCTTGCCTTAAATTCGCAGCGCCGGGAGTTCGCCACCGCGATACGTGGCGTTGCCGCTGCCGTTGCTGCAGACTGCCAAGCCTCAAGTTAGAAAGCGAGAAAGATAGAAAGCGAGTCGGGGCGAGAGAGAGAGAGATGTAGAAAGTGCTCGTATGCAACGTTGTGCCACGAGGGCTATAATGCAATTACCATGAAGGAGCTCCCTCGCGCGCCAAACTCCGCCGCTCCTGGCTTTTACTATTCCCAACTATATGCCGCGCATAGTTGAACGTTGGCGATCCCCCGAGATATATATCCCCTCTCGTGCTTCGCCCGGACCAAAGTTGCAGCTGCAATTGCACCTTCTATCCCCGCGTCGCCCTTCTTCGCCCCCCCCCCCCCCTGTGCGACGTGAGATATCACAGTGGCAGCTTATATCTCGCCGCGTTAATTGTTCAACAAATTGTACGAGAGTCTGCGCTCGCGTTGCGCTCGGGATAACTTTGCTCGTCGTGTCTGATCGACCGTGGGCGCATTGCACGCGTTAATACCGCACCGAGAGGGGAGGGGGGGGGGGGGGGGGGTACGGACAAGGGTGGTGGGGCGAAGAAGGAGGAGGATGGGAGACCGTATCCCACGATACCTCGCAAGGCCAACCGGGCCCGCGCGGCTTACCCACGTTCATAAACCTCGACTGCCGGAGATGAAATTCCTTTCTTCGCGGATTACGCGAAACGCAGCAACGTCTCGTTCAAATACTCGAAATTGTTCGGGGAATCGAATTTGTTGGGTTATCCGATACAGCTGTAACCTGCGATATCGACGTTTATGCGGGGAGAGACGAGTTTATCGAGTTGAAATGGATTCCGTAGAAGTTCATTGTTGTTGTTGTGAAGATAATAGTTATTGTTGTTGTTCATTATTTTAATTATTACCGGTTATTATTATTATTATTATAGGACTGATCAATTCTATAATTCTACCATTTTTTTTTACAATAATTCCAATGATAATAATAATAATTGATAATGATTGATGATGATGATTGGATTGTAGATGTATCACAATTACTACTGTTATAATAATTATTATTATAATTGATAATTATTATTTTTCTAACAGCAGTGATTACAGCAGTATTACAGCAGTATCATCAATTCAATATTTATTAAGTCCGGTCATTTTTCATTTATTATTCTAGTATTTATTTAGTATTATTATTATTTCTCTTCGATTGACGTTGAATAGTTATGGATAATCGAGGTGGAGCTCGTTTTTCGAATAAAATATGACAAAACATATTGTTCACGGTTTATATAATATATAGATACATTGACATATACATAAATCCTAGATAAATATTCCCTAGAACCTGACGGTAAAAAAACACAAAAATACAAATATATGAGAGATACCATTTTTCATTTTCCAAAATGTCGGACCAAGCTAAAAAAATCGCCACACCTCGACAATTAAAAAAACAATCCCGCGAGCTCGAAGAACAACGAAGAGGAAAAAACCCGAATCAATCGTCAACTCCATGGATTTCAATTTCTTATATATATATTTTTATAGACCATAAAGACCGATCGATCGCGTGAGATTGAGACGTAATTATCCAGATCGTACAAACGTAGTCCCGACGTTACACAGATGACGCGTAGTCGTTTCGCAGAGCTCGGAGACGAGGATTTCTCGGTAGCAAAGGGTCTTCGCTCTTGGCTAATGGATGCCGTTAGAGGCAGACAACCCCTAACGGCTTCGCCGCCGTTGCTGGTGGTGCTGCTCACCGGCCTTCCCCGGACGTCGGGCCACCGGCCAAATCCCAAGTAGTTAGGCGATCCTTCGGGCGAGGATCTTCGACAGGATTTACGAGCACGAGCAGGAGAGGTACACAGCATCAGCAGCATCGCCGGACATGAACAAGAGTATGCGGGCAATCTCCGTTCTCTCCCTCTCGTCCCTCTCAACCCTGCTTCGTCCTCCTCCTCCCCCCTCCCTCTCTCCCGACGTCGCTATGTAACACAGGCGGTTGCTTCGTGGATACAGGGATGCTCCCTCAGCTATAATACACGATCGGTAACGCGCCCGACAACGATCGCCCTTCCACGAGGACAATGACGAATTTATTAACATCCCGAAACTCGCGACTCGTATCAAATTATGGAATCTAATTGGGTTCTATTATTACAGTATCATCGCTATCCCGTCAACAACGGGGGCGCGATGATATCGCCGGGGATAAACGTACCAGAAAAATTGTCGACGGAAATGCTGAATGGACTAAGTAAATTAATTGAAAGTTGAATTGATAAATACGTTTGTTTTCTTTTGCAATTTTGATGAATTCGGTGTACTTTCGAGTATGATACATTTCTTGAGAACATTTTATATCCTCGCTATCATGATAAATTGTTTTTTTTTCTGTTTTCAAATTGAATCGTTGTCGACATTGTGGCTTATCAGAGACAAACAAACCAAAAAATTTATCAACAGAAATACAATATAGAAGAAAATTTAATTGAATTAATAAATACGTTTGTTTTCTTTTACAATTTTGATGAATTCAATAAACTTTCGAGTATACCAAATTTCTCAAACAAATGCTATCCTCGCTTATCATCGCAATATCGATAATTTCTCTCCGATGTCCCATTTATATACATTTGAATTTGTTTTTGTATCTTTTATTTTTTGTTCTTAAATCAAATCGTCGTTGACTGGTGATATTTCGCGAATTACGAGGAGAGCGAAGGTCCCGAGAAACGAAGACGGTAATTCTATGGACCGAACGGATGGATGGTACAGGAGTTACACAGACAGTGCGCGTCTGCACTGCCGGAGAAGACCGCAGACCGAAGGAATGCCTAATGAGCCAGACATCTCTCACGTGGGAGCAATCGTTTTCACGAGGAGGAGGAACGCTTTAGAGTCTGTGAATGGAGAAAGAGAACTCCTCGTAAACGTATAGAGTGAGAGAGAGAGAGAGAGAGCAAAAGAGAGAAAGAGAGAGATAGAGATGGAGAGAAGAAGATCCCTCGTATGCCAGAGACACCGCAAGCTTAGAGGAAATACAAGACTGAGAGCCCGAAGTGAAGGAGTCGGGAGAGACAAAGCGAAGACAGGAGGACATAGAAAATCGTAACATTTCCCTCCCCCCTTCCCACACGTCGTTCGACTCAAACGACAGCTTCTCGGAGACACGAAATTTCATATTAAACGGAAGCAAACTCGTTCGCGAACTTCGGATACGGCTCATGTAGATGTAGATATATTTATACTTAATTGCACATGGATAAGCATATAACGAGTGATAAAAACTGATTAAAATGCGACAGATAAAATATCGGAATGCTCGATATTATTATTAGATGGAATATTTATCATTGATTTGATTGCTATTGATTTGAGATTTTATGTAAAGTAAAACGAATTGTTTTATCACAGTAAAAGTGATATAAACTATAAGAGTCTGGAATATATATCTAAATCTTTGGGTATATCTAAATCTTTAGTCTGAAATAATTATTTTATTTTTAAATATTATAAAAATTATTAGTTACTCATTAGTATCATTAATATATATTTTACGATCACCAAATATTTAATTAGTATAATAATAAAAGTTAATAATAAATAACATTATTAATGATTAATTCTATTATTATAACAATAACAAATTTGATAATAGTAAATTACATATTGATAATACTCTTAATTGAATTATACTAAAATAAAATGAATGATTAATAACATCATAGATTATCAATTTTATTATAATAATAATTAAAAAATTGATAATAGTAACTTATATATTAATAAATCAAATATTAGTAAGAGATACGGTATCTAAATGCTCAATATTATTATCAGATCAAATAATTATTCATCATATAACATAATAATATAATTAATCATCATTCATTGTTGTTAAATAAATATTTTATATAACATAGAAGAGTAGTTCCACTGCAATAAATATTATATAGACCATGAATGTCTTCAATATCTATATACTTATATAAATATCAAGACGTACGTCTCTACAATCCTCGAGGGAGTGATTTTCGTATTCCAAAAGGAATTTCCAACGGAATGTGTGCACAGGACTGGTTCGTGTGAGCACACCGCGCAGTTCCACAGCCCGAGCGAGGATACACATCGAGACTGGATTGGAAGAGCGAAGGAGTCGTTGAATAATATACGATTGAAGCTTCGACGTTGCGAATATAACAAGGAAGTTTCGAACGATTCGAGTTTGCAATTTTTCCTCGATTATATCGAACGTCCGTGGAGTCGCGGAAGGGACGGCCTTTTGGATCCGCGCGGGAGAGAAGATTGTCCGTAACGAATGACGACCATATAGAAGACGACCAAAACGATGGTAGGAAACAGGGCGGGGGGGAATAAGGGTCGATGATAGAAACACGCGATATCAGCTAGAAGAAAAGAAGGAGAGGAAGAAGATGAGGAGAACTTTGAAAAAAGAAAATAATAATAATAAAAAGAAAAGAAAAAAGAAGAAGACGAGGCTGTTCTCAGTGCCGGAGGCTGGAAAATTACGTAGGAGAGAAGCCAATGGAGCGAGACGATTACTCGTGCTACGTAGTACGAGACCGAGTTATCCTCTGGGCTAGCTAAGCTAGCCGTGTCGTTGCACCAAGTACTCTTCTGCACGTAGTCAATCGTTTTGCCAGACTCGTCGACGACCGGGGTAGTGTTCGTGCCATGGTCGCGGGCCGGAGCTTGGAACGAGTAAGAAAAATGTCTTTGTGCGTGTGTGTGTGTGTGGTTGTTTTTTAATTGTGGTTTGTACGCGAGAACGAAGAGTATGACTGTGAGGAGCAGTGGGACGAATCCGAGTGTCTCGAGTACAACGATAGGCAAATTATACTCTTCGGCAGACAGTCGATAGACTGCGGTGGTCGCTGCTGCTGTTGCTGATGATGCTGATGCCGGTGCTGCTGCACCGAGGCTCCTTCGTCCGATAACAATTAACATTCGCTGCGGGGGCGAGCTAACGAGAAGCTAACAGAGCACGTTGATGAACTGGTTTTTAGAGAGAATTTATATCGGTTGTCTGGGAAAAATTTTACCGCCCACGATTATCTTTTGTCATGAGTCGAACGTCGATGCGGGATGTGAATGGTTTTTGTGATTATAATAATCGGGGAATTGTGTATAGTGATGGGGGAAAAATTGGGTTTATGGAGAGTTATTTGAAATTTCGTCGGGAATATATTTTTTCGTGGTTGTTTTATTTTTATAGGTGAGGTTAACTTTATTTTTTTTTCTTTATTGAAGGATGCTAGTGATTTGATCGATTACGACGACTAATGAATTATACGTTTCTCGAAAAAGTATGTATTTTTAATGGAAATCCATTTGAATTTTATTACAGGTATATAATAATAATAATAATAATAATAATAATAATAATAATAATAATCATTAATAATAATAATTTAATTAATTTTTATTAATTTAATTTAATTTTTTTAAATTTAATTAGTAATTTTTATTTGTATTTTTGAGATCATTTTTTTTCATGCTAATTACAGGATGCTACCAATTTGATCGATATAAACGACTACAGGACTATACAATCCACAAATAATGTAATAGAAATTCATTTCCATTCTATTAAAAATATATTTTGTTTGTAAATTTTATGTTTAATATTTTTGAGGTCGATTCTGTTTTTTTTCTGAATTACAAGATGTAAGGAATTGTTATATTTTTTATTTTATACAGGATGTGAAAAAATTCACCTAAATTCTATGGAAAAGAATATATTTTCGTAAGTTTTTATTTGTATTTTTGAGGTCAATTTTACTCTTTTAATTACAGGTTGTAATCAATTCCATCTCTAAAAACAACCACCAAATTCCACAATTCCCAAAAAAATTACTTTCCACAGAAAGTCATATGAATTCCATATTGAAAATATATTTTTTTAAATCTTCGTCTGTATTTTTAAAGCTAACCCGTCTTTAAAATTCATTTCTCACGTTCCAGCCCGAGATTACCGCCCGAGATTTGGTTGAATCACTATTTCGAGGCGAGAAAAACATATTCCCCAAGTATTAACCCGATTATCCTACAAGGACAGTAGCTCAACTAGTCCCAAGAATTTATAAAAAAAAAAAAAAAAAAAACGGACACGTCGACTGTTCTACAAGTCGCGGAATCAACCACACATAGTCACATACAGTCGCAGGTCCCTTTCTCATTCGCACAGAGAGCCTGTTGACTTGTGCGCTATCGCAAACTCGAATCCCGGCGCAAACTGAGCGAAAATAATTGTACGCCGTTGTTGCGCCGTTGTACGAGCGTTGGTACAACATTGTGCGATTCAATGGGGTTTCGCAATCCCACCAACGATAAGATATATAGACTCGCAATTCTGCTCCAACCCGCCATTGTCGGAGTCGTTGTACCGTCTGGTTGATGCTGGACTCCCTAATCACCGGCAAATTTTACTGCTACCACGTTTACACGGCATTGTTACCGCATTGAAGCGAATCGACATCTAGAATTTGAAAAAAAAATCGTCGCACGTATTGTAAGTTCGTTAATGAGATTAATTGCCGGACAAAAATTACACCTGACTGGCTTGTTCGTGATCAAACTATCTTATCATTCCAATCGTATCGCTTGAGAAACGTTCGTGAACACATCCTTCTCCAAATGGGTAGTAAATTAATTACGGTTCAATTAATTATGGTTGAGGGACAGCAGACGCTTTTTTCTTTTCACTGCCAAATTAATTTTTTTGGTTGCTTCTTTTTTCGTCGATCAATTTGAATAGAACGCGAAGAGTTAAATGCTTCGAAAGATGTGGAATATGAAATCGCAAAACATTACAGGGCTGATAACGAGGGATAAGCAAAGCCCCGTAGATAGTCGGAAGATCTATATATAACAGTTATCCAAGAATGGCCATTTATTCATTGATATTATAATCAAAACACCTTCATTATTGAATCATTATTGATTATAATTCCTATTACAATTTCTATTATTACATGATAATTAATCACAGTCATTCGATAGAAGACGAATTTCAAATGCATTTTCATTGAATAAATGCCCATCCCTGCAATTATCGACAAGAGCCAAAAATTCGCATAGAAATACCCTCTTAACTAACAAAAAAGGACGATAATCGAACGGATAGGAAATCTCTTCGTAGTGTTTAAAAAATAAATCGATAACCTAAAAAACAAAAAAAATAAAAGCACCATAAGAGCCTCGTATCGAATTAATCTTGGACGAGGTATGAATAACAAAGCGTATTTCAAACGTACGTGAACCGAGCGAGTAACAAGTACACCGGTTACTCGTGTCGTCTTCCGGTCTCGTCACTCTCGTCCACGGTTCTCGCGACTCGGATGCAAGGTCACTGCTCCTGACGGGATATTACTCCTCTCTCTCTCTCTCTCTCTCTCTCTTTCTTTCTCTCTCTCTCTCTCTCTCTCTCTCTCTCTCTCTCTCTCTCTCTCTCTCTCTCTCTCTCTTTCTCTCTCTCGAATCTGTACTCTTACTTTTTTCTCTCCCTCCCGTTATCTCTTCCTCTCTCTTTTTCTCTCTCTCTCTCTCCCGTTATCTCTCTCTCTCTCTCTCTCTCTCTCTCTCTCTCTCTCTCTCTCTCTCTCTCTCTCTCTCTCTCTCTCTCTCTCTCTCATTTTATCCGTCTTCTGCTCTCTCGTCATTCCCCTTTTTCGTCTCGCCGCGACTCGTTCGATCCATGTGCGTGCCTCTCGGAAGTGCAACGAGGGTTCCCGATGCCTCGACCGCACGTTGCTCGCCGTGCGATCTTCGCTCGTCTTCCGACTCTCCGAGTTACCGGCCTGCACGAACCGCATCGTCAAAGTGTGTACCGAGACCGCTCCGAGCCTTATCTCATTTTCATTGTTCTTCAAGGCGGTCTTTTGTCCACCTCCCCCGCCCCACCACCCTGTCGCTCGGTCACCCCCGCGGAGATAGTCGACGAGCCGGCGGACTCTCGGCAATGTAACGATCGCGAGACCGGAACGAAAGGGGGAAACAACACGGGGTCGCGTGCAATTCCCACTTCGATTTCGTTACAGCCCCGGAGAATTATTCAGTCACGATTTCGTTCACTCCATGATCAAAAACACATTGCAGAAAAACATTTTCATTTATTTCCTGTTTTTTCTTGTTGTTTTTTTTTGTTTGTTTTGTGTGTGTGTGTGTGTGTGTGTTTTCGTGGTATTTTTTTTTTTTCTTTTTTTTTTTTTTCGTTTTTCAAGCGTGTTTGCATTCGAAGGGCTCGAACTACGGTCGACCGAAGCGTGCAAGCGTAGCGGTGGATTCGGTCGGTATGAAATCCCCTCGGTAATCAGTGGAGAAATTCAAATTGGATCTCTTTAGGGTACCTACGTTACTCGCACGACCATTTCTCCGGGCTGTAACAACGTTTCGTCTGCGATTGGGAGTGTGGGTTTTGCATAGGTTTGCGCGGGAGGGTATGGAGAATTTCGGCAGATTGGGATGTGGATTAAACTCTCTTGATGTCGTTTAGTCGGTTTGGGAATCTTCTGGCGTGGAGAGGAGAACATGGGGAAAATGGTGCTGAATTATTTTGAAGATTAGGTGATTTTTTTGTCTTGGCTGTTACTGAATTTGATGATTTTTTGGTTTGATTATTTTTCGATGCTAATTTTGTAATTATGGACAGGATGATTTTAGATGATTTTTTTCTTGGTTATCACTCATTTAAGTGAGAGATAGTTAAAGGCATTCAATGAGAAATTAATGGTCTTGAATTCTGTAAAAATTCTGAAATACTGTACAACTATTCTCCTTTACGGTGCTATCATTATTTTTTTTTTGGGAACAAATAACATGTCATAAAAAAATATAAAGCGCCGTGAAACGTGGTTGGAGTATGGTACCTATTAGGAGAACGCGAATGACCCATGTACACGTTTCTAAGATTAAGAAATGAAAAATATATTTTTTTTAGTAAATAAATCAACGCACGAATTAAGGTCTTACTGGATGAATATTGGAAAATTGCCGAAAATCATGAAAATTTGAGAAAGATAGTTCTTGATATATCGATAATACATGAATTATTGCTGAATTTATCACTACGTAATTTAGTAGTTATAAATTCCAGTAAGACTTACCAAATAAAAAATAATTTTTTTAATGAAACGAATCAACGCAAGAATCAAAATTCACACGGAAATCTCCGAGTAAATCTATCAATTAAACAATCAAAACGGAAATTCACTCTATCCCTCATTTCCACAGATTTTTTTCCATCCGGTATTCCCTGAAAACTCGAGTTTGATAATCTCGGTGATTCGATCTTCGCCGGGATCGTGGAAGGTACCAAAGTCCTCCGGAAAGTCTGGAGCCGTTGCGTCCGGTGGAGTTTAACTGCCAACGTCGGTGTTAAGTTTAACGTAGCGTAACAGATTCCGGGCGTGAGTTAGGCGCCTCAACTTCCTCGATCTCGAATAGTCTCGCACCCGCGTAAGGCTTCTTCCTCCGCTGCCGATCTCTATCTGTCTCACATATATACAGATATATACAGATATATATCGCATTAAGGCACGCCGGAATTAACAGTTACGACTGTATCGGACATTCATGTGTGTTTGACCAAAATCGGTGTGGGATTCTCGTTCGCCCGGCAACACGGAGTTACTTCCGGTGCAATATCCAATGATGTTACAACTGTACTTAAACCCCTTTGAAATCACAGACCGAAACTGGTCTGCGTTATAACGCTATGGAACACACGTTCCGTTACACCGGAATAGTAATTAATTATGCCTCGGGGGCGGGGGGGGAGGGAGGGAGAGGGGAGATGTGGCTGTGATTCCGTCGGATGGTCGACCGTCGGATCGTTTGTTTAGCCGTTGGAACGGAAACGAGGAAATCAACGATGCTCGTGTATGAAATCTCCATAAAAATCCTGGAAGGATAAATCGTGCTCGTCGAGCCACGAGATAATGGGAATTCCGATGAGAACGGGTTTTTAATTATTCTACGAATATTTTGACGGGGTTATTTTATTGCATCTCGCGATGCAAAAATTTGAAGGGTTTCGGGATTTTATAGAGATTCGTTGCTATTCGGGGAATGAAAGGCTTGACGCGATCTTTAGATAGACGTACGAAAAGGAACGCAATGCTTTGACAAGAGAGCGTGTTTGGTTTAAGGCCTTACTAGATGGAATGTCGGGTGCAAAGTTAGTCCGAAATGGGAGAATCGTGGATTTACAAGTTTAGATCACGTCGTACAGGTTTAGCCTTCCAAATATCTGAACTAATAATAAATTAATACTTAGAAATGTTAGTTCAGCAGTTTTAATGGTAATTGAAGTCAAATTTGACGATATTTTAGGCGATACCTCATTGCTCAATTAATCCTCATTGCTTCCTCATAGGGTCCTCATTGCTTTAATTAATTTCTTGACAGTTACTCAGTCGATTCATTTGAAACAAAGCATAATCAATCTGTTGATCCTAGATCTCAATGATATAATTGCTTCAGAATTTACGGCGTTTCAGTTTCATTCGTTTTGCAATCATTAACGTGTGCAGAAGCTGTTTTCTCATAAGCGACCTTTCTAAATTCATACATTTATAATTGCTGCATAATGTAGTAAAAAATTCTGAAATACTTTCATCAATTGAGAGAAATAACCTTAATCATTTATGCATTACTTATCTATCAAGAACAGTAATTCTCCGTCTGATTCAAGCTCCATCAATCCATAAATATCCTCATTACTCACCCCACAAAGATTTCGACCTTTGTAACATCTCATAATGCAAAACTTCCAGTGTTTCAAGAACCCACGGAAATTCGTGATATTCTAATAAATATAATAAACAAAAGGAAAACGCAAAAACACATTCATTCACATCCGTTAGACGAACGAAAAGCTGCACGAAATTGCACAAAATAGCGCGCTTGATTTAATTCCCCGCTTCGCACTGCCCCAAGGGTTTCTTCCGGCAGGGTGGGAGGGTGGTGGGGTCAGTCGCGGTGCAACAGAATAGCCACGAGTGTCGAATTCCGGATGGTGGTATGTGCAACGAGTTTGTTTCCGTAGTTTGGCAACAAATAACAAGCCGCGTTCGCGACGAGTGAAAGAGAGAAACGCGTTGAGGGTTGTTGCAGGCGGTCGCATTTGGCTTGTAGCGAGCGAAGGGTGAGGTTTGAGGTGGGTTGTGTACTCTCGGCAGTAACAGTAGCAGCAGTAACGAGAGTGGTAACGGTGGTGGTCGTGGTGGTGGTTGTTCACAATGGGGATGAAACTGGGCAAACCAAGCTTGGCCCCGGTCGCCAAAAACCTCCCTCGCGAGGGAGGGAGGGGTTGATAACAATGAGGCTGAGCGTCGTGCGCGAGAAGAACGAACGCAAGGGAGACCGGGGCCAGAAGCAACAGGGGTGGGTGGGTATAAGTGCGTGTATCTCCTGGATCAAGAAAGAAAAAATAATGGGTCCAGCGCGATCATGAAGTTTAGACCTCTGCGCATCTCTTCTTTACGCGGGTTGCGCCTGCGACAGCACCAAGTGCTGTTTTTTTTTTTAAATATTGCGTTAAGGAGCCGTAGCGAGTTGAAATTTACTTCGTTGTACTTTTTTTGACTCCATTCAATATTTCGGAAATAAACGTTTAGGAGAGAGGTGCAAAATCGGTTGACGAAAAAAAAGTCGGTTATCAATGATAGAACGATTATGAATTACTATCCTTGATTAAACTTGGAATATTATGATAAAAAAATTCATTATAGCGTATATTAGTGTGTACATATAGAAGTGTTTATTTTTCGGCATATGATCGATCTGATTTTCAAAAAATAATAACAATTTAATGTCCGCTATTTCTGTGAAGAAGAATAAGTGGTGTAATAATTAAACCCATGGATCTGAACTGTACAAGATTTTCGTCGACTGAATAATGAATTATAATACGTTTCTCTGGATGAAGGTATCTCTATAATTAAGTGTTACAACTTGCCCCAGCGCTGTTACTTTTGATTCCGAGCCGAAGTTAAAACGTAACAACCTAAAGAATGAGAGAAATAACCTAAAAAATACCCTGAAGGACACCCAACAATGCAATAACCTAAAGAATACTCTTTCCATGTCGTTAAAAATTGAAAGAATTCATGATGATAGTCGAATAACAAATTAACGATAGGCCATCAAGAAATAATGAATATATCCAGTGAATCGCGAGATATTCGATTTTGGGGAAAAATGTTACAACTAACCCCGGTCTCTTCTCCCCGAACGAAAACCCCAAACCTGGCTCGTGTTGTTGGTGGTGGTTGCGGAGAATGCGCGGAAGCATGTTAATACCTTGATCCCCACAAAGAGAACCGAAACGGTAGGCACACAATGCCTTTTCCCTCCCAATTATATTCGCCTCTCTCTCTCTCTCTCTCTCTCTCTTTCTCTCTCCCTTCCAAACGCCCTCTCTCCAACCCCACCCCTCAAAACCGTGTAACGCACCCTCGAAACCGTGCTGGGCGCAAGCACAGCCGAGGGACACCCTTCGTCCATTTGCGCCGTGAACCGCGAGCCCTAAAACTCTCTCAGGCCCGAAAGAAAAAAAAACAACACGAAAAATAAAAACCCTTATCCAAAAGAATTGGCCGATTCCGCGACCTCGAGAAAGGGGAAAATAAAACATGTACGCGCGTTGCCCGAAAATTGTTGTCATTCGTCAAAGTCCGAAAGTTTTCTTTGACAAAGGCAAGTCACCGATTCTTTTTCTTGTATTTGGGGATGTTCGAAGGGATGACGTGGAATTGTTGGTTTTTTTTTGTAACCGATGACGTCGACCCGTAGCTTCAGCGGAATTATGAAATTACGATGGGGTTTCCCACTTACGAGATGGTCGAACGTCCACGGGGGCAAATCGGGTGATACACGGTTCGATGGTAGCGACGGACTCGCGGGGGTGGATAAAGCCGATGGACAGGTTGACTAATACGTTCCAGAGACACCCCATCTTCATCCCGCCGCGACGATCCGTCGTGATGGAGCCGGAGGGCTGGTAAGAAAAGGGAGAGAGAGACGGTTGATGAAACTAAACACCCCCGGTCGAGCGAGAACGCAAGAACGTTTCGCGTACATGGGGAGACGAACCCTTGCGGATTAGGGCTTCCTTCTTCGCGGAGACTGTCTTGTTCTTGGCTCCAAAGCCGTGAAACGACGTTTCCCCTTCGCTATTCGTGAACTTACTTCGTCAAGCCTCTCGCGTACCTCGTTACGATAATCCAGTCTTCATTGTTGAACGAAAGCGACTTTTCGGAATCAATAATTTCAATTAAAATTAATATTCGCTCAGTCTGTAGCGTGAAAAATGTGAGAAAATTTGTAGGTAGATTATATGGAGAATGTATGGAATTTTATGTATGGAACTCGAGAATATATACTCTGTGTACAGTCTATAGACAATTTATGTATGGGAATTATTGATTAAATAATTATTATGATTTATAATAACAATAATGAATAAATATATTATTATTATTATAATGAATCGAACGATATCCAGTTTTCATCGTCGTATACTATATACGCATATAAGCTCTATGCCATTTACATATGATTTATATTCAAATAATAATAATGATAATGAATTTGTTATTATTATTAATCATAATCATTATTTAATCAATAATTTCTATAAATGAATTGTCTATAGAGTGTAGAGACTGAATACAGAATATATACATCAAATTCCATTTATAAAACTAATAAATAATAATGACAATAATAATAATAATATTCATTATTATTAATAATATTATTATTATTATTTCTCTGTCTTATTTCATTTCTAAAATTATACATATTCGTTGTAAATTCTACATTCTAATTATATATAAATAGAATTAGATATTATCTGTATTAAATACCGTTCAATTTATAATATATTAATTGTTCATAGATTGTACAATCTATATCCAAGGTATGACTACCTAATTCAATTTGGTTCTCAGAGAAACCTTCACATATACTCTTTATATACTCCCCGAAAATTTTCTCCACTTAGTAAGCCATCGATCACTCGCACTGCCGCGCAAATGCGCGAACATCGCTCCTTATTATTCTAATCGCGTCGTCGATGATGGATTCCAAAGGTTGGGCCAGGCAAAGGGATTTCGGGGTCGAAGGAGCGTCAGGAGCGAAGTAGTCGAACCAAAGACCAACGTTGGGTTCGTTTCGCGGTGACCGACCGGACTTCCCCTCGTTAACCGTTCGATTCATCATTTCGCTCGGAAACTTCCGAAGGACGATTAGGGACTCTCGAATCTAACTCGAGATAACGGACGAAGGCCTCGCCTCTCGTTGAATACAAATCCCCGATTCGTTCATGCGCATCTTGTTCGGATTACTCTGATTTTTTTTTCTCCGTAGCGAAGAAAAAAAAATCAAATAAAGAAAAAATATGAGGGATCCTCTTCGGGAACCACCGTATTTCATTTTCTCTAAACGGGCAAACGTTTCTCGGTTCAATCGCATTCCTATACGGAGCGGTGAAGTGCCACCGAGGGCGAAGAGGGAGCCTCGGAGAAAGTCGACCCTTACCCCACAGATCGCTGACTGGCACTGATAATAAATTCGATCCATCGCGACTCACGCACAGTTCCTTTACGATATCTCGGTACAGTAGAACTTCTCATGACTTTGCCTTTTCGCTGCCACCCCTGCATCACAACTGATTGGATTTTCGTTTCCTTTAAGGGTTGAGATGTTTGACGATTAATAATGGCGGATTTATTACCGAAAAATCGAAGGCATAGATGTTTTTAATAACAAAATGTATTAATTTATACGAATATTTTTCATTATTTTTCCGAGGGTAGATTTTTAATAACACAGCGCAGCGGTCGTAATAAAATGTTGTACGCGAAAACATTGATAAGTTTGTACTTCAAAGGATTGAACATAACCCAATACGACCGCAACAACTCCCGAGCAAATTTACGAACCCAGAGCTGACATAATTTTCTCGACTTATAAACTTCGGCGAAACCCGACATGAAAGTGAAGATTGAATTTATGACAAAAGTTTTCGTTACCATCGAGCTGTCGACTTCTGAGGCGGTCTACTGTTTATTCCGGGGGACTGGAGAAAACCAGTCATCCGTTTCGAGTGGAAGATGAAGCCAGAAGGCGCAGTTTTGTCGAGCAGACGAGTGCCAGCTCCCGGGAGGGATATATCTACTCTTGGTCGTCGTCGATAATGTGTGAACGAGACTAAGGAAGCCACCCCTCATCCCCCATTGCCCTCCCCTCTGAGCCCAAGCACGCGAGATGCTTCCGACTTCCCTTAAATTCTCAAGGTTTGCCCGGAAACTCTCGTATTCTCTTATGCGTTTGAGAACTTTGATATCGTCGTTGCCGGGGCAGAGTTCGTTCTTTCAGGGCCCTTTCTATTGGCCTCATCCGCTTTCCTCGTTGTTTCTTCGTCCTACGCAGGATCGAGGGAAAACTGGGAAAGGGGTGCAGTCGGTTGTAGAACGGAGAGGGTGAAAGTTTTCAAGTTTTCGACGTAGCCACCACCTGCCCGTGGCGAAGGAGTTCAGGGGTGTCTACCCCCGATAGCGCTCTTCATTTCTATTAGCTTCGCTCGCTCGTGCAACCCCCTTCGACCCCTCCACCCCAAGACCGAACCTCTTTCCTCTTTCCACTGCTTTTCATACCACCGGCCGCAATATTTCCTCCCTTCCGGGCTTCACCCCCCCCTCATTGTTCTTCGGGATCTCTCGCTCTCTCGACGGAGTCAGCGCCGCGAACAACCCTTAAAGCTGCACCGACCGAGGCTTGGTACTTTCCGGGACTGAACCGCTGGGAAAAATAATAATAACAAGACTCGACAAATAATTATTAATTTTTTTACAGAAATGATAAAAAAACGACTTCAAAATTTTGCCTATATGTAGAAACTTAAACTGAAGGTTGAGTTGGAAATAATATTTTTTATACTTTGAAGAAAGGGCGTTAAAGAATGAGATACAAAATTATTGATACTTTTATATTTAACCGACTTGAATATTTATCAATACTTAAATATTTAAGTATCAATAATTTCATTTATTTTTCTTCAATTGTCTTTTCTTCAAAGCAATGAAAAATATTATTCTCAACTTTTTAGTTCAAGTGCGTGCATATAAGCAAAGTTTTAAAGTCGGTTTTTTTTTTTTGTAAAAGATTAATTAATTCTTCCAATTTGTAGTGGTAACAATTAGAACTACACTCGTGCGCCCGTTTATTCTTTTGTAAAAAAATAAAAATAAACAGAACCACCCTCGAGATATAGTCTATTCAATAAATAAAAAGTCAACAAAATCGTTTCACAATCGGCGAAAATATCGCGTAACATACACACAAAAAAATACACCCCAAATTGAGAACTTTCTCCTTTTTGAAGCCGGTTAACAAATAAGGGACTTCGGATTGATGGAAGTCTGCGACGTTCCATGGAACACGTGAATAATTTCTTGCACGTTTGTTGAGAAAAGAAACATTTTCTTGTGGGAAATGGAGACCTCGTCATTATTGAGAATTATTTAACGAAGGGAGAAGAAGAATGCGATATGTGGTTGGAAAGAGAACTGGAAAAGTGGGCAAATATTGAAGGGACTAATGGCATGTGAAATGGAAAAGAGATTTATTTCGTCGCGACAAACATGTTGTCCGGGAAAAAAGTATTTTCGTGACTCCGAATACGATATCTCGGGTGAAAGTGACCAGAAAAGCGTGCACAAACATTCTGTATTTTCCTGTTTCCGCCACAGAAGTATTTATAATATCTGGAAATATTTTCGCTGGGCCTCGACTCTCTTTCTGTCTCTCTCTCTCTCTCTCTCTCTCTCTCTCTTCCTCGTATATGTATTTTCTTGGCGAGTCTCCAAAGCTGCGGCGCTTCTGACTTTCCAGACCTCGAGTCTAGCAAAAGTACTGGAAATATTTTGGCTCCGGGGACGCATGAATTATTCTGCCCCCAACACAGTGTCATAACCACCCTTGCAGATACTGAGGGATGAACGGAAATGTGTATTTGCTGTTCCACGTCTAAACGAGACATGACGATGGCTCTTCCTCCCTTGAAATTATTATTTATTTTCAGCGTATGTGCTGTAAATTGCAACAACAAATATTTCTTACTACGACTTTCAAGGTTTCCTTGATATATAAATTATTTTCAAAAAATTGTGATTTACAAAAAAAACGCTTTTTAATGGCGATATCAGGATCAAACTAACGTGAAAAGCGCGGTATGTACGTTACATTTTATGTATGTAAAGAATTGATTTTATAATTGTCAATGATTTCTTGAATTAATATTTATAATCAATATAATTATTATTCTTATATTTGTATATAATATTAAAAAATAGATTTTTTTCAAATGTTGAAAAAAAAATAGTTTTAATAAAGGTCCTACTCCGAAAATGTTGGCAAACTTCTCTCAACTACCGAAACCCCAAAAAAAAATTATAATTGTTCAAAATATACAACTCTCAAAGTTCCCTCGATATTGAAATTATTGCGAGAGAATTGTAACTAAAAAACAATCACAGTTCAATGGCAACGTCAGCATCAACTCGACGCGGAGAGCTCCGTACATACGCGACAAGAAAAACTATAATACTTCGCGATAACGCAAGAGAGAAGGATGTACAAAAAAAAGAGAAAGAAATTGAGAAAAAGTGTCCGGCATCTATAAAAAAATCATTCAAATGACATTTGTGTGTTAAAAAAAAATGAATAAACGAATGGCGATAAAGTGCAAGACTCGGAGAGAATCTGATCGGAAGACGAGGGACGTAAATTAAAATGTCTCGAAGGCACTGGCGTGCTGCTGCCTCGTCGACGAGGGGTAGCCGAGCTTTCACCCTTCTTCGCCTCTCTCTCTCTCTCTTTTCTCTCGCTCTTCGTCGCTTTCGCCATTTCCTCCGCCTTCACTCATTCCTACCAGGTCGTAATCTTTACTTCCCTCGTTTCACCCAACCCTTCGTCGCAGTCGTCGTCGTCGTCGTCTCGTCTCGTTTCTCGACTTCGCCTCGTCTCGCCACGCGCGCGAATCAATCCCCCCAGGAGCGCTTGAGTATTCGCTATGCCTTTCCTCGGCGTATGTATACATATATATTTATATGTATGGGGCGAATCGCGCCGTTTCGCCTGACTGAAACCCTTCTGTCTCCAGATGTGGTGGATGATTTTTTTTTTTTTTTTAGTATCCTACGGGTCCTCGGACAGAACTGATTTACTTTTACAATTTTTCGGCTCCACCTTCCTCCCCCTTCCTCCCAACGCCCTTTCTTTTTTTTTCTAAGAAGTAACTGCTAGTTCGCCAGTTTTCAATTGGATGAGATTTATTTCCCAGATGCTTTATCGAAATTGCAGATTCTTTTTCATAAAATTCAAATGGCACCAGTCTTCTTAATATTTTTTTTATTTTTTTGAAATTTGGAAAACATTCGGAGTTTTCTCGAAATTTGAATATATGATAATGGTTTCTTGTCCTTGAAAAAAAGAAACATTAATTTTATCTTGCGAAAAATCGATTTTTCGATTATTTTCGATAGACAATCGATTTTTTGAAAAAAAGATTTCATTTTCCTTTTTTTTCAATAAGAAACCATTATTATGTATTAAAATTTCGAGAGTACTCAAATTGTTTTCAACATTTCAAAAGAATTTTAAAAAATATTACGAAAACGAGCGCAATTTTAATTTTATGAAATGAAATCTTCAATTTGAATAAAGTATCCAGGAAAAAAATGTCATCCAAATAAAAATTGGCGAGATGTGGGGGGGGGGGGGGGGGGGGGGAGGTAAAAATCTGAAAAAAATCAGTAATGTCCGAGGATCCAAAGGATACTGAAAAAAAATCATCGACCACATCGGGGAATAAAAGAGTTTCAGTCAGGCGAAACATCGCGATTCACCCCATATATTCATATATATGTATACATCTACATCTGTATATAAGTGTAGCATTTATGGGAAGCCATGTACCGCGCCACAATCGAAAGCACGACAATGCTTCTGGAACAGCAGCAACGTGCAACCTTACGACGTTGGAATTGATATCGTTCGCTATCGAATTCTCCTTCTCGTTTCCAAACTCTCCCCCCCCCCCCCCCCACTCCCCCTCCCCCGTCCTCCCTACGTTCGAGATAGGCCGCCGACTAGACGCAACCGCGATATTCATCTGCGTGAAGTAAAAAAAAGAAAATAGAATCAATGTGAAAAAAGAAAGAAAGAAATTCGCCAGTGAATTGAAAAGGAAAAAATCAACGATAGGGTGCTGGAAGGTTTCTTGATACGAATCGCGGTACAAATAAATCCTTCTTTTTATCGAAGCGAATTCCGGAATTCAAGTGTAACGAAAAAGATATGGAAATGAAAAATGTGGGTGGAATTGCGGGTTATTTCGAGACATTTTGTATATGTAAATGAAAATAGTGAGAGATAACGAAGAAAGGGGTGGAAATAATGGAGAGGTTTTTTGAGGGGGAAGGGGGGGGGGAGGAACAAAAGCTGTAGGTGGTCGATTGATTCGTCAGACCGCGGGAAGCCCATGTATGCAAATTGCGGGTTTGAATGACTTTCGGCGCGATGGAGTCGTCCGCACGCAGTGAAGGACGTCGGGGGGTGGTTTCGCAGCGGGTGGCGAATTCCGAATTCCCTTCCGGGAGACGTGCGGAGGTTGGAAAGCTCGTGGCTGTTGCGATCGTTTGAGTTCCGTGATCGTGGGATGCGTCGGGGTCGGGCATTGCCGTCGCGGTGCACCATTTCTTCGAATATATATCGCAGTGATTTCCTGAGGGTCGGATGGACCTTCCGGTCTTGGCTCGTCGCGAGCTGCCGGAAACCAGCGGGAAGTGTCCGACTCCCTTGGCGCCTATGGTGCGTTAAATTCGAAGGATAAATCACTCTCGCACTCGCTGGGTTTTTGTATACATTTTTTTTTCTCCATTTAGATATTTATGCATTTATTCATTTTGGTTATTTATTTATTTATTTATTTAGGTTGTTTATTTTTTTGACGGCTCGATCCGTCTAAAATACTTTGAATATATGGCGGTATTACTAACCCCTGTATTTTACTTCGTGCTGTTGCGTAAATCATCGACGAATCGATTCACTTCCAAGGAAAAAGAATAAAATAAAATGAAAATATATTTACGAATTTTGGGAAGTGGAAGATACTATAAATAGTTTGAAAATTTCAGGAATTCAGTTTGAGATGACAAGATATGCGAGATTGAGAAGAAATTAATCAGAAATACTACATTCTTCGGGTTTATGAGATAATATGATAGAAAAAGATAGAGATAAAATTCACAAATCATAGAACCTTTAAAATTCAAAGAAAGAAATTAACCCTAAATTTTCTAAGTATATGAAATAATAAAATAGAAAAATATAGAAATGAAAATGGAACTCATAGCGTATTAAAAATCGAGAAAAAAAAGAAACAAATATTAATTTTTTCGACTCTATAAAATAATACGGTACAAAAAGATCGATAAAAATAATAATAAACCATAGAGGATTCAAAATCTAAAAAAATGCTCTGAGTTTATGAGACAATATAATAGAAAAATATAAAGATCAAAGTGATGAATCATAGTATATTTAAAATTTTTTTAAAAGTCAAACAAATATTGAATTTTTCGAGTCTAAAAAATAATATAGCACAAAAAATAGACTCAAATAAGAACAAACCCCAGTAGATTTAAAATCCGAAAAAATCCTAAATCTCCGCCTATACGACCTAAAATCATCCAACAAACAAACCTACGAACCCCCCCCCCCCTTTGAAAATAAAACGCCTATCAAATTCTCCCACCAACCGAAACCCAAAAACAAAACACCGCTCATAATCCAAAATCATATGATGATTCAAATTGCACCGCCCCACGCTAAACGCGTATCCAGCCAAAGAGCTCGGATTAGCAAAGACGAGCAATTAATGTCCGACGCACGAATTCTCCGTAGATATATCAACGTGCACTACGCTCGGCGATGCGTGATGCACGCGCGCGTCTACAAATGCGTATTGCACAGACGCGTTAGAAACAGATAGAGAATTAGCTTCTCTCCATACATCCTCCAGCTACCGACGTAACTGCGGCTGCTGCACCTGCGTTGGATTTCCGGATGCGTCGCATGTGCTCGCAGCCAGTCCGCTCCCTCGCTCTCTCCTCCCCCTCTCCGTCTCCGCCGTTCCCGCCGCCCTCCGGCTCCCTTTGATAAGGCACAGAGCTCTCGTGTCATCCCTGGTCGAGTAATTGGCTGAGCCCTGACGCCACATACACCCGCGCTGTAACGTTCTACCAACGCACATAGCTAATTTATACAAGCGGCGGAAAGCGCTGAGCGAGATAATTGAAGTCTCTCTGGCTATTCGCCCCCACTCCCCTTCCCTTTCCACCCCTCCAACGGCATATTATTCGGCCAGTGATATGTATCAAGATCAAGAGAAACCGTTCTGTGTACCCTCGATCTACGTGAATTAATCATTACACAGACGAATAACAACAATAATTACATTCACGTGGAAAGTTTCGGTACACTTGGTTCATTATTATCTTACTTGTGATATTGCGACTCCAAGGAAACGAGGAAGAGAGGCTGGAAGTTAGGTTTCTCGATTGAAACTGCGAGCGTTGACAGTCGCGAGGAGAAACCGGCGACGCGCTAATTCGTCGAAGGATCTTGCCGCGATATTTCTGCATATAGATGAAACTCATCGAGCGTAAACCAGAAGCAAATGCGGGAGAGGTTGACGAGGGATGCAAGACGGTTCGTGGAACAGATAGTCCACTGTCGTGTGGCTCCTGACTAATTTCACCCTAACTTTGGTCATGGAGATACGTAGGTGTACGCGGGTGTACGTATTTATGTATGGGACTTGGTGTCTCGGTGGCACGGACGTTGTATAACGAGAAGGAACTGCGAGAACAGGTAATTACAGAACGAAGCGAAGGAGCTAGGACGTCCTTGCGGTGCGTCTGGAGAGACTGGTTGGGATGGATATTATGTCTCAGGGAGGCTACAGCCTTGAGGGGATTCTCACTAACCTCTGCGGGTTGTATTTTTAGTACGAAGTTTGTGGGCCAAGTTCTAAGATGGAACAATACGTTTTTGCTTTTGCACGTAGAGGAGGCTACAGGGTGCGCCATTTTTTATGTCGGTGTGTGAATATTGAATAAGTTTGACATTTGTCAACCGATTTCCATATGTGAGGTATTTTTTTATTTGATTTGGCCGTTTAGAATTTATTTAGACTTGTTTTAGAATACAAGGTCAATCAAGTGTCAATCAAAATTTGCTTCCAAATATCAAGTTCACTGTCAACAATTTGAGCGACTGTTTGGCCGTATTCCAAGCGACGTGGACGATTGATGGTTAAAATTGTACTGAATTGACGTTTCAAAAACATGTCTACTCAAGTCAATCGGATGATAAATGTCAAAGTTATTCATATGTTTACATACCGACATGAAAGATGTCGGACGCTGTATGTTGTGGGGAAATATTTTTTTTGATCTTCGTGTGACCATTTTTAGTATGTGTGTGTGTGATGGTCTACCGAAATTGAAACGCGTATGACTTGAGAACGGTTTTAGCTACAGCATCCAAATTTGGCAGACTCGTGCAGCTTGGTAATTTCTTTATTGACTATAATTTTTGTCGTTATTAAAGCCGCGGCTCGGATTTTATGTCGTTTTCAAATTACCCGGAAAAGAAGGTTTACACTGTAGCGATCGCAAATTTTGAGAGATTCGTCTGAATAGTTTTTCACGAATAGGTTTGTACCCAAGGTTGGTTGGTATCGCATTTACGCCGAATCCATCGAGAAGTTCGGATTTCATAAGATTTTGAATTTATCGAAAAATTTAAGTTCCGTTCTAACTCGCGGCAGCTTTGACCGATTGAACCCGAACTCGCTACAGATATGAAACATTATTTGACTGTGCTATGTATAAAATTTGGTGAAGATTGGTCAGAGAGATCAGATTTTATACGACTTTAAATTTTTCGAATAAATGACGTTTCGCTCTAACCACGACAGCTTCGACAAATCGAACCTGAACTCGGTACGTGTAGGAAATATTACTTCACTGTGATGCGTATGGAAGTTGGCGAAGGTGGGTGGAAGGAACTAAATTGGCCATGGAAAAGGAGCTGCAAGTTGAAACTTGGAAATTGCTTCCTCAGGATTCAAGCCATTGTACGAACCTTCCTCTATGAGGAAGCCAGAGTTGATATAAATACTCCATCACGGAGGAAGTCTCGAACAATATCTCGAATTCTAAGGAAGCAAGTTACAGGTTTCCACATTTTTTACTCAAATATAAACCTCTCGACGCGTTTTTCCTCTCCAAATTTTCAAACCCGTGAATTAATGAACCAGATGTTTTTCAATTTTTGAATAAAAATACGATTCAAAAAATTAACTCGATTTCCTTACAACATTTAAACGCATGTATAAAATTTCTACACCCTCAGGGTGCGACGGATCGATCGAAATAAATTTCTCTCCACGTATCCCGCTGAAAAATGCGAAATTTCGTTGAGTCAAAGGCAAATATTATTCACGATAATTCTCATGCGCCCCAAAAAGAGAACCAAAAAAAACATTCGTGTACAACGAAGACATGAAAAACGTGGAAAATGAAATATGTATACGTGAAAAATGGTCGAAACTCGATTAATCATTGAACCGTACTCGAGGCCGACCGTGTATATTACAATACATGCGTACACACATGCGTGTGCATACACATGCGTTGACAGGTGGGTGACGGGAGAAGTGACAGAGTGTCAGAGTTGAAAACGTTCCTGAGGTACGCAATGTTTTTTCGCGTGGAAAGTTTGAGGGTGCGAGTGAGTTTCGGAAACAACCCTTTCGTTCGCAGCGAGAGGGGTTGCGTGAGAAACGTTTGGACCACACGCGAAGAGAGAGGAAAGGGCGGGGAGGGGTTTGCTGCCGCTGCTGGTGCTGCAGCAGCAACAGCAGCGGCGGCGAGCAACAGAGGAGGAAGCACGCGCCGGTACGAGGAGTAGTAAAACGTGCTCGGTGCGATTCGAGGGTGAATCGAGAGTACGTGACCCCGCATACGAAACCACCCCCGCGCGTTCGACCAACACAGGTCCTTCGGTGACTGTGCTCACGCCGGAAACTATAGAATCGTAGGACAGCGTTGGGATATATACGTGTATAGATATACGTATACGGGGAATTTCATGCGAAATCGACACGCATTTTGGAACTTGGATTTTTTTATCCAGGTAGATTTTTTTTGGTGCAATTGTATGCGATGAGAAGAGGCCTCTCGATTTTTTTCAGAATTGTTTGGCGATCCATTTTTGGGATATGATTTTTTTAGATGGAATATTTTTTTTCAAACACTTATAGCTTTGCGAAAAATTGACGTAATGGGATGGGTTTTTTTTTAAGTTGTGTTTCTTGGGATTGTTTCTAAAAAAATGCCGAGAAATTCTTAATTAATGTTTGATACGTTATTTCACAAGCTACGTGGAAAATTTGTCGATTTTAATATGATTGCCATTTATTATTTTTTTTTTCAAAAAATTTCCAGAAGAACTTCAACCAATTTCGAAATTTTTGGCATAGTTCTCACCATAGAAAAACTTTTTTTTAAATACTTTCTTTCATTTTTAATTCTTCTGTTCACCAATTTGGGAATTTTTTCTCGTAATTTATTCAAAAATGATATTTTACTCGATTGCAAATAATTCCCAGTTAATTCTAATCGTTACACATCTAGTAATTATCAACAAAAATCAATATTCCAATTAACAGGGTACAATAAGATTTTTTTAAACGCAGCTTAATAAAAAATGTACGTTTCATAAATAGTCGATTTGGCATGGAACGAGCCTTGTATATTAATATATATGCTGGGCCTGCGATTCCACAGCCACATATATATATTAAGGTGTATGTGCGTGTGTACATAAGTAGTCGAGGTGGTACAGCGAGTGAGAGGACGAGGATGAGCGCTGAATTTAATGGCTCGTGGATTTCGATACTCGGTACGAACAAAACTACCCTCCGATTACCATTCCGTTTGGCACGGGCCCTATGAATATCATCCCTCGGATAATTCCAATTATACCAGGGCTGCGATATCGATTGTTAAAAAATTTCCAATCGCCCGTACACAATCGATGATTGAATTAACGTTTGTTTTTCCCTCGTTTGTTTTTCAGGAAAGTCTGGAAGAAAGAGTTCAGGAGCTCGAGAAGATACTGCAGAACGAAAGGGCTGCAGCGCAGCGAGATCGCGCTACCATCACCAAATTGCAACGTCAAGTCAATAAGGTAAGCTCAAATATTTTATGGTGGGAAAAGAAACATTTTATCTCCCAATGTCTTTTTATATAAAATAAATTTGGAAAAAATATATAAAAAACATGTGCGACATGAAAATTTAGTTTTTAAAGATCGAATATTTTTTGGCAGCGCAGTCTGTAATGGAAATTTACGGACGATTTAAAGTTTGAGTCTTTAATTGAATTTGAAAGCCAAATATTTTACGTTTCGGGATTTTTATGGTTATAATTAATTTCCATACAATTGATTATTCTCCCGAGAATTTTGTTCCTTGGTTTTATGTATCGAACATTGATTTTTCTCCTCAATAACAAAAAAAAGAATTCTCAAAAACCGAATAGTCGTTGGCAATTCGCTCGGTAGTGACAATCACGAACTCGAGGTTCAAGATTGATTTCCTTTTCAATATTTTCCTCTCTTCGCCCTGAAAACGATTATTATACAACAAAATTAATTCAAAGAAAATTTAAATAGATGAATAAATAAATAAGTAACCTATACATATAAATAAATATATAAGGGAAGCACTAAACGTTAGCCCTCCCGTACGCCGTGCAATCCAAAAGCTCGCCGGAGCTTTCGGGAAATGGAGAGCCTCGAAGAGAGCCACCCTTGCAATTTTTCCAGGACTATAAAGTATTATGACAAAAACAAGCGACGCCAAAAGTGTAAGACGGAAAACATCCACCCACCCACACACACACACACACACACACATAAATACATATACACATATCTATGTACAGACATATATATATATATTATATGTACACGCGCGTGATCTCGGTCTCTCGAGGTCGTGCCTCGCGCAAACGCATAATATATACATATATATATTATCGTGGCTGGGTTGGTTAGTTCGCTGGCTTGCTCAGGCTGGGATACGCTGGCTGTACCTACCCACTTTCAAAGAGTAATCTCGTCTGATTTATGCCGGGCGTTAGCGCGATTGCCGTGCCTCGATTTGGCCTCTGGACGCGACGCGTATATAGCCATCAGCCCGGAGTAAAGTTATTTATCGTGGATTTTCGACGGTCGCCAACGAAAATCGAACGGGACTTCCTACATGCTTCTACTTCTCGTTCTCATCCTGTTTGCGCACTTTATTTTTTTTTTCATCGAATCATGAAGCTCGGAGTTGACGGATAATACGGGTCACCCTCGTCATAAAGTGATGGATTAAATGGGTTAACTAAAACCCTTAAGGGGGGGTGGGGTCCAGCTGACCCCACTTATTTCTCTCGCGTTCGATGTGGTGTAAAATTTGGAAAAATTATGAAAATTGTTTGGGTTTTTTTCATAATTTTATCGACGTTTTCTTTTTTGTACAATTTTCGTTTTCATATTTCAAAATACATATTTTTTTTGGCCAGGTTTGTTTTTTTTTATGTGCCTTAATTTTTTGACCTGCTATCTTAGTATCAGGAGCTAAAATATAGTATCTCGACAGTACGAACTTAGAATATTTAGAAAAAATATTTAAATTTGAAAAAAGTTATTAAGCTTTTTATTTATCGTGCCACTGATTTTAACGTTTTTAAAATATTTATTTTAACTATGTGAATACTAGAATTTTTCTTAAACAAATTGCTCCAAATTTCTGAAGGTTCAGAAAGTACTTTAGCATTTCTTAGACGTCAAAATAACGAAAACACTGATTTAGAGCACAACTTTTAGCGCTTAAGGTCGAAAGAATCGAAGTACGACCGTTGAGGAGGTTAATTAATCACGGAAACGAATTTTCTTCGGGTGAAAATATTTGCATCCAATTTACTTGCATCGCCCGTCTGTCATTCTTTCTTCTTCCTATAGAAAAATTAATAAATTTCGTCTCCATAGGCCATGTTTCCATAATTTCCGGATCTATATCCGGTTATTTTTGATATCCAAGCTCGCGTGACGTCGATAATTACGATTGTCACGATTTACCGGAAATTCCGTATTTGGCGACGGGACGACGACGCGTACACGCATATTATAGCATGGAGTCCGAGCCAAGATACACGCAAAGTTTATCGACACCAATATAGGGACGATGGATCACCGGTGTGGGCTCGGAATTCCCGGAGCAAGTGAGAAAGGAATTCGATTGTGGGGTTTGTAAAAAAGAAAAAAAAAAGTATACCGGGTTATAACCGAGTATTCAGGGTCAAAGTTTTCTCTGCGGCCGATGAAAAAGTTGGCTCGTAGGGTTGGCTGGATAAAACGACAGCCAACACGAGACGTAGAAGCTTCTGGAGAACAAATTTGCTGTGATGTATTAGTCCAAAAAAAAAGAAAACAAAATCGTTATCCAGGCAATTCTCTTGGAATAAATGGATTCGAATTTGTATGTTCAAATAAAATAAAAATACAGTGTTCACGAAAATTTGAAGTGGTCTGGGTTATATAATTTTATATTCTGTCGGTAGCAGAGATAGCCATTTATTTGAATGCTATCATTACACATACAAATACATTTGGTATGGGCAATACTTTTTGAAACGAATGAAAATAATTAGTTATCAAGCAACAATTCAGCAATTTGCAATAAATCAAACTGAATTCGTATGTTGAATTGAAATAAAAATACAATGTTCATGATCATTCCAAGTCCTATGGGCTATTCAATTTGAGATTCTCTGTAGAGCAAGGAAAGACATTTATTCAATGAAAATGTATTTGAAAGACTTTTTTGAACAAATGACGACGATTAATTATCACGCAAGGATTTTAAATTGTGCCATTTTTGCAATAATAACAGATAATTCGGATGAATTATTTTTTTACGGTGGATTCTAATATTCAATCGCAATCACAATCCATAATCCTTCAATATAAAATAGTAATAAAAGTATTCTCAATCCATTTTCATTGATTAAATGCCGACCTCTTCTATGCAGGCAGCAATTATTATCGCCCAGAAAATTTGATCTTAATATCGAAAATAAGCAATAACAGCCGTGCGATTAATACGACAGTACCGAAAATGAAGAAAAACCTACGTTTTGAAAAATATATACCTATATTATCTTTCATCAAGACAGAGCGAAGAAAAAAGAAATGCGAAAAAGTAAGACAGTTCCCTGGAGAAGACGCAAAATCGTCTTGACGCGTCGAGAGTTCCCCCAGGACGACCAACTGGTCCCTTATATCCTGGCACTGAAGTCCCCTCCCGTCTCATGGCCCTTCTCGTTCTCCCGAGACGATAAGACTGACGTCCTCTCACTGTTTTTTTTCCTTTTTCTTTATATTTTTTCGTCCTTTCGCTTCCCGCGTTTTCCTCAACGGGAAGGCACGGTGAAAAGGGCGCAGCGGAGACGGGAAAAGAGGGTTTCGGTGGATCGTGAGCCGCCCTCGAGCCACCTCAGAACTGTCAGGTTGCGGTGGAGAAATGATTTTACTTTTATTCCACACGCCACTCGTTCGCTTTTCCATCTTTTCTCGCAATAACAATCGACTTTTATGTCGCCACTCTTTTTCGGGGAATTTATTTATTTTTTTATAACTGTTGAACGATGATAAAAATCTTGAGGTTCGGACGAAAGTTGATAAGAATGGGTCATTTGGGAGTGGGATTTTGCGTGTTGGGGGAATATTTAATTACATCGGTGATTTGACGAGTAATTGATTGGGTGATACAATTTTATTTTTCAAATAATATCGTTTGAGGCAAAAATGCCGATTGTAAACCAAGATGTTGTTTTTTCTTCCACGAGTATTGAATTAATTTGTCCAGTTATTTCCAAATAACAAATTCTAACGAGTAATCAATTTATTGATATATATTGATTTCCAAATAATCTAATTTTTAGATTATCAATTTAGACGATTTGACACTAAAATGTTATTCTTTTATTTATTATCTATTCAATTATTTATAATTATATTTTTTTTATCAATTAGTTGACACTTTTTTATCTTCATATAAGCACTTTAAAAAAAAGTGACCATTAGAGAATAATTTTTTTTCCGCAACTACCTCTGATAGATATACATAAGTGAAAACAAAAGCCCCGAAAATCTCATCAACCTAAAGCAAACCACTTTAAAAACGCAACCAACATACAGAACCACAAGACCCGACCGTTTTTATCTCTCGTCAAAAATAAATAATCCTTAAAAAAACCAAACAAATAAATAAATAAAAACAAAAAAAAACAAACTGCCAATAAAATGTTTCTCCCTTAATTTTGACGATGAGCGTGCTCGATAACGATGCACTTCATTATTAGATGCGATCATTTCATCCCACGAAAGTACCACCGTAAAATCGTATCCTTCCTCGCCGTCCTCCACCCTGTCGTGAATATCCACGAGGGACGAAACGAAGGGAAGATGCTTCAATGGGCAACAGCGTCATCTACGTTCGACGACGACTTCGAACGGACTTCCGGGCCCTGGTTTCTTCGTAGAACCAAGCACGGACAATAGTTTTCTTCGTTCTCTCTCTTTCTCTCTCTCTCTCCTTTTTTTCTCTCTCTCTCTCTCTCTCTCTCTCTCTCTCTCTCTCTCTCTTTCTCTCTCTCTCTTTCTTTGTCCTACAACAGAATTTGGTGTATACGTGGCCATGGCGGCCCCATGGAGCTTCCAATACTGTTATAAACGATTCGGCAACCCCGTGGAAACCGTGCCATTCAATTAAGTTTATCTCCCGGGCGTTTTAGGGCGACACGGATATATATCGGTGTTCTCATCGGCGCGTCCTCTCTTGGCCAACCCCCGGCGAGATCGCGTGGGCCATCCCCGTCTTTCCATCCTCGCACACCCTCCGTCCACGGGTTTCTTCGCCGCGACCCTCCGCACTTCCGCGCCTGTTCGTCTTCGTGGTCGTTTCATCCCTCCTCTCGCCCACGTCGCATCCACGTACGAAATTTTTACGAACCCTCCGGCTTTCGTATAAATTGTTATGCCGACGACTTATCTCTTATCTACTGGCTCTAGTCGACGCCGACGATTTTGGGGAGTGTTTTTTTTCTTTGACGTTGTGAAGAAAAAATAGGAAAAAAAAGGAAATAATGGTAATTGTATCGATGGTAGTGGCATCGGCAGTGGTTGAATGACAGATTGGGGTTGGAAAAAGATTCTTGAATCTTGTGTTTTGTGATGTGAAGCAAGGGTTGACGTTCTCTCTTTTTTTTTCAAACCTTGAATTGGGATCAAGATGGAATCTTGTAGTTTTGCGGGGGTGGGAACGTTGAAGGGGGTTGGGAAGAGCTTCTCTGTATTTTTGTCATACTCGAAAAACCAAAGAAAAACAGTCCGCCTTCGAAATGTTATGGAAACGTCCGAAAAATGTTGAATTTTAGAATTGTAACCAATGTGAAAAAAAAATGTCTTCATAAGAAAATAAGTTTGTCGATGATATCAGGTATGGAAAATAATTAAATTTAAACAAAAATGAATGTCATAGGTGTAATAAAAATATTTTTTGAAACATAAAAACATAATAAAACATCAATATTGCAATTCATAATCAGTAATATATAATATAATATGAATATAGATAGGCACGTTAACATCATATTATCTCTCATTGTCAGTAAAATATAAAGATAATAATAATATTCACCTCCCCATCCACATTAAAATGATCCTAACATCAACCATCCATCATACATTATTCAAAATGAACACAATCATACAAAAAATGATTTTCCCCTCGTTCTCTCTTCATCTTCCCACCCCGAGTGCACAATCCACAGAAACAAACCGACGATTTTACCGTTTCCCAGAGCACGGGTTACACGCTCGCACGTTATTACGGTTCAAATCGTCGTCGAATACGTGCGGTTAGTCGCCCCGAACAATGTATTATGCGAAACAAATCTGAGTGCGAATGAAAGGCCGAACATCATAGGCGGCAGTCTCGAACCGGGAATAGCGGAACAAGATGATAGGGAGACGAGATGATACTGGCGGTGATGCTGCCGTTGCTTGTGCTGCTCCTGCCGTTGAAATGCAATGCCAATGCACCACGTACTTATCCGTGTGTGCAAAGGCGCCGTCTCGACGCCGGTTTCCGGTTGGCAAAGCCGTCGACACGACGCGTATATAATATCGCGTGTGCGCCAACCGAGAGCAAAGAGGACGCACGTTAACATCACCGATGTTACTCCAATGCAGCCTCCGGACATGCTAACTCCCCCCTCCTTTCCTCCCCCCGCTCGCCCGCCCCCACTTTACCTCCTCCGCCTCCGTGCCAAATGCCAGAAGACTCGGCCGAGACAGAATTTGCATTGAATTTCCTCGGGACCGTTCGATTTCCTGTATCTCCTTCACGGATGGCACATCCACCCTTCTTCCCCGCCCAACCCTGCCGTCCCCCTCCCACACTTCTACACCGTGCGCTTCTCTCCAGACTTGTTCTTTTCCTTCTTCTCCCGGGCATCTGGCGAATTCCATTTTCCATCGAAACTTTCCGCTTCACGAGAACCGAAACTATGCATAAGTCTTGCTCCGGGGATGACTACGCGAGTAGTTGGGTTCTGGGGTTGCGAGGGGGTGCGGAACGTTTCTGCAATTATGCGAAGGATTTTTGAAATAGGATGTGGAATGATTGTAGGATTTTTGAAGACTCGGGAGAAATAATATTCTGGAGGTATTTCTTAGATAAGAGATTTTTTTGAATTCGTGGAATTGATGAAATGGTTGGCAAAAGAATTAGGAATAGGATTTGTTTCGAAATTTGCAATAAAAATGGAATTGTTTTTTGTTTGCTTGTGTTTTTTATTTTTTATTTCGTTTTGATTGGTAACTCGCGGGTTAAGCGGGAAGAGAAAACCATTCGCTAACGTGAAATACTAAGGAAAGGTGAACGATATTTTTTAAATCCTCGAGAAACAAATTCAAATACTTTTCTCTGATAGATAATTTATTAAATTCCGCGGGACCAATGTTATTTTTTGCGGTATTCTTACGACAGAATTTATTGCAAAATTTGTAATAAACTTAAAAAATTTTCAATAAATAAAAACCAAACAAAATTCGAAAATAATTTCCAGAACTTCAATTTTTTTTTAGCTCCTTCGAATCTAATTCGATCTTATTCCGTGCAGAATCATTAAAAAGCGATTTTTTTCTGGAAATATGTCGAAAGATGAAGTTTTTCGTTTCCTTGCCTTACGTTTTGTTGTATTTGAAATTTTATTTTAATTGTTAACTCGCCGGTTAAGCGAATAGAGAAAGCGATTTGTGAGCGTGAAATGTTAATGAAAGGCGAACAAGGTTCCGAACGGCGTTGAGACAATGGTTGGCCGGTTTTATCACGGAAGAATGAGTTCGTACCGTTGTGGATAAACCGGGAGGCACATCGTAAAACTATAACACCGAGGTTCGGTCGAGGGTCTCTCGTTAAAAATCTTACGAAACTTATAATGAAGAGATTTTTCACGTCACCGGTGTACAACCGCTCGTTCGGTCTACCGCCGTTTAATTAACATTTTGTTTGCGTTCGTTGGTCCCGCAAAAGTTGGTCCTTGTCGCCGCGCGTTTCCCAGACCCTGGCATTAAACTTCTCGAGGCGCAAATGCCTGCAGCTGATTAATCAGTCCGCGGCTCTCTTTCTCGAGACGTCCGGCAGAAAAAAAAAAAACATTTTTTTCGTCGTACCGTGAGAAAAAGAAATACGCTAGGATAAAATTTTCGTCGGCTTGTCGCGCTCTGTATTTTATTTTTCAATTAAAATTCGAGATAATGTTCGGCGACAACAGGAACGAATTTTTTTCGGGTAATTTTATTTGTCGGATTTATGGATTTCATTTTTTTTCAATGCTTGGACGAGATTTTTGTCGGCGTGGTCTTGGGAGGTATTTTATTCTTTAATTGAATTTGAGATAATGTATCGAGAAAAAAAGATGATTTTGGATTATATGAATATATTTATATGATTGTGAATTTTTATCGTTGCGTAAAAAATTAATTCAATACCGAACGTTTTAACTTTCTTTTTCGTTATCTCAAATATCTAATTATTTTGTAAGCTGTTTTTATTATTATTCTATAAATTATTTCTGTAACGAAAATATTTAAACCCAACAACGCAAACATTCCCCTAAAACTTCATCCACAACTTCTAATTATTATATTAATTATTTCTGTTTTTATTCTATAAATTATTCGTATAATATTATTTGTATTACAAAAATATCCAAAGCCAGTGACGGAAATGTTTCCTAAAAACTTCATCCACAACCTCTATCATTTCATAAATTGATTCCATTTTCATTCTATGAACTATTTCTATTTTCATCTCATAAAATTATTTAAACTATCTATTCTATAAATTATTTGTATAACATTATTTTTATTACAAAAATATTCAAAGGCAGCGACGAAAATGTTTCCCAGAAACTTCATCCCCAACGTAAATTCGAGTAACGCCGAGTATGCACGTTGAAATTTTCGCGAAACTCAAGCCAGAAGCTCGGAGCTTCGTCAGATCCTTTGTCTCGACGAGTGCGCGAAGCTTCTCGAGTGATGATGACTAATGTTCGCGATGGCAATTTACATGCGGTTACGAAGAGACGCCAAACCGGCGTAGGGGTGGCAGAGGGGTGCAAAAGTGCGTGTGTGTGTGAGAGAAAGAGAGAGAGAGAGCAAGGGGAAGAGGGAGCTAGGCACGAGAGTCGTTTCGGGCCCTTTAGCGGAGAAGCTCGACAAGCGGGGAAAGCTTTGGGAAATGTTTGGACGTTTTCACGAGCCGGTCTCGTACGTCATTGAAGACAGACTGCATGGTCGTTGCGCAGCCGGGTCTCGCACGAAGGTGTGTCGTAACAACGAGTCGACGTTTTGGCAGATTGCCCTTGTTTTTATCGCATATATATCATCCGAGAAATTTATCTTGCACCGGAACTCGTGCGTTCCTATTCGACGTTCGACTGGCGCACGAAACTTCCCCAGTGCAAAAATAATATGTATAGAAGATAATGCCAAAAAATGCATGGTTTTATTAATGTAATTGGGTTATAAATGGAATTTGATAAATGTGATGTATGTCTTCTGTAAACAAATATTGTGTAAATTTGTCTTATTATTTATTATATAGGGGCGATTGATATATAATAAGTCAGATGGGATACAATAATAATGATAATAATAATAATAATAATAATACTAATGATAATAATAATAGGAATAATCATAATAATAAAAATAATAATAGTAATAATAATGATAATAATAATAATAATAATAATGATAGAAACTATTATTTGATTAATAATTAAAATACAAATTCCGTAAATGGGATAGAAAATACAAATAAATATATCATCTGCATCTGTGTGGCATCTGTGTTGTCTACGGATATTTCATATTTAAATTATTAATCAAATAATTATCATAATTAATGGTAGTCATTATTGTTTTATTTACATATAAATTATACGTAGACACCATTGCGCTTGTATATTAATATACGCACAAGCAAGTTATATCGACGATGAATATTGAATTAAATACCAATTCGATTTATCGTTTAATACGAATTGTTTATAGATTCTATATAGTCGATAAAAATACATACATATATCGAATTCATTTTACAGGTACCCTATAAATATATACATATTTTTCTCACGTGAATTTTCACTCTTGGATTTTTCCCGGAAAAACACCGACTCCCGAAAATCTCGAAAAAAAGAAGGAAAAAAGGAGAAAAAAAACAAACCCGTATCATCGATAGTTACTGGGCGTGCGAGAACGGTTTTCCGTTATCCATATCTTCTTCGCACACTGGTGGTGCGCCATGGCGTGACTCTTCCGAATGATTCGTCGCCGGGCACGTATACCATATACGCTGTAATACTATTTATTATCGCTTCGGAGCGAAGATTAATTGCTCGGTGAACGATGAATCATGGATAATTAGAGTGGCATGCGGGCTCAACGGATAATTACCGGGAATATATACGAATGCCCGGGGAAAGAAAAAAATAGTCTGGACGTGGAAAAACGATAAGTGCGTATAGGGGCGTCTGCGGTGAGGCCGGATGCATAGATCGCGACACGTGGTATTGCTCCGATGCGACTCAATATTGGCATTTTTCTTTTAGAAAGTTGCGACAACAACAAGATATCTAAATATATTCGATGTTTCAAGGCTTCCGATGATGATAATAATGATAATAGGTATTTTATAATAATAATTATTACCAATCATTGTTCTTTTTGTCAACAACAATAATAAATAATAATAATAATAATAATAGTAATAATAATAATAATAAAAATGGTAATAATAATAATAATAAAAATCGTGATAATAATAATAATAATAATAATAATAATAATAATAATAAAAATGATAATAATGATAATGATAATGTTATCCTATCTTTTTTGTACGATTATTATTTTTTTATTGTTTTCAAAAAAGATTATTATTATCAGTATTGTAGTTTATTATTTGTTGACAAAAATAATAATTGATAGCTCACCAAAAACTATGGCAAATTGAAATAACGTTTGAAACGCACTTGTCCTTCATGTCCTCCGGTTTTTTTTGCCCCATGAGAATTCCACAGTTGGTCAGCGCCCTTAACATGAAATATTCCGCGACTGGCTTGTCCAAAGAAAAATGGTTTCGAAGGCAAAATATATAAACAGAGGAAATTTATTATTAGAATAGAAAGTAAAGAATAATCAGAATTTTAACCGTGGGAGGAATGCAAAAAAAAAGCGAATTTATGGCTCACCTCGACCGTAGAAAATTCGAAAGGCGTCAAAGATGAGAGATGTGGGTAGTCGTTCCAACCCTCTCGTTGCTGGCACGAAAGTTTTTCCGAGCGAGAATCTCGCTTACACGAAGAACGAAAGAATGTGAAAAAAAAAAACCAATGAAAAATATTAACAGGAGAAAGAAGAAATTATGTTTTGCACCGCTTGTCCCGATTGTTCCACGAACCGAGCCAAGAATCGAAGGTTGAGAGCCCTCTCGAGTATTTTCGAAGCAGAAGCTTTCGAATAAACGTAAGGAATGAGAAATTCTTCGCTTTGTGAAGACCGGAGGAGTGATATAGATAAGGTATGCGAGAGGAGTGCTCGACGAAAGATTCTCTCGGAAATGGCAACCCGACGACGACAACGACGACGACGGGGTTGCCGGAATTGCGGGGATGTAAGAGAGAACTCTTCCAGCTTCGAATCTCGCTCGCCCTTCCGCCCTTTTTTTCCATCCCCTCGCGGATCCCCGCGCTCGTCTCATTTTCCGAAGGGATGATAGCAGAGCGGGGAAGATTCGGTTCTTTGCTTCTTATTCCACGTTCGGCTCGCGCATATTAAATTGTTTGCCTGGCGAAATGTCGTCGACGGGGCGAAGGCGGAGAACGAAAGACGCCGCGCACGCCGCCCACGCCGTGACTGGAGAGGGGGGGGGGGGGGGGGAGGTGCATCGAACGGGGGATGAACGGATGAACGAAAGAAATAAATTCTGATCGATATTTAAACTTTTTTCGACGACTTATAAAGTAAAAGTTTAAATGCAGGGAATTGCCAATCTTTATCGACCGGCGCGGGTCACAATTTCGACACCCTCCCCCCTCGTCGTCTTTCTTCACCTTCTTGCGCCCTGAATATCGCATTATCAAATATATAAATAAAACATGTGAGATAAAATCAAAGATATAAATAAAACATTATTTCTCAAAATGGAATACACAAATCCTTTTTTTAACGAACTTTTCGTCCTCCAACCATTATTTTAGTTAGTTCAAACATATATCGAGTCTTTGATACTTAAAGAATGAAAAAAAAAAGATTAACCCGGAATTAAGGTGTGAAAAATGAACATTTGGTGATTGGAGTAAAACTGAAATGTAGCAATTTTTAGAGGCGTAAAATTAAACGACAGAGGATTAAAATGTTACGGGGGAGGATGATGATCATGAGAGCGTTGAGTATAAGTGACAATCGGAGGTCGGAGCTTTTCAACCCCTTTCGTTGGTAAAAGGTACGCGTGTGCGACGGTCGATGAGCAGCTCACGAGCATTCGAGGGAAGCTCGTTTGCTTGAACTGGAAAGCCACCGTCGTTGGCGAGCTTGCAGTGCCACGAAACGATCACACACGTGTCGGAGAGGATAAGAGAGAGAGAGAGCTTTATATATATAAACATAATTTTCTCTCGTCCTCTCTCTCTTTTTCAATATATGGGGCATTTCGTCCCAAATTACCGGATTGAAACCCTTTTATCCGTCGACGTGGTCGATGATTTTTTTTGGTATGTTTTGGATCCTACGACCTCATTAATTGACTTAAAGACATTTTAGATCCCCCTTAATCTCACTACACTTGGATGAAATTTTTTCCCCAGATACTTTATCGAAATTGAGAAAGTTTTTTCATAAAATTGGAGTGGAATTCATGTTCCTAGTAATTGAAGTTTTTTTAAATTTAGAATAAAACTCGATTTTTTCCGAAATTTCAGTTTATGATAATGGTTTCTCATCCTAGAAAAATGTATAAAAAAAATGTAATCTATCTTGCAAAAAATTGATATCCCAATTATTTTTGATGAGACATCGATTTTTTAATTATTTTATTATTATTTATTAGTTTCTGTGAAAAAGAATAATCAAAAAATTGATTTCTTATCGAAAATAATCGCAATGTCGATTTTCCACAAGATAAATTTGATATTTCTTTTGTTTTTAGATAAGAAACCATCATCGTATATTGAAATTTTGAACCAACTCGATTTTTTTCAAATAAAAAACAATAAAAAAAATATTACGAACATGATCCCACTTCAATTTTATGGAAAAAGTTCTTCAATTTCGGCAAAGTATCAAAAAAAAAATATCATCCAATAAAAAACAACCACGATAGCAGTAACCTCGTGATACGACAGTCAAAATCGAGTGGGACGAGCAGACGGAGGGTGCAAAAAATCTTTAAAAAAATTAGTGAGGTCGTAGGACCCAAAAGATGGTAAAAAAATCATCCATCACATCGGAGGATAAAAGAGTTTCAACCTGCTGATTCGGGACGAAATTCCCCATATGTAGAAATATCTACAGAGAGAGCGAGAGAGAGAGAGGGATGAGAGATGAGAGTGAGGGAAAGCTTGCCTCTCTGCGGTAATCTCGTTTCCACCGAGTATATCTAATAAATTCATAAGCTCACGATTGGCCAGTCCTCTCTGATGGCCGAGCTTTCGTAACAACCGTCGACGTACTTACGTACCTACACCCACGTTATCAATATATATATCTATATATATATCTATATACATGTATCAAATATATACATGTTGGCCCGAACCCTGAGAGGTATACTACATAATCCGCTTTACGGGTTTTGCGAAACTGATTAGGGTCGCGTTAACGGTGAGAAAGGGTGCCGGGTTCTGGCAGCAGCCCTTTGCGGAGAAAGCGGAAATTCCGTACGTATATGCACGTACAGCGAAAACCGTTACGCTCGACCATTTCAGAAATTTCGTTGCTTCACGAGTTGCACCGTCGAACCGACGAGAGAGGCGAGGAACGCTCGCGCGGTCCACAAATTTCCCTAAGCGGATTGTACATATATACGCCGACGGCGCACTCTCTCTCTTTCTCTCCCCGCCCGCGAAAGCTCGCACCGCGATTTCTGCCCTCGGAGCTTTGCGCTATGTTTACCGTCAAGGTCCCCCGGTCTATTCGCCTTCCTGAGAGAAAATTTCGGGGGAAAAAAAACCGGGGACAAACAAAGCGTAATTTTATGGGCGTTATAGCTCCGGACTTAATTACTCTCTGCCTTTTTGTACCGATTAACGGTAATGAATTAAGCCGAAATAATATTCTTAGCTGGTGTTTTATAATTACTTCGAGAATTAGAACATTTTTCGAGATAATTTGGAATACAATTATACCTTTTTTTGGGGATTCGATTTATTCCTTATGTAACGAAAAATCATTATTGCCTTTTTATACTAATAGTTAATGGCAATGAGTTTAGAGAAAAAATATTCTTAGATAGTATTTCATCGTTACTTGAAAGATAAGAAAATTCTTTCGAATAATTTAGGGTAAAATAATACATTTTTTCAGTGATTTAATTAATAAATTAGATTAAAATTTTTTATCAGAAATTACTTTCGCATACTAATTAATGGTAATGAATTTAGAGAGAAAAATATTGTTAGCTGTTATTTTATAATTACTTCAAGAATGGAAAAATTCTTTCAAATAATTTGGAATAAAATAACTCATTCCCTCAATTATTTAATTCATAAATTTCATGACCAGAAATATTTATCAGAAATTTATGAATTCTTTTATCCCTTCAATTATTGAAAGAAATAAATGGCTGCTGAGTCGTTTTTCTAGTAGAACTCAGGGTGCGAGCCAGATACGGCAGAAATCTAAAAAGGCCCGAAAGCTACTATCAGTAATACATTTTTTCAGTTATTAAATGCAAACATTTTATAACAAAAATTATTCATCAGAAATTTATGAACATTTTCATTATTCTCTCCATGACTGATTAAAAGAATGAATGTTTGTCCGCTGAATCGTCGCTCTTGCAGAACATTGGGTGCAAGCCAGAGGCGAGAGAAACGAAGAGAGGGTTGGGAGTTAGATAGTCGAGGGCAATAATCCATCATAACCGCAGGAGACCGCGAGAGCCGGAACGGAACACATCACTGGGATTAATACCCCCGCGACGTTCTTGATATGCTGGTACTCTGTCAATCCCAGATATACTCGTGCTGTGTAGAGCCCTTGCCATTACATACTGCCAATGTATTACAGATATTTTCTGCGGGCCGAGAGTCCAGTTTGCAGGACAGATTCGGACGCGCACACACGCACGCAAACACTTATACACACAAACGCACACAAGGATCGCGTACAGACGTACACGCGCATTTATATCGGAACACACGCCAAGGGAGACGAAAATTCATCATACGCATTGGCAAATAATTGCACTGAGCGCACGTGGAGGGGCTGCGGGAAGCAATAAGAGCGAGCGGGTGAAAGGACAAATTGATGGAATTGCGTTAATCATCGACGAAGTTGATGGTCGTGAAGTTTTGGATACGGAGACGAAATTTGAGTCGATTTGGCGGCGAAACTTTTCTCTCTGGGAAAAATATATTTCCTTTCGGGAAGTTAAGATTTTCCGGGAATTTTTACGTCCCCATATATGTATATACAGAGTACATCGATAGAATCAATCGATATATCGAGAGAATAATTAATTCCTTCGATTTTATTACGTCAATCGATTGATTGATTGATAGATTGATCGAAAAAAAAGAGAAATGAGATCTATCGTTCAAAAAAATCGCTGTTTCGATTATTTTCGATAGTAAACCAATTTTTTTCATTATATTCTATTATTTTTTATGACGAACAACATTTGAAAAATCGATTTTCTATCGAAAATAATGAAAATATCGATTTTCCTGCGAAATAAAGTCTAAAAAAAAATTAGTGAGTCAATAGAATCCAAAAGCTACTAAACAAAAAAATCATCGTCCACATCAGACGATAGAAAGACTTCCATCAGGCAAATTAGCACGTCCTTCCCCATATACATATCACAACAAACATTTAATCTAAAACAAATATCACACCACATATATACTTCGACAGAAAAAAAATGCTTGCGATCGTATCGACTCAAGAATCCCCTTAAAACTGGCCCAATTTCCATCAACCCTAGTTTCAAAACACCCACGTTGATACTCAATCTCGTCCCGACTATTTCCCAATCAGTCTTCCACCCCTAAAAAATTCTCCGAAAAAACTAGTTTAAAAAAAACCACCACAAGAAACAATTCGTTGTCACCGGCTGTCATCACTTGTGGATCCTTTGTAAGGCTGACCCTCATCACCCCCGCATTTTTTTCGCGACACACACCCGAGTCTCGTCGCGGAGCGTAGTCGCGTAGGGCGTAAGGGGGGGTTGAAGAGACACAAACGGAATACACCGAGACCCATGTGGACGATTCTAGGGGTAGCGGCAGCGCGCAAGCGCGCTACCCCTTAACCCAAGGGGTGGCTGACTCCCGGAGCAACGGAGCACGCCGCCACGACCGCGGGCATGTGCGAGCGCGATGGAAAAAGCCGGGTTCCGGCGGGGGAGAGAAGGAGATCCCTTTAACTCGAAACCCGACTCGCTTCCATGGTGAACTGCGTCGAACAATTCAGTACGCCGGCGTCCTCGACGCGTGACGCACTTACTCGGTACTCGCAACGCTGCTCCTCAAGAAAAAAATACAAATACATACGCAAACGTGAAAAAAAAACAAACACTCGCATCATACAACAAAATGTTTATGGAAGAATTGTGAGTGAAACGTAGGGAAAAAACTGGATTTTCGTACCGAACTAGGTTTTTTTCGGCCTAGGACGAAAAAATGAATGAAACAATAAAAGTGATGTAAAAAAAAAATTTTGTGAACTTTTTTACCGGCAACTTAACGAGTGTGAAAGTTATTTTGGTATAACGATAGGATTATTTATACGTAACTTTATTGAAGGTGAGAGGGAAATTGCGTATCCGGGGAGTTTCTTCATTTCCGGTCCAGCGTTATTACCCAGACCGCGTTCGACGGGGATGAATAAACACCCGTAAAAGAGACTCATTTGCTCACGAGGTCGATCTTGAAACCAAAGTGCCGAGGAAACGTCGCAAACGAAACTCAAAACCCCATCGAAACCTACACATCAATATAACAAACCTTCAAAAAATACAATCAAAAAAGTTTTTTTTCAACCCGAGACAAAAATCCAAAGTGCAAAAAAATAAATACAAAGCAAAACCTTCAAGTTCGATGATAAAAAGATAATCCAAAAATAAATTCTACCTCAAAATAATTTTGTACGCGAGTCCGAGGACGAGTGACGATAAAAAAAAAAACGTGACAGCTGCGACGTGAAAAAGACGAATTACGGACCGTTTCTACTTGCACAGTGAAAACCGCCGCGAGAAGGGGTCGTGAGGGGGAGGGAAAGAAGACAGAAGAGAAGTCCCGTGGGATTTGGTCCGTGTTTAACTTTGCCGGTTGGTTTGTACGTCCAGAGTGCTGGGAACGCCGAGGACAGAAGGATATAAGCGAAGGGCGGTCGTGACGGCGGCGGTGGTGGCTGTGGTGGGGCGGCGGCGGCGGGCGGAGGGGGGTTGTAGGGATTTTTGTAAAGCGCGAGGTTGTAAAGAGAGTGGATTGTATACAGTGACAGTGGCGGGAGGGGAGAGGCTGTAGCGCAGTAGTACGTTGTGAAAGAGAGAAAGAAAGGGCAGGGTGGCCGCACGGGTGCACCGTAGTTGGGGAGCAGCCGGAGGGGTCTCTCCCTCTGCGGGATCAGGACGGGAATGTCCCGGCGACGAGGGAACCACCCCCCGGACCGTCCACGCATCAAAAACTACTCATCGTCTCATGGGCGCCAACCTCACTAAACAGAGCCGGGTGAGTTCGTCGTAACTACTTTCTTCCGCGGACCGGAAAATTTTTGAAATGAAGAAAGGGTTTTAAATGAGAAAAATACGCGGAAATGGTTTAGCCCTTTTGTTCCACGGTTTTAGGTTTTATTGAGACTCGACTGATGAAGGTAGAAGAACGAATATCGGCGTATGGAATTTAAATGATTTTGCAATTGATTTTGAATGGAATTGCAATTTAGCATTGCAAAATTATTCATGCATTAATTAATATTGATGATTCATTGAATTTAATAAATTATTGAATTAATCAATAATTTTGATTATCAATAATTTGAATATTAAATGTCAATTTATTTAACAATTAGAAATAATAATAATGTAGTTCAGTAATTTATTTAATATACTGACACAGATACTGACAAATTCAATATATTTCTTATTTTATTTTTATTTATTCTATTTTATTTCATTTCGTCAGTCAATAATATTGATTATCAATAATTTAAATATTTAATATCAATTTATTTGACAAATAAAAATAATAATGAAGTAATTCAATACTTTATTCGAAATACAGACACTGATAATGATTTATTCAATATAATATTTCTCATTTTGTTTTTATTTATTCTATTTCATTTTATTTCATCTGGTTATTATTATTCACTATTTTATTGTTTACAAGCAAAAACAAAATGATTTTGATTGCGGAATAAGTCGAATCTTTATTGCGCGAAAGCAAGAAAGAATGGAAAAAAGGATAGAAATTAAAGTGCGTGACGGGCTATTTAATTCCGACGCGAGTGCAACAAACGGACGTATCAGCACGGTCGCTATCTACTCCGTCTGAATCGAGAGGAGCCACGCTGGGCCATTGAGCAGCACGATGGGACTGTGAGAGCGGAAGGATGACGGAGAGAGCTGTGCATCTCTTCTCCTCCCTCTCTCTATCTTCGTGTCTCGGTCTCGATCTCTCTGTCTCTGCAGCCGTTGATGAATGAAGCATTCATATGCCCGGTGGCTGCACGTTTCAATGTACTACGTAGTATCACGTTTATGCAACTATGTACAGGGTGGAAATAAATGTTTGGTCGTTCTTTTGCCGGATTCGCCTTCGTCCCGTGTTCGGCGGAGATCACCAAAAATATGGTGTTGCAAAATCGTTTTCACCTTGGCAGTCAAGTTCATGTCCATGGTTAAGATCACCAAAAAAATAAAATATGGCGAAGATCATGAAAAATATCCTCGTCTATGGCGAGGATCACCAAAAATATGGTGCCGCAAATGATTCAGATCCTGGCTGTCAAGGTCCAGTCTATGGCCGAAATCACCGAAAATCTAGTGCCGCAAAATTATTTTGACTCATGGTCCCTTCGAGACTTTTGTTCCTGTTGACGAGTAGAATTTTCCTCGAGGTAATAAAAAAAAGTTGACGTTGACTGTCAAGGTCAGAATAATTATGCGGCATCATATTTTTCGTGATCTTCACCATAGACAAAATTTCAAGGTCAAAATAATTTTGAGACCTCATATTTCTTGCGACCTTGGTCATAGACAGAACCTTGACAGCCAAGGTCAAAATAATTCTGCGGCACCTTATATTTTGTGATTTTCGCCTTAGGCAGAATCATGACAGCCAAGGTCAAAATATTTCCGCAAACTATATCTTTTATGAACTTCGCCACATTTTCTTTTTTATCTTCGCCATAAATTTTTTATGATCTTCGCCATAGATTTTTTACAATCGTTGCCATAGATTTTTCACGATCTTTGCTTCGACTGCCATAGTAAAAATACAAGTTCGCTTCGGTGAGCGAATATTTTCTTTCGACGCTCACCGTTGCTCACAAATATCACAACTGTTACCGCCACTTGAAATTGCAAGGGACTATCGATCTGCCCTTGCATTCGCGCTGCACGACAGACGGTAGATATAACCACCGCCGTGGGCCGAAATGTATAGAGCATTAAACGTCTGTCCTCGAGTCTCCGCTCACTCTATTCATTCTGCAGAAACGCCTATCGCCATTCAAACGTGTTTTCTCTCACCGTCGGCGTATCTCGTAATCAACAGTTTCATTGTCGAATGGATGTATGGAGGTTCCTGATTAAACTATTATGTCGCGCGATGAGAAATGTTGCAACGATGTTTTTGATAATAAACAGAGCTTTCGTCGTACTTTATTGTTGGGATGGAATAATAACAGAATTATTGGCTATTTCAATTGTAATTTTGTAAACGATTGATTCATTTTTAATTGTAAACAAATTCTGTATAAAAATTTGATGATGTTTGTGAGATTATAAAATATTAATTGCGTGTTGAATAAAATCATGGAAATTCTGAAAATTCGATTGGAAATTCTACTGCGTGTAAATTTGATTAAACGATCACGTTGCATAATGAAAAATATTGCAACGAGGTTGTCGAAAATAAATTGAGCTTCCGTCGCGAGTTATTATTGTGATGGAATATTTTACCGAATTATTGATCATACGAAATTGAATGTTAAAAACAAAGTTGATATAAAATGTTGATAATGTCCGGAGGGTTCTGATATTAATTGCGTATTACACAGAATTATAAAAAATTCTGAAAACTCTACTGTAAATTCTGCTGTGTAATCCTGATTGAACCATTGTGTCTCATAATGAGAAATATTTTAACGATATTATCAAAAATTAATTGAGCTTCAGTCGTCTATTATCGTTCGGTCGAATAATCCCACAATTATCGAGTATTTGAAATTTAATTTCGAAACAAAGTCAAATTTATTAATTTTCCATGATGTAAGTAAAATTGTAAAATATTCATTCAACGTTAAATCGAATTATCTCAAAGCGCTGCTTAGCCAACAATAATTAACGAAAATTCGATTATAAATTCGATTAACAATCAATTCAGATCTTTTCATTACGTCAAACAAAAAACAACCCCCCCAAAAAATAACATCAAAGTCGGCGATGCGCAAAGTTACAACGTAATTGTGTTTGTCGAAAGTTTAACATTTGATTAAATTTAATTGTAACGTTGGCACGCTTCCAACGTACGGCTAACGAAGCTTTCAATTAGAAACCGATATTGTCGTTGTATTAATGAATTCGCGGCTGGATACTCGACGATTCTCCTTTTTCCCTCGACGGTTATAAATTTGTGATCGAGAGTGAAATTACAGCGGCGGTGGTGGCGGAAGGTGGGACAAGTTCGCACCGTGTTTTTCAACCCGAACCCAAACCCCAAACCCTCGTTCTCGCGTTTATAACGGGTGGCGCCGTTGCGCAATCGAAATTTCGCCATAGCTATCGCATCTACGTTTATGTCGGGACTGCGGGTTTTACAAGGGTTGGCACCTTTTGGTCGCTCGCAGCTGCGACGATAAACCACCGACCGAAGGGCCGCCATAATTTTAACTGTACTCCCGTTCTCGCGTACGTACGATTGCATATGCTATCGTGGCTACGCACACGCGCGCTTGTGTGAATTACCTTTGTGTTTGCTTGTGTGTGTGTATGTGTGTGTTTGCGTGTGTATATATTTATTTTAATGGCCGTAACGTAGTTCGAGCCTACGACAACCCCTCGAGATCTGAATATCCTATACGCCCTTGTTTTTCGTCCCTTGTATTACGGTAACGGGCTAAATGAGTCATTACTCCGCGCACCGGTCACGTCCTGTAATCTTCCCGGGGGACGGCTCTTTCCATTGCGACGAGGAAGACTGAATCGATCTTGAAATATTCAGCGATTCTGAGTTGCAATTTTTACTTTCATTTTTTTTTTTTGCATTCGAGATGGATTGGTTCCATGATTTTTTTTATTGTGCGTGACTGAATGAGGAAAAGTTTGTGAATTTATTGAGGAAAGGATAATCCCTTAAAAAAAAAGAATATTGAGCCCTAAAAATAATAAATAAAAATAGTACATTAATAAAGAATTAATATATTTTTTTGTCGGGAATATTCACTTTTTGTAGAATAATCTTTTCACAAATTTTTTAAGAAATAATTGTGTATGTCGAATAAGTTTTTCGGGAGATCAAATTTGGTGACTAAGCTCTGTCGTATGGGAACGATATTATAAATGAATATATATAATATAATATATAATAATAATGATAATAATAATAATAATAATAACCAAAACAGAATGGTCGAATATTAATAAATTACCAATCGATAATAATATTGTAATTATCATTACACATAATACATTATTATCATTGTTAAATTCAAAGAAATTGAAATTCAATTATAATATTATTCATTATTACGTTATTATTGAATTTTTTTGTGAATTGGTACAACCTAGACTGCTCAGAAATAATAATAATAATGAATATCGCATTGAAAATATCGAACCATAATTCTGTATTAAACATTAATATTATTATAAAAAATAATAATACAACCAGTTATTATTATTAGTATTATCGTTATTATTATATTACATTATATCATATTATATTGAACTTTTTCTCAACCATGCACTCGTAACTCGCATTGTCATTGAAATCCGAGCTTTTCTCGCTCCTCCTTCGCTAAATACCCGACCGAGAATCCTCCGGAACGAAAGCTCCGAAGAAAGAAAGCTGTGCCGAGGATTGAACACGGAAAATCTTCGAATATACGAACCGAGGGACCGAAGGTCCCTCACCGTTCTTCACCGTGAACATTACGAGACCCGAACAACGGGACAAGCTTGGTTCTGTCTATGGCGAAACAAAGCTCGTCGATCTCCCACCCAAGCAGAAAAAAAAGCACGCACACCCGACCAGGGAATTATTCATGAATTTAAATCGGAGTGTGTTGCACGGTCCATTGGCCCTGAAGAACAGACACGCTCTCTCATATACGTACATGTACAGACACAGACACGCAGACATTCGCACCCTTCACAACCGGGTTATATATCGCAAGCTCGAAGTCCCCCGCAAGCTTCGTGCTTCACCATATTTTTCGCTCGCAACGCCCTGACACCGTCAATATAATAATTGCGTTCAACCTGCCGGAAGCAGTATTTCACGCGATTTAACCAGACCAGCCAATAAATACCGAGAACGAAGAGAGGGCGTTGAGGAGAACGGGGGGGGGGGGGGCAGGGGCTCGAGACGAGAACTCGGGAGGCCAATGCTGCGTCAGCCGGCAATGCATAACGCGTCCTCGAGATTTCTTAATATACCGTCTAATATGTACGGGGCATTCCGGATGAAATCGTCTCGATAAATCAAAAAAGGAAAATATTGAAAAAATCAGAGGTAACCGGAAGTTACGGGGGCAATAATTTAGAAAATAAAAATGGTAAGGTGAGGTAATCTGAGGTTGCAGATCAAATGGTGTCGATCATTGAAAAATAATAGTAATAAGTTGAGGTAACCTGAGATTAAATGAGATCAAATGGTCTCAATCATTGAAAAAAAAAGAGTAACCTCAGGTTATCTATATAATAATCATGTATTGGTCCTTTTCATTGTTATTGAATAAATCAATGATCGAATAAAATAAATATAGATGAATCAGTACCTACTACAGTAAGAAATATAAAATTACGTACGTACGTACTAAAGTATAAACTAATTCAATGAATAATCAAAGATCATAAATAATAATAATCAAATAGTCTCATTATACGAAAAAAGTAACCTGAGATGATGTTAGTTCACGGATCAAATGGTCTCAATAATTCAACATTCAATATATAGAAAAATAATCGAAGATTATCAAAGTTCACAGATTAAATAGTCCCAATAATTAAAACAAAAAAGTTTAGAAAAAAAATAACCAATGGTATCAAATGGCCCCAATAATTTAAACGGAAAAAAAGTAACCCGTGGTAATCCGAGGTCACAGATAAAATGGTCCCAAGACTTGAAAAAAAACGTCGAAAGAGAGAGAGAGAGCGAGAGACAGACAATAACGTAACCTGAGGTCAGGATTCTCATTCTCGCAGTCCCCAGATCTTAACGTTCGAGGCATTATCGGTTCCCGCAGTCCGTACACGCGGTTCACGGTGACCATTACCGAAAGCTCGGATTTTTATGGGATAGATAGCCGAGTTTGAAAAGTGCAGACGGTGGTGGTCGGAGACAAGGATAAGTAAGGACGAGAATCGAAGAAGGAGAAGAACGTTAAGAGCGCGAGGCGGTAGTGAAACGGCGTCGAGGGACTGGCGAAGTAGCGAGGTTAGCCGGGCAAACTTATCGACGAAAGGGATGAAAGCCCGAAGCGCGCGGCAAAGGGTGGTGGGGGGGGGGGGGAGGTTGGGGGAGGAAGCAGCGGGCAATGGTAGTTGGAAAAGCACGCAATCTGGTCGAAGCCGGTGGTCGACTAGGTATGGGCTCTGGCTGTGGCGCAAACGAAACCAACACACTTGGAAGGACTTAAGAAATGGCTTTTCAAGGGGATTTATGGGATGCCTTAAATCTCACTCTCTTTGTCTCAAGCTATTTTTTCTTTCCTTTTTTTTTTTTCTTCCTTTTCTAGGACTTTCTCGGGAGCCGAACTGCGCCACATTTCCCAGACGTTTTATCATTCCGCTGATGGTCGGAGTTCGTCGCTGCCTATCAACGTTTCGAGACAATTCAGTGGTTACTCGGGTGGGTTTCGTGTTTTTAGCGGGTGATAAATGCAGTCTCGGTGATTTGATGGGAAATATAAGAATAAAGAAACAAGCTTGAAGGTGGAATTTCCAAGCTCCTCCCTGAGGATTGAAAATATTGTACGAATCTTCCTCTATGGGGAAGTATTACGAATTCTTGGTTCCGCATCGAGGAAGATTCGTGCCATATCTTCAATTGTGGGGAAGCAGCTTGCAAATTTCAACTTGCGGCTTGTTTTCCGTATAAAATCCGATCTCTCCGACCAATCTTCACCAAATTTTATACACAGTACAGTCAAATAATGTTTCATACCTGTAGCGAGTTCGGGTTCAATCGGTCAAAGCTGCCGTGAGTTAAAACGAAACGTAAATTTCCGCAGCTTCAATCATGACAAAAATTAGAGTCAATAAAGATATTACAGAGCTGCACATGTCTGCAAAATTTGAGGGCTGTAGCTAAAATCCGTTCTCAAGTTATACACGTTTGAATTTCGGGAGGCCATCACACACACACGTACACACACATACATCCGGACGTTTTCTCCCAATGTGTTTTGTCGACGTTTTAGCGCATTCTCAACATGGTAACACGAAGATCTCGAAAAAAAATATTCCCCACAAAATAGCTTCCTCCATAAGAAAACAAAATTACGATAAATAAATTAACGAAGCACGAACGAGGTTGCGTTAGGTTTAAACGTGAGTAGGATAAAGTGCAGTTGAAGTTCGTTAGATCGATCTTTGCTGCGGACAACGATGAGAGTTCTCAGAGTGGCTGCAGTGTATCGAGTGAATTGACCGCACGTGACTGTACTATCAATCGCCAAAACCCTTCGACGATAGCCGCGTGTCGGTCTGCGTCTCGTCACCAGCTGGCGTCATGGATTCCAAACGCGATTCCTGAGAGACCCACGAGGAGGTTTCGATGACAACCGTTTGCTTGCGGGAGATCCATCGCTCGATATCGCGCGGTCATTTGTCGAATTTTTTTTTTTTCGCCATTTTGTTGTCATTGTCAATTTTTGTCGCAACGCGGATGTGCCGAGTTAGTATGATAAATCGATAGGACAAATTGAAGTTTATCTTATTTTTTGGTTACTCTGAACATGGACGATAAATATATATTATATATTTATTTTCGATATTCATAAGTAAATGAAAATAATAATAATAGTAAAATAATAAAAAAATGTAATATTATATTATTATTATATACTCTATAATATAAATATTATATAATATCTATCTATTATGTGTTATCTAATAATTATGATATAATATTATAATAATATGATGAAATACATACAATACGTATGTAAGTATAATATATTATATATATTATTATATTATTTTTTATTCAATTAATTATTAATTTTAAATAATGAAACGAAAATATATTATAAATCATCTACGTTCATATCTCCATATAGATATGATATATGTATAATTGATATGATATATTATATATTAGCATATATTATAAATCATAAATAATTCAATTCTAATTAATCAATTAATATATGTATGTGTATATATATTTGCACATTTTCATTAAAGCTCAGAGCCAGTAAAACTACTGTGCGAATAAATAAACAATCTCTAAACTAATGTATAAATATTGATTCGCACTAAAAGTTATAGCCTCAAGGATTCGCGAAAACGAACGTAAATCGCCGGCTATAAATCGTACAATGGCCATTGGGATGTCAAATACCGTTGTAGCCGTTGCAATACCATCGAGATTCCTGCGCTTCGTTCTATCGTAAATAGATCGTAGACCGGCGAGGGTGGGAGGAGGGTGTGCAACTCAGCGTCGAATTCCTCAATAGAATACAGCCTCGTTGGCTGGCATGAGTTTCTTTTTATTATTATCATTATTACCATCGCCTCGGGTCGGAGATTCACGAGACTTGTCAATTCCGAGTTCTCTTTTACTCTCGTAGCATTGTTACGAGGGCACAGTCGTTCGAAAAGCTTTGGGAATAGAAGGGTGCGTGAATTTACAACGCGTTGAATGAACCCCACGCAAGTCACTGGCAAAAGGGAAAAAGCTCGTCCTGAAATAAAAAACAAAAAAAAAGAATGCTAACAAAGGTTATGGTCGACTGTTTTATTTTGTCTTCATTTCGGTTTTGCTGAGATTCTAATAATCAGCCGTTTTTTCTGCAACGACGTACTGTTAAGGGGATGAGCCTAATTTTGCCTGTCTTCCTCAGATTGCTAAGAGCGCAAGGGAAGTAGATAAGTGTTCCGAAAAGTTGTTTTTTCCGCCACTGTTGGACCCTTGGATAATACGTGAGAACGGTTGACTGCAGAGTTTAGATACGCAGTCAATCGTTCTTGTTTTTTACCCAAGTAATCAATCATAACGGAGAAAAACGCTTTATAGTTTCAGTTAGCGACCGAGCAGGCGTCTGAGAGCCTTGGAAAAAAAAGAAGTATTTTTTAAACAGTTGCTAAATTTTTTGTGGGTTTTGTTGGGTACGCGAGTGGCAATATCAGTGCTGACAGTGACGTATTTCGATAAAATCCAGATCTGACATCGAGCAGAAATATCGTAGCCACTGCGACAAGTTTGCACGGTAGCGAGAAGGTCCAGATTGTGTACAGAGGGATGAATCCGGAGCGAAGGGGCGAAATCCCCAGAAATAAGGATGTTGTTAGCGATTCTCATACGGTTTGTCGTGTTTATTCGTGTTGCAGAGGGAGGCTACACAACGAGATGTGGAACGGGAGAGACGATTGCGGATGGAGGCCGAGGCTCGGGTACGAGAGGCCACTGCCGAGGCTGAACGGGCTCGGGCACGTGTTCATCATCTGCAGAGGGAGCTGGCCAGGTAATAATCTCAAAATATCCTCGAAACATCATAATTTGAATTTTTTAAACAATTTTTATCATCCAAAAATAAGATATATAATTTTTCCCCCTCGAATGTATTATTTATTATTTATTATTTATTATTTATTATTTATTATTTATTATTTATTATTTATTATTTATTATTTATTATTTATTATTTATTATTTATTATTTATTATTTATTATTATTATTATTATTTTATATATTATATTATTATATATTATTATTTATTGTTTATTATTCATTATTCATTCTAATTAATTTCGAGCCTCAATAAAAGCAGCGAAAATTTGTTCAAGATCATATCGACGTAACCGATCGTTTACGTAACGGACGAAGAAAATATTTTTTGCATAAGAATCGCAACGGTTGACTTGCAGTTCTGGCGTAGAGCAAGAATGGAAGAGCGAGGGTTGCGCCGATAATATGATAAAAAGGGAGGAATATCGTCGGCGCCGTGATACGTATAAATAACGAGAGAACGATAAAGAAAGAGATCGAAAAAGGGGAAGTTAGAGGGAAAGAAAGAGAGACGCGAGAGTGGGTTAGACCGAGCGCAATAACCGGACTCCGGGGTTCACCGTTAAATCATCGATATTGGCTAGCAGCCAATATAACACATTGGGCGACCGTGAAGGTACAATCTCGTGGTTTCTCCGCGTTTTCCGTGGTATCGACCACTTCTACGAACCTTTACACGGTCCCTGAACTGTATATATCTGTATTTATGCACACAACCAGGCTCTCTGAAACTACGACCTCGAGCAGGATCCCAGACGTTTTTTTTTTCTATCCTGATCGAGCCAAATATTGTCGGACGATCCGGAAGCCCCGTTTACGGGGGCTTCCGGTATCGAGTTCTCGATGAGTTAGCCACCTAATCCTAAGACGAGGGTGAGACCCGGCTACATACTCGACTGGAAAGTTTTGGGGATGGTCTCAGTATGCCTCGACACTGTCTGCCTCGCCACAGTTTGACTCGGCACAGTTTGACCCGGCACAGTTTAACTCCACGAGTTTGACAGATGAAAGTCAGTCTTTCTCTTTGACATTTGACACTTTCTCTGAGTTTGACAGAGAACGAGTGTCTCTCATCTGTCAAATTGGCGGAGTCAGACTGTGCCGAGTCAGACAGTGGCGAGGCATACTGAGACCATCCCAAGTTTTTCATTGGTCTCGAAGTCTTCGAAACACGGCAATAATCGCACATATTCAACTCTCAACAGTCACTGGAGATTCAGAAGAACCTGCGAAATTTCGGGGTTGAAATTTTTATAAAGATTATGTGAACATTTGTCAATCATAAAAATTATTCAGGTGCATAATTTGGTCGACTTCATTTTTTCCTGATATTTTCATTTTCGTGTTTGAAAATAAATGTACTTTTTGATGCATTATCGCGATGATTTTCATGTAAAAGTATATCTTATCAAAGTTATATGGATAGCTTATCGAAAAAATGTAATATCTCGACAACATATACCCGAAATATTTTGGAAAAATATTGAAATTTGAAAAGGTCGATTTTTTTTACCTTTTTTCAATTTTTTTAAATCAGTTTCGTCTCTTCCGTTCCCCCTCTTCCCCTTCCCTACCTCCTCCCTTTTCTTTTCCCTCCTTCCTTTTTTTCATTTTATTTTTTCCTATCAGTGTATCGTGGTGTCGATGAGACCCGGGCAAAAATGTCAAAGTTCATTTGTTCATTGTTATTTTTATAATAAATAAATTCTGGAGCCTTAATATTTCACCTAAATAACCTAAATAAATTCCGGAACTTTCATATTGTCAAATTCCATCGTAAAGTAAAAAACCTGACCTTCATTCGTGAATTTTTCCAGACATTTAAAATGTTATTTTCTATTTTAATAAAGCCCTGGGGCGATTCGCAACCACAATGCACCTAAAACGGGTGCAAAAAACAGCGATACACCGATAAGGTTACCTCATTCAAAATAATTACCATAGAAAAAAATCAATTGCTCCTAATCGTCAAAAAATTTAACAATACTTCGATGTCATTCGCATGCAATGATAACGAAGACTCGAATTCAAAGAGCAACATTGAAGGCCGGGGGTCAAAAAGACCCCAGGTCACTATTCCAAAATTCTACCGGAGTATAATCGTTGTGGATTGAATAATATTCAAATACAAATCGGCACTGGCGAGTCTACTAAGTTAAAACAAAAAGATAAAAAAGACGATAAGCCAATGCAAAAGTTTAATCCCATTCTGCACGTGCAAGTACACAGTCACGATCCGAATTACACGCACCCGTTGTTACCTTTATTCTTATTTCGTTTCTTTCAGCTTGAAAAATAAAAACTTCAATGCTGCTCTACCTCCCCTACCCCTCCTTTTTGCTACCCTTATACATTTATACCAAAGACGGAGACTAACTTGTATTAAAGTTTCTTGCCGATGCTCGGTTATAGTCTTCTGCCTTCTCTACCGGCTCAGACACCAAAAAAAGGACGAAGGACGAGAAGACTCGGAAGGAACAAAAGTTTCTTTCTATCACAAAGTTCAAGACGATGAGACTCCGAGAGTTATTCTTTTTCAGATTTAAGAATCAATTCCTTTTTTTCTTGTCCGCTCGATCCGGATTTGGCGGACGGAAATTCGCCCTTTAAGGGTCTCGAATATCATGACTGATTCATGATGATCCGAATATTCGTCGGTAAAATAAAATTCGGAAGATATGCGACGCGCAAAAAGTCGATACTGCACTCGAAATAATTTTGATTCTTTCTTCAATAGAGGATAAGTTCGGATAAAATTACATTTAAGAGCTTAGATGGGTTTCCAATGTTAAGTAAAGCATATTCTCTCTCATTAAAAAGGATGTAATAAGAAAATAATTGTATTCAAACTTCCAAAATATGAAACAGCAACATTTAAACAATATTTCATAAAATTATTATTTACAATTTTTTAAAATTTAGCCATTGGGATCTTCGGAGAGTCCTTAGAGTAAAGTATCCTCGCGGTAGTCAGAATAACTTATTATTGCATTGTGTGAAATCAAAAAACCAAATATTTTTTGTTGGTAGGCGACTAAAGCTCGCCGTTTAACAAAAGATTAAGAAGAAAATTGAAATTTGAGTTTTTGATGAAGTTGTATGCAAAAAAGTGCAATTTCGGTAAAATCTAAACCACGTACCTCGTAAAATCAATTGTGATAAAAGAATTAAGAGGAACCTTCGTCCAATCACTGGTTAATCTTATCTAGAAGAAGTTTGCAAAATTTCAACAAAATCGTTGCATCAACTTTTAAGAAATCACATTTGCCGCCTTCAAAAAAATAGTTTTTAACAACACGTTATCCCTGCGACACTGCCAGTCGGCCGAGCTTAATAAAAATAAATTTTCAACACCTATCTCACCTAGAATTTCACTCCGATTGACTTGAAACCTTGCGAAAATATTCTTAACAAGCTATCGTATTAAATAAAAAAATCTTTTTAAAAATGGATTGATTCAAATTTCTAAACCCATGTAAGCCCTTAATTCGTCAAAAAGAACGAGAGAAAGGGAGAGACGTACGACTGAAAAAATGGTTAAGAACAATGTGGGTCAGTGGAGGTTGGGCGAGAAGCCGAACAATTGTTAAGGCGCGAGTGAGTCGAAGAACGAAGGAGAATGTGGAAAAGGGCCGTCGTTAATTGCCGTAAAACAAAGTGCCAAGAGCCCTCTGCGTACGCGAACCTCTTCTACGGGCTTTGTGAATCCATCCTGCGCCTTAGGGGTCCGGAATAAACCATGAGCGAAGGAGAACGAACGAAAGGGAGTAAGAGAGAAAGAGAGAGAGAGAAAAAGAGACGTGAGAGGAGAAAAGCAGTGTACACTTTAATTCCCTCGATCTGTTCCATTCATGATTGCAAGCACAAACGAGCGAGATAAGAGATAGGAAGAGACGAAAGTTAGTCGACGCTGTGTAACCGGAAACCGGAGCGAGGCGAGTACCAGCGGAACGTGGAGTGGCGGAGGGAAAAGAGCACTGGGTTAATTGAGTTAGTCCAGAGGGCAGAAAGCCTCGAGATGCATAAAGGGGAGCGGAATTCAGAGAGGAAATAAGACACTGGGTCAAGCCCACTCGAAACCAACAAACGACTGCACCCGGAAATGAATTACGGGATTCATCCGTGCATTCAACGACCAACGGGCGAAAAAGTAATTCATAAAAACATATTTTTTTTCTAAATGAAGATGAAATACAGACGAAGAAATTTTTCTATATTTTATATTTTACACGAAAAATTATATTAATAAATTTACAACCCTGGAAACTAACGAACAACTGCATCCGGAAATAAATTACGGGATTCATCCATGCATTCAACGGCCAATGGGCGAAATTGCAATTGATAATAATATATTTTTTTCTGAATAAAGATAAAATACAGACGAAGAAATTTTATTACAATTTATGATTCTACACGAAAAATTATATTAATAGAGAAAGAAAAGGATCTAAATAAATTTGCATTAGAATATTTCATTTTAATTGCATTGAATCGATGACCGAAATTGCGATTGATAGAAATATTTTTCTGAATATAGTTGAATACAAACGAACAAAAAATAGTTCTTCGCCGAAATAAGAAAATCTTATGAGATACCGACGTAGACTTGATTCTGCGAAGAACTCCAATTAATTCTAAATCCAAATATCTGGAACTCAATTATGAAATCCGACGAATAAATATGAAAATGGTCATTAATGGAATAATTAATTGATTACTATTATTAGAAAGAATGATTGGTATGAGTAGAAATAATGAATCAATAATAATTATAATCATTGAAACCATTCGTTATTAACATTCAATCAACTTCGAAAACAAACAAAAATAAATACAATAAACAAATAAACCCAACAACAAATAACTGCAATCAATTCTACGTTAGCTTACAACAAAGTACTCATAAAAAATTCCCTAGGACTTCAATAAACACGAGAAACAATTCCCTCCAACAAATTCCGATATTCACCTGTAACGATCTCTCCCTCCCCCTATTTCTCCCTCCCTGCCCCTCCGAACGGTACAAAAAAATTCTCCGTCCGATGCGTATTGTTTTCTCCGATTGATTGACAAGACAAAATGCGAAAAGCTCAAAGACCCGAAGCTCGTACGGGATTGGCAAAAAACAAACGAAAAAAAAAAAAACCGCGGAGTAACGTCCGAACGCTTCGATAAAGCCTTTCATAGCTTGAAACCGTTGTTCGATGAGGGGTGAGGAAGGGGCGAGAGGGGGGTGTCTGTCAGAGGGGTTGGTTGTCAAGTTCCCAGTGGCACTCGGGTCTCCCTTTCTGCCCCGTTGGCCGAACGTACGCGTATACGTACGTCGCCGCGTACTAGAGTGCGCGTCGTGCGCGTAGCAATATAGAAGAGAATCCCAGAACGAACGAGAGATATTCAACGAGTATATCAGACACGTCGGCGAAAGTTAGAAAAAGACGGAAAAACGCGTGTCGGGGATCGCTGGTGGACGCAAGCGGGTGGGCGAAGAGGGGGGTTAGGTTTAGGGGTTGATTCGTTGTGTGTGTAGTACGGGAATAGAACGAGAGAGGGGTTGCGGATCGATGCAACGCGAGACGAAGAAAGAACCGTAAAAAGCGAGCAAACCGTTGCTCTACGGGCAGGGGAGGAAGTAAAGGGGGTAGAGGGTGCAGGGGGTGCAAAGGGGTGCTGCATCATCGCACCCATGGCTTTCAAGACGCCTTTGCGACTGTCTGTACACGGTTTTGCCAACTCCCTTTTCTCGCCACTCTCGTACACGTATTTTTTTGTTATTTTTATTTGGGTCGTTCGTATTTTTTTTTTTTTTCAACCTCGATGACACGAAAGAGTTTCGGAAATGTGGCAGGAAAAGATTCGCGGACGACGTCCGTCCGTATAATCTTCCTGTGCTCCCACCACTTTCTTCCGTCGCACCCTCATCCGGCCTTCACCGACGTCGGGAAAGGGCGAGGGGGGGACGTGGAGGAAATAAATTCAGCATGTACGTATATGGCGATGAAGGATTTGTATGAATTTTCGATTAATATGCGTCGAAGGGACTCATTTTTATTTTATTTTGATCGAGGCGACATCGATCGGTGTGACGAAAAACGTCGTTTGTCGCGTTTGAGGTTCGAAGTGTCGTGATTTAACGAGGATTGTGTTGTGTAACGAGGAACACGTATTGTATATATATCGACGTGACAAAACACGTTGCATTACAATTTACAAGAGTCGTGGACTACGTGAGGTCGTTGGGCGAGGGCGGGGAGGAGGGGGAGGAGGAGGGGGTGTTACACGTGCCGGATATACGACACGTCGTATATAATGGCCAGGTAGACGTGTCGCTTGGGAGATGCACCTCGTGAATGAACGATGAAACGCTTCTGCTTTACTACTTTTTCTCTCTTTTTGTTCTTATCTTTCTCTGTCTCTCTATTTTTCGCTCTCTCTTTCTATTTTTTGCTCCCCCTCTTTTTCTGTCCTTATCCTTCCCTCTTTTTTGCTATCCTTCTTTCTCTCTCTCTCTCTCTCTCTCTCTGTCTCTCTTTCTGTCCTTATTTTTCTCTCGGTCTCTCTATTTTTCGCTCTCCCTCTCTTTCTGTTCTTATATCTTTCTCTCTATCTCTCTATTTTTCGCTCAGTCTTTCTCTCTCTCTCTATTTTCCGCTCTCTCTTCCTCTCTCTCTCTGTTTTTCGCTCTCTCTTTCTGGCTCTCTCTCTGTTTTTCGCTCGCTCTTTCTCTCTCTCGCTCTCTCTTTCTCTCTCTCTCTCTCTCTCTCTCTCTCTCTCTCTCTCTCTCTCGCTCTCTCTCTCTCTCCGTCCTTATCATTCCCTCTCTCTCTCTTTTTTTCGCTCTCAACGTCTCCGTTATTGCTGCACGGATGCCAGACGCGAGACGACGAACCAAAACGTTTTTCCACCCTGGGCACGAACGAGACTACCCTCACTCGCGCCTTCTGCCACGTCCAGTTCGCACTCTCTTCGCCTTATTCTTTTTCTCTTGTTTTTTCTTTACTCTTTCTTATCAACATAGCTGGGCGATGTTACTTTCGTTTTCGCGGAACATTCGCACGAATGTTAAACCACTCCGTGACACAAAAAAAAGACTACCTGTGGCGAGAAATGTAGATGCAATTGTTGTGGAAAATACTGAAAACTCCTAAGTTGTCGTTGGAGGGTTTTGATTCATTTTTTATTGGATAGAAAAATGTCTTATGAAAGCTCGAAAAATTATAGAAATTTCGTTAAAAATTTGGTAAGAAATTCAACCAGCTTTAAGTGATTTCAACCGCCCTTAATTAAGTAAAATTAGGGAAAAGAACAAGATTTTTTTAGATTCTTAATCCAATATTTTGCCAATAACTTGTGAAGTTTCTAAAATATTTTATTTTATGTAACAAATTGCATCAATAAATTTCCAATCCCATCGTCATCAAGAAAATGCGACAAAGGCCAAGAGTGTTGCGTTCTCTGTGCCGCAAGAGCTAAAAAAAAAATTCCTCTTCTCAACCCTTCGTTAACGCTTCTCTCCCAATAATTAATCCAATTCTCAAAATGTATTACTTAACATAACAATTCGTATAAACAAATTCTCAACCCCATCGCGATAAAAATTTTGGACGAAGGCCTAAAAGTGTCTCACATCCCTCTTCTCAATTTTTCTTCACGCTTCTCTTCCGACGATCCACGCAATTTCACAAATTTATTATTACACATAACAAAATCCTATTAATAAATTCCCAACCCCATTGTCATCAAGAAAATACGTGGAAGGGTGAGACCGTTGCGTTCTCCGTCCGACGATGGACCTCGAGCTGCCGTCGACGTTCCCGCAACAGCTGGAACGCGTTAATACCGGCCGTGCTGAAAAGTTCCACAAACGAGTACGAGCAACCCCTCCGAGCTCCCGCAACACTTTTCATCCCTCTTTTTCCAGGTTTCAATCCCTCCTACCTTCCCAACCCATTCCCACATCCCGAAATTCTTTCTTCACCAGCCGGTAATTCCACCCCCCCCCCTCCCCCCCCCCCCCCTCTCCCTTCCTGCCACCCTCCACAAGGCCGCATTGTTTCCGCGCGTGTTTAATGGTCCGCACGCGGACGTTTGCCGGAAGAAAATTCAATTTCGCGACTCGCCAACTCGTTAAGAACAAAACGAGTCTACGTAAGCGTCTATTAAGTCCGAAAATTCGTCGGACACTGAAAATAACTTTGGTCGTAGATAAGGGAAGGGACAGAACGAATTTTTTTTGTTGTATCCTAAGGGAAAAAATTATACATAGTCTATGTATTAACTATATGTGGAATTAGTCATATATAGTCCTATATATAGCTTATATATCGATGATTCCATACTTGGATTATATATATAATTTTTTGATATATTATTATATTATATTTTAAAAAATTATCTGTTATTATTATTATTGGCGTTATTATATTTATTTATTAATTTTTTTAAATTGGACATATATAGACTATGTGTAAATTATATATGGGCAATTCTATGTATAGTTCATGTATGGACTATACATAATTTTTTTACTATATCAAAAAAAAATATACTATAATTAAACCTAAAACTAAATTAAAACTATATTTTTTATTATATCAAAAATAATTATCTATTATTATTATTATTGGTGGTATTATATTTATTTTTAGATTTTTTCAAATTGGACATACATAGACTATATGCAAATTATATACGCCCAATTCTATAAGTAGTTAATACATGGATTATACATAATTTTTTTACTATACTAAAAAAACTATACAATAACTAAACCTAAAATTAAATCAAAACTATATTTTTTTATTTCATTAAAAAGAATTATCTGTTATTATCATTATTAGCGTTATATTTATTTTTACATGTTTTTAAATTGGACATATATAGACTATACATAAATTATATATGCCAACTTCTATATACCTACAGTTAATACATGGACTATACATAATGTTTTTACTTGGGATTTCACGTTTTATCCGCGCCGACGAAGATAAAGGGCGAAATTTTGATGAAAACAAGACCGAAGCACGGACGGGCAAACCGAGTTATTCGCGTTTTTGTAATTTCGGATGAGAGAGCGTGACTCGGTGCGAGTTGAGGCATGCGCCGGCAGCCCCGAATGTAAATTTCCATATCGTAATGGACGCAGGGAGGTTGCGAACGAGGGAGGGCAGCATACAAAGAGCAAGCTTTTGCGCGGCCCTTCCGGGAACGCCGAAAGCTCGCGAGGATTATGTTTCTCTTGGTCAGCGCTGAGCGAAAACTCGCTTCGTCCTAATGGCAAACAAACGAGCTTGCGCCGGAAGTACGAAGCGTATGTATGTCGTTTATTGATGCATCACGTGTGTGTACAGAGGGCGGAAGGAGGGGAATATGTGTAAGCGTAATGTGACGTGGTTGGCACGATTGTGTCGGACGTTTCCGCTCGCGGAGATGAAATTTGTATGCATCGTAAAATTATTTACAGAGTAAACCGATAATTAAAAAAAAATAATGACTTTGCTATAAAGTCGAGAAGTTAAAAATTGAATTGAATTTGAATGCAAAAAAGAGGAGAAGTTACATTTTTTGTTTTATGCTATTTAGAGGAATTGAATTGAATTTTAATTGGCACGAGAATTTTCTGATTGAAAAAAGGTGCCAATGAAATTTTTATTTGATTCGGTTTGTATCATTCTTGCTTATGTAATTATATAATGTACATTTGAATCGTCCTTGCTTGTCCTGAAGACGGAGCTTTTGATATGTTACACCAATTTTCTAGGAGACAAAAATTGGGCTAAACATTTCATTTAATTCTACTCAAAGAACCCAAATTAAATTAAGATCGAATTGCATAAGATACTTATTTTGATCGAGGCAAGCTCGTGCTTTTTGTTAAAATCGAGCTTCAGCTCTTCTCCGAATTACTCAACGAATTCTATTCAAAATTTCTAGTAGGCAGAAATCCCAAATAAAATTTTTATTTCATCCTATTCAGAAAAATTAAATTCAATCAAAATCAAAATGCATAAAATATTAATTTTTATCTTCCTATAAACATTATTTTAGATGAATAACCCAAATTCCTCCCACTCCTCCCAAAGACGGAGCTTTAGCGCCTTCTTTCCAATCCCCTCCCAAAATTTCCCCGCGAAAAGAGTCGCAAAAAAAATGTTCTCTCCACCCTATTAAAAAAAAAAAAAACTTGAAACCTTCTACATGTGACATTAAATATAAAAGTCCTATTTTTTCCACGTCGTGCAGTAAAAAGAATTTCCAGCGGATCCGACTAAATCAATTTTTCACGCCGCGTGCTCGCACCGTGAAAGCTTTTCAAAGTATCTGCAAAGAGAAACGCGCGCGCACACGCGCTTTAGCTATCCATCAAAACATGAGAAACGACGTTAATATGTGCAGTATGCATCCATCCCGAGTCCCGAGAGAGCGAAGAGCCGAAAATTTCATACTTAATACGTTAAACCACCCGTTGTGAAGTGGGCTATGGTGTTGTAATGAAATCAGAACGATTAGTCACCGTCGCAAAGTGTAATAACACGAATTACTTTTTCACTCTCGCGAGACGAAAGCTCGCTCGGCGAAGCGAGCTTTCGCGAGCTCACAGAGCTCGGGGTCGTTCGTTACCGTCGACGACAATCGTCGACGACGTATCAACGATTATTCTTCATTTCTCAAACTCCGAGGATCAATGCGGCCGGAGATATTAGCATGGATATCCGTATATCGCTATGGCAATGGAGATTAAATGGCCGATAGTGGCGATAACACACCGAGACCGAATAGTGGGTGTGGATGTAATCCATTTTGATGAATAAACTTGATGGCAAATATTTTAACAGCGAGTTGTGATGCTATCGGGACGGGTCATGGCCTATTTGTAGATGGAGTAATAAAATGATTGAGGAGCCGATTTTTTTTTGTTTTCGGAGTAAAAACAATTATTTGGAGTGATTTTGGGGACAAAAGAATTGGCGATAAGGAACAAATGAAATGAAGGTTGAGTGTGGATCAGAAAAATTAGTTTTTTTCTGAACTTTAAATTTAAAAAATTATTTGAACTGATTTATTTTAGGGGGGAAAAATTGTAATCAGGGACGAAAAAAAAAAATACAGATTAAATGTGAATAAAAAAATTTATTTGTATCTTTGAATTTGAAATAAAAACAATTATTTCAACTGATTGATTGTGGAGGAAAAAAGATTTTCGATAAGAAACAAATCGAATGCATATCGAATGATGATTAAAGGAAATAATTTTTTTTTTTTGCGGATTTGAAATAAAAAAAATTATTTGGACTAACTAATCATACGGAAAAACGAATTTACGGTGAGACACAAATGTAATACATGTCAAAAATTGATAAAACCCAAATTTTTTCCAACTTCGAATAAAAAAAAAGTATCTGGACTAATTAATCGTACGAAGAAAGAATTGTCGATAAGAAGAACAATTAAATATCCATCAAATGACAATAAAAAAGCAAACCTTTTTCAAAACCCCAAAAATCACTAACTAATTGACTATTCAAAAAAACGAAACCATCAATCTAAAGCGACTAAAAATACAAGTCACATACAGAACAATATAACTGTTTGAGGCAGAAACGGTAATCAAATTCGGCTAATTTCATTTTAATGGAATTAATTCGGGTCCGTTTAAGTCCTCCTCAGCAATACCCTCTACTCGAGCTCACATTCGGCTACTCCGTTCCGCCGTTATAATCGAGTTTGCATTACCCTCCCGAGTGTGTCCACGCGTACGAGTGTGTGTACGCGAGTGTGCCAGTGCTGCCCCGGCTATAGCTCTAAATCACGAGTCCTGCGGGGGGGGGGGGCACAACCGGTCCCTTCGTTCTCCGCCATGTGTTCCCGATAGGCGAAGTGGGGGGAGGGGGGGTTGGTTTTTGCGAGGGTGCTCCGGCATCAGCCAGAACGCGAAACCGGGGGAAAAGGAAATTTCTGGTAATTGCCGGCGGCCGGTGCGCTGCGCGCTCGAAACCACCACCGACGTGTCTGGCTAACGCGTTTTCCAACACCTAAAATTGATTACCCCTCTCTTAGGGTAGCCTCACTCGTTTCCGGGGGTTGAAAAAGAAAAATCCAACGCGAATCAGCGAAGGAAAAATTTTTTTTTAACATTTTTTTCTAGCCACATGCTAAAACATTTAATGCAATTTCGTGCATTTCATGCAGGTTTTTTATGCATTTTTTTTTTTTCAACGTCATGCATTGCAGACGGAAAATTGCGGAGTGTCTGGTTATTGCGCGGCATCGACGGGGGAATCGCGATGAAAAGTGTGTCAAAAGCTCGTCGTCGTGCATTGATTTTACGAGGACTCGAGCGGTGTTAACACGACGCGAGTGAATCGTTCAGACTCGAGAAGCTACTGAACCTCGTTCGGTTCTCCATTGTTCGTTGCTTTGTTCGTCATCTTCGGAGAGCGAACGAAGAAAAAAAAACCGAGAGCCGAACCGTTCGTTCGACGGACCATAGAAATCAGAAACTTGAGGGAATAATGAAAAAAAAAGGAAAATAGAGGGGAAAAGCTCGATGCAAAAATTGCCTGCAGTACGGGGATGTGGATTTTTTTTTTTTTTTACTTCGTCGTGAGGGAATTATTGAATATCGGGGGTTTGAATAATAATTATTATTCGTTCGAACGATTGATTTTATTATTTTTTTTCTTGGCGTCGACCGACTTTTATTAAATAATTCGAATAGAGGTGGTAGGATTTTAATGAAGTATTTATTAGAATGTATGAAAAAATTATATTTGTCGAGGTGACGTCAGCTATTCTGTCTTTTCTAGTACACAAAAAATGGCAAAATAAAATTCTATTCTATACTATTGTAAAGAACAAAAGGGTATAAAAGTAAAATAATAATGTATAAAATACTTTTGCATTTTTATCACAAAATACGATTGTCAACTCTCCGATTTTATAGGGAAGTTATCCGTTTTTATTTTTATCTTCTTGCGCGATCCACTTTCGTAAAATAATTCGAACCGCGACCAATAATATTCCACGTGATTTTTGTATAAAAAAATCGCGCATCAAACCCAAAAGAATAAAACCATTGGACAAAATGTTGTACAACGAGCTAATTCTCTTTGTCTTTGATTTCAGAATGGAGGAATCGTCACGAGGGTTGCTGCAGCACAAGCAAAGGGCGGATCAGCTGAAGCAGGAACGATCGGCACTCACACTTTCCTACGAGGTTCGTACATCCCTCTCTGTATAATCCCTCCCCCTACCCCCCCCCAAAAATAACGATAAACCGCTAAACGACGATCATAAAAAAAAAACCACGTGACGAGCGCGGACCGTAAAAAAATCGCTGACAACGCGTGGACCCATTTCCATTGTCCCTTCTGGTCGTAAAACTCGACCAATATATACATCTATACGCATATCTGTATATCGCAAAAGCGCAGCTTCGACGCAAAACCGTGCGGTCGTCATTATACTCGTCATCTCCGACTTCCGCTCGTCGAATCCAACCCCTCGTCCTGGTTTTTCCGCCATCGTTTTTCTCTGGCGTGCCATACATCTGCCTCTCCCTCTTTTGCGCCCTCTCTCTCTCTCTCTCCCTCTCTTTGTCTGGCTCTCTCTCTGCTTCTCTTTTTCTCTCTCTCTCTCTCTCTCTCTCTCTCTCTCTCTCTCTCTCTCTCTCGCCAAGTGAAAAAATTATACATAGTTTATACATTAACTGTATATAGAATTGAGCATACATAGTCCATATATAAACTATGTATAGCCTGCATATCCCTAATTCCATACTCAGATTATATATATAATTTTTGGATACATTATTATATTATATTTGAAAGAATTATCTATTAGTATCATAATTGGCATTATTATATCTAATTTTGGATTTTTTTTTAATTTGACATATATAGACTATATATAAATTATATATGCCCATTTCTATATATAGTTACTATGTGGACTATGTTTAATTTTTTTACTTGGCTCTCTCTCTCTCTCTCGCTTTCTCTCTTCCCCTCTCTCTCTTTCTCTCTTTCTCTCTTTCTCTCTTTCTCTCGTTCTGTTTCTCTCTCTTTCTCTCTCTCTCGCACGTGTGTGCGCGTACGTTTTTCTTCGACGAAGCCAAAGCTCGCGCAAACGTTGACAGCGACTCGCGATGACAGACGCACAAAAGAGGTTTCCCTTTATCCAATAAAAACGCTCTCGCGTTTACGTCCCCGGCGTCAAACCGACTCACAACCGTTGAGGGAGGAAATGTCTCGCCTGACGCGATTTTTCTATCCCCTTTCAATGTATATACGTGCATGAACTTCTACGTTTCCGTGGCGCGAGTTCGAGAATCGCTCTTGCGATAATCTCCTCAGGCGACTGGAAGCAACCCGCGGGAAAAGGAGGAATTTGAGGGCGAAGGGAAAGAGGTAAATCGTTCGATAGCGCGTTAATTAATCCTTCGAGATAACCGAAACAAAGAATCGAGTGACTTACTAGCTTCGGTGAAATAATCTTTCGGACGTAAAAATATATTTTGCGCCGGGCAGAATCTGGGTTCCGACGATTTTTATCATTTTGCTGATGAAATATTATATCTTGATGGTTGTTTTTTTTTGTTTTTGTGTGTGTTTTTTTTTAATTTGTGGGATTGCAGGGGGATAAAACGTTGGGGGTTTATCGCGCGGTAACACACTCGAAATAATTCGTTGAATCAGGGACCGGCTCGCCGGGGTGGAAAAGTCGTTATTCACTGGGCAACGGTTTGGGTTCATCGGTTTTGCCGTCGCGAACGATTGCGGGAAATTGTTTTTAATAGCCTGAAAAAGAAGGATTTCGTTTATCCTGGAGTTTGTTTGGCCAGACGGATAGTCACGACCGATAATTTCAATCTTGATTGAATAAAATACCGTCAAATTGAAATTAAAAATTCTTTTTCAATGAAAAATGCAATTATCTCAACGTGGGAATATTCAAATTACGACCTTGAGTACGTTAAGGGGTTGAAAATATGCAGAGAAAGATCGTTGATGGAAAACAATGATTCAATTAATCCCGATGATTCCAATGATTTGATTCTCATTTGGAATAAAATAAAATGAAAAATTAACATTTATAGTTTTAGTTTTCAAATAAAATCATTAGCTCCAATTAAAATTTACGTGTAAACTCATTTTTTCCCCGACGCAAAGTAGCATTTATCCCAATCCAAATAGATCCAAATGACGACCTCGAAAATCTCAACAGAATATAAAATACCCCAGCATTAAAAAAAAACACGAATCGCTCAATTCCGGCGTTTACTTTCCCCAAAAAATATTGTCAACAAATATTTCACCCTCATACAAATAAAACATTAAATTAAAATCAAAATCTTCATCTCCTTTTCCAAAATAAAATCATTTAGCCCAACTTACGAATATTCAAACGACGACCTTGAGAACCCGTTAAGGGCTCGAAAACATTCAAGGCCCGAAGGGTGCGTTCCCAAAAAAAAAAATATACAAAAAAAAAAAACCCTCGACCGTGAAGCATAATTGTGCTATGTAGATGAAACACGAGGTTGCTCATCGCCCTTGTTAGTCAGAGCGTAGCTCCTCGTACAAATGCGTCGAACGTTATCTCCCGGTTCACGGACGGTTTGCTTCTAAAAGACTCGTGTATATATTCGGGGGTTGGCGACCGCACACGGCTTTTCCCTTCACCCCCACAAACGCGATCCAAAAAGCGCACACCCACAACGAAGGGCAAAAGGCGGGGAGTTTTGCACGTTATACGCTACATACACAGTTTCAACACACATCGGGGCTCGAATTCACGCTTATTATCGATCGTCCCTTCGCCAAACTCCAAGGCGAGAGTGTATGACCGAGCTTTCAACTCTATTCGCAAACCTCATCGAGCAACGAAATAATAATAACCGCAAAAGTACCGAGCAAAAGCTTAAAAAAAAAGAATTCTTTCTCAAAAGAAAAAAAAAACAATCTCATCATTGGCAATCGTCGATAAGTCTCGTTCCACCCTCTTAAGCCCGACAAAATCCAATGGTCGAGTAAACGCTTGACAGACACGAAAGAAAAAGAAGACTGGAACCCAGAAAACGTTCAGAAAATTCTTGGCAGATTAATTATCAAGATTTCCTTCTGACTTGGCATTTAACTATTTATTTTTTTTTATCTCCTTTTTCCTTCTCATTTACTTTTACCGGAGCGTGGAAGAGGGTTGATGCTTGGTTTGGTCGTTGAAAGGGATTTTTTTTTCCGATTGGTAAATCCGCGATTGCTAATTCCAATCGAATCGGGGATGTTAGGCGAGCTACGGGGATTTTTAGGGGATGAAATGTGAATTATTTTCCGATGGGAGTTTCTTTTTCTTGGAGAGGTTTTTTTTTTTTTTTTTGCGAGACGCGTAATAATCTCGAAGCTGCGACGAAATTTCGAAGAGAGGGTGTGTGAGAGTATTTTGTGGGGGTGGGGAAGGGGGTTGAATTCTCTTTCTCATCTCGGGTCCGGGTGGCACTGAAACCGGGACGTTATAAATCAGACACACGCACCCTCTATTAACGCCCCTGTCTTCTGCAGCTCCTCTCGGGCCCACCCCTAATTTAACGTTAAGCCCTCTTCTCGTGCTAATATAACGCTCGAAAGAGGCGTTTATTAAGCATTCCCCGTCGGTTCGGTCTTGCCGGAAAACGTCGGGGGATGTTGGAAAATGGAAAAATTAAGTGGCCGGCGAAGACGATGAACATCGACGAGAGAAAATTCGACGTTTGAAACTCATCGCGCGATTACTTGATTTTTTTTTTTAGTATTTGAATTTATTAAGGATTTGTGATTTTTTTGTTTTATTTAGGTTGTGCTATGGAGGATGGAGAAATAGTTTTTTTTTTCTAACGAAAAATGTAAAATCTGGATACTCGAGAAAAATTTAGAATCACTTGTTTGTTTGTCAATGAATTTTTTTTTTCTCGGAGAGTCGAATTTGTATCTCTTGGTTTCGTTAGATTGAATCCAATGATAATTGATGAAATTCTAATAATCTAATGGATTGTATTATGGTAATAAATAAAAAATATAAAATCTTAGAATGATTCTAAACTCAAGAAAAATTTCGGATGACTAACTTATTCATCAAAGTATTTTTTTTTCTTCTCAATGTGTCGAATTTGTTCACGATTCGATAAATCAAAGCAAATTATTCGAAAATCTAATGAATAATAAAATCCTAAAAACCAATAAAATTCTCATGATCTAATAAAATCCAATATCTGTCAATACTAATATAAAAAACCTCAAATCTCAGAATGACTCCATACTAAAGAACGAATTAAAATTGACTCGTTTCTTCCCTCCCAAAATAACCTTTTTCTCTCCTCAACGTATCGAATTCGTCTCTTAAAAGTTTCGATAAATTCGATCTAATAATTGCATTCGATTGTTCGCAGACTCGTGTTCATCAATGCCAGGCACAGATTTCTAAGCTACAGTTGGAGAACGAGTCGATGAGAGGACAACTACGAGGACTCGAGGCTGCGTGCGCCGGTGAAGTTCACGCGGCCCTCGTGGCCCGTTTGGCCACCCTTGAAACCGAGCACGTGGCACTCGCGAGAGACGCCGACGCTCAGAGACGTCAGTACGAGCGGTGTCTCGACGACGTTGCCAACCAGGTGGTCCGAGCCCTTCTCTCCCAAAAGGTTCATTCGCCAAGCTAGTTAACACCTATAGTCTTCGTTCCTTACAATTCCCAACCCTCCCGCGAACGATCAATGACAACAACGTAATTTAGTCTTCGGCTCATGGTCGAAAGTCAATTGATCGGTCATCGATCGTTTGCAGACGAAATTATTTTAATTGGCAAAAAAATAAATAATATGATAATGATAATTGTTAGTATTATTATTTTTTGAAATAATATTAATGTTTAATATAGAATTACAGTTTGAAATTTTCTATGAGAATATGCATTATTATTATTATTATTATTTTCGAGCAGTTTGGATTGTGCTAATTGGCACAAGAATAAATCATATCGTTATAAGGAATAATAATAATTTTTATAATGATGATTCCTCGTATTATTTTTTTGAGAATATTTATTATTATTATTGTTTCTATTATTATTATTATTATTGCAATATTATTATTTTTACCAATCAGCACAATCTAAACTGCTCGAAAATAATAATAATACCAAATATTCCAATGAAAATATTCAATAAAAATTCTATATTAAATATTAATATTATTATGAAAAAAAATAATACCAACTATAATAATAATAATAATAATAATGATAATATTTATATTATTATTATTGTTATTATTATTATTATTATTATATTATTAATATTATTATTATTTAATAATAATAATATATTATTATTATATTTTCATAATAATATTAATATTATTATGAAAAAATAATAATACCAACTATAATAATAATAACAATTACAATAATTATTATTATTTATTATCATTTGATTATTATTATTATTATTAATTTCATTAAATTTTTTTTTTTTCCTGAGCCGACTAATAAATTCAATTTCAATTCCTATCTTCGCCTCGTACTATCCACTCGCTTCGTTCGCTATATCTCCGAAAATCTTTCCAACGTTTCATCACGAGCTTACGACGAAAATTTGGGAAAAAAAAAAACAATGTTCACAGGGCCTGAGAGAGGAAATTGGCGGGTTGCAGAGACGCATCAGAGAACTCGAGTCGCAGAATCGCGCGCTGTCCGGATTGCTCGCACAAGCGGCGAATCCGGGCAGTCCAACGGAACTGATACACGGAATAATCGAGGCTGGACCCGGTGCCCTCGTCGCGGCGCTTGGCCTGGATCCATCTTGGTTACCATTGTCGAGGCCACGTTCGTTGAATCTCAAAATTCCCGTCATGGCGACCACGAAATGTCGAAGAAATCGACCAATTGGTACTTGAATTTATAGATTTAAAAAAAAACTAGAACTTAACCCAAATCTCAATTATACGAATTATTTAATAATTCAACACAACGTTAAACTGCGTAGCTTTGTTAAAAATGTAATCTCATGCCTGCATGAATGATTAATCAATTCAACAGAACTCTCTCAACTTTGTCGTTATTTTTTTCTATAAAAGTGACATCTCCCTCGATTAAAAAAGAATCAAAAGAAATTTTTGTCCAATCTCATCGTTACGCTTATTATTAATATCACATTGTGCACAGAAGAGCTAAAGTTGGGCTTTTAACGCCGAGCGAGATTATATTACATCATATCAAATTATTCAATAAAACTTTAACTTCGCTATTTTTCTCTTTCTATAAAAGTCAGATTCGGATTAAATTAATTCAAAAAACTAATTTTTTTATCGATCTTATAGTTACGCGAATTATTAACCAATTCGATAAAACTTCAACTTCGTTGTTTCCTTCGCAAACATGAGAGATTTATCTTCCTTTGATCAATGATTTTTTTTTTGTTTTTTTTTTCGCGACGGCTGTGCAGGTCAAAAACCGTCGGAGGAGGAAGGTAGCGAAAGCCCGGAAAGCGGCAACAGGGACGAAGGTTACTCGACGATGTCGTCGGACGTGCAGGGCGAGGGTGCTAGGCAAGAACCGTCCTCTCGAGGACTCGAAGATCTCAAAGAAGCCACGGACGAGACGGAAGCCGACGTTTCGCCGGACGCCCGTTTAGTGGCGCTGGACAACGGCGATCCCGACGTTTTGTTTCTACCCCTCAATCTCACCGTCGGAATAAATCCACGTCACAGTTATCCGCCCACCAAAGATCTTATTCCCTATCAACACGTGATGCGCAGTTTTTCGGACAGCCATCTGTATCTCAAACTAACCGCGGCGGCAGCGAATCTCACGACGTCGCCGTACAACATTGCCAGTCCGGGTGAGGGTTCGTCGTCGGTTTTGCTCGTCGAGGAGGAAGGATGGGACGCCGAATACGTTCAGCAGTGGCTCAGGTAACGGGTTTTATTTGTTTTTAATGTTTTGCGAAATCTTAATATTCAATAATGAATTATTTGATTGTTCCGTTATTTCAGTTATTACTGTCGTTATATCTTCTTTATTTTGATTAGATAATGTTGATGAAATTCATTTCAATTTCATTATTAACTTCATTATCAATGACAGTATTTTTTTTTTACTGTGTAATTTTAGATGAAATAATAATGTATTTGATTAGTCATTATTATTATTATTAGTATTATTACATCTCTTGAATTATAGTTATTCACTCCATTATTAATTTAATTGATTTTTTATTGTCGAGTTATAGATCAAAAAATGTAATCTCTCATTATTTTATTATTTAATCAATCATTATAATAATTATCATATTTATTATTGTTATAATAATAATTATTATTATTATTACATTATATAATAATAATAATTATTATTATTATTATTATATTGTATGATAATAATAATAATAATAATAATTATTATTATTATTATATATGATAATAATAATAATAATATATTATTATAATAATAATAATAATAATAATGATTATTATCATTATTATTATTATTATATTAGTATTTCCATTATAATTATTGATTTCATAATTAGCTCAACTAATTTTTTTACTGTCTAATTATAGATTAAATAATAAAATATTTTATTATTCTCTCAATTCCAACATATTTCGATGATATTTTGGAGAAAAAAATCGTGATCAGAATGAATACAATCGAGTAATTCCGAATCAAATTATAAAATTCAAAACAAAGTCGAATCATGTTTTTTCAATTTTAATTTTATTCGTATTTCACTCGACATCATTTTTTATTAAATTGGCCATCTTATTATACTTTTATTCCATAGGCTGGATTGTTTTTACTGAAATAAATCAATAAAAATAAAACAGTATCGCTCGACGTATCAAATGTAAATGTAACGAATCATCGTTTTTTTTCCGGTCCAGGTTGGACGACAGCCGAAGCGCCCAACAGCATCGCGATCTTCTCGAGTTGGAATACGACAGAGCGGAACTCGAAGATTGGAGTTTTTCATTGTCGAACGAGGATCTCAGAAGCGAAAACGCCGGAACGAACAACGGGTGGAAGGAAACTCCCGGAGTCCCGGCGACTTCCGGGGCGTCGACGACGCCCGCGCTTCCGGCAATAAAGGAACACAATCCGATCGAATTGGAGGAAGACGCGAACGAATGTTTGTGGAACGGAGCGAGTTATCTCGCGGATCGAGCCGGTGGCGAACTCGTGGCTCTTCTGATGGACGCGAGAGCGACCGGACCTTGGCCGTACGCTTCGAGTCCCGGAGCTTCGTGGAGCAGCGAGGAAGGAGCTTTGGAAAATTCCAGCAAAAGATCGTCCGCCGCGCTTTCCGGATGCAGCGACGATCCGGATTCGCCGTCAATCGGCACGGATTTTACTCGGGATTTTTATCGTTTGGTCAAATTCGAAAGCACGAAGAGCCTCGCCAGCACGTCTTCCAGAAGTGGCAAACCGCCACCCGATCGGGAACAGGCTTTGCAGAGCGTATTGTCGTTCATCGCCGAGCAACAGATGTATCTCGCCGAATTACCGCAGAATTCTGCCGAGCAGAGTATCGTCGAAGGTTGGTTTTTAAAAATTTCGATGGTTGTTGAAAATTTGAATACGATTGGCAAGTCGGTTATTATTATTTTTTTATGATATCGATGTTTAATATGGAATTAGAATTTGATATTTTCTATAAGATTGTTCATAATAATAATAATAATACTAACAATTAATAGTATTATTATTATTATTAATAATATAATTATTATTATGACAATAATAATAATTATCATTATTATTATAATAATAATAATTATCATTGTTATTATTATTAATAATAATTATCATTATTATTATAATAATAATCATTATCATTATTATTAATAATGATTATCATTATTATAATAATAATAATAATTATCATTATTATTATTATTGATAATATAATTATTATTATAATAACTAATCATCTAAGCTATTATAATATCATTATTATTATTAATAATAATATAATAATAATAATAATAATAATAATATAATTATTATCATTATATAATAATATAATTATTATTATTATTATTAACAATAATAATAATTATCATTATTATTATTAATATTATTAATTATTATCATTAGTTAGATTAGTAGTTAGTAAAAATTCGATAGTAATTGTAAATTTGAATTCGATAGGAAATTCGAGATATGATAATGGCTTCTTATTTGGGATTGTTGTGGTGTGCCATTTTTTTTAGCGCCAGATACTTCACAACGATTTGTTTTAAATTTGAATTAATTAATCTCATAATTCCCATAATGCCAATAATTTAATAATTAAAAATTGATTCAATGAAAATCATTATACTAATAATTCTTGTAACTCTAATAGTTCGATAATTCAATAAAAAGAAATCAATGTAATAATTATTTAGGTTATTTTTATATAATTTCTTATATACAAATATTCTTAAATCAATCAATCTGATAATTTTCACCGTTCCAGTAAAAAGTAAAATATTCTGATACGAAAAAACGAATGTAATTATTTGGGTTATTTCGATTATTTATATACAATTCCATTTATTTTATTAATTTGAATTAATCAACCTGACAATTCTCATATTTCTATTAATCTAATAAAAATAAATTAATTTTTGTCTCAATCCATTTATTAATTCAACAAAATCAATGAATCTGAAACTTCTCATAATTCAAATAATCCAATCATTCAATAAAACGAAATTACATTAATAATTATCTAATTCTGTGCCGATATAAAGAAAGAAAACAGTTTTTAGATTATAATTTTGTCGAATATAATTTGTTCGATTCGGCTTGATCGATCAAGCTAAAAGAAATTATCAACTGCGTGAATATCGCCTAAATGATAACGATCGACAAAATATCAAATATCGACGAAAAATCGATATTCCAATTTTTTCCACCCCAATTAAATTTGACGGATGTTCAAAAATAAAAATGCTATTGGAATCATCAGTTTCAGATAACGTCGGAGATCACAAGAACGACGCGTCAACGACGACAAACGAATGCCTCGAGATCGAGGAAACTCCGAGCGAACGAAAGAACGAAATCGTTACGGCTAGCAACGATTCTCTCGAACGTTTACCGATGCACGTCGCGGCGAATTTGTCGGAAGACAGAATTCTCAATTCCGCGATTTGCAACGCGAGTGTGGGTTCGTTGGTTTACGTAAATGGAGTGGCTTCGGAACTCGGAGCAGTTCCCGAGGAGGACGAGGAGGCTGCGACCTCTTCGACGCCAAGCACAGTCGTAAGTCGACGATGTATTCTTGGAAAATTTATTTTCTTAATCAAATTCGATCATTTTCTTTCGAATCTTATTAAACCTAGACGGATCTTCCTATTCATTTAGGTTATTTAGATTATTTAGAGATTTATTTATTTATTGATTTATTTATTTATTTATTTATTTATTCATTGATTGATTGATTGATTTATTTATTTATTTATTTGTTTATGTATTTATTTATTTGTTTATTTATTTATTTATTCATTTATATATTTATTTATTATCACAGTCGTAAGTCAACGAGATATTGTCGGAGAATCAATTTCCTCTGTTAATTAATTTACCTTATTATTATTTCTCTATATTCCTACTATTATTCCTATATATATGCTTATTATATTATTAACTCATATGTTAATTAAATTCGATAATTTTCTTCGAAATTTTATTGACCCTGGACCGGTCTTCCTATTTATTTATTTATTTATTTATTTATTTATTTATTTATTTATTTATTTATTTACTTATTTAGTTACTTATTGATTTATTTATTTATTTATTTATTGTCACAGTCGTGAGTCGACGAGATATTATCGGAAAATTTATTTTTCTAATCCAATTAGAACATTATTTTTTTTTCCTCGAATTTCGTTAACCATAGATAGGTCTTTCTATTATTAATTTTTTTACCGTTAAGGGGTCCTTCGTGGGTCAAATGTCTCCCATTACTTTTTCCTATGCGTAATCATTTCCATGGATCAAAAAAGACTCTAATATATACACCATTCTCTTCTTTTTTCAATGACCAAGAGAATGGCGCATATTCATCCCATCAAAGCTTATATTAGCTTATATTTGTTTAAAAACTCGCTTAAACGAAACAAAAAATTAGATACATCACAAAATTGCTCATCCTTACTCAGGAGAATACAAAAAATCAGGCTTGGCATTTAACCCTTCGGAGAATTGGTCTAAAATTAATTGTTATTCAATTATCTTATTTTTTAATTCTTTATTGATGAAATATCGAAGGTGAGTCCGGCGAGGGGACCGCTTCTGATCGAAGGCCGAGATCGTTCGTTGAGCTTTCACGAACACGCGACATCGAAGGACGTAATAAACGAGCTAAACCGAATGATAAGAAAGGGCGAGGACAATCCAGCGAGTCAGGATTCACAAGTCGTGTCGGACAAACTCGATCTCGCTTGCTGCTGTCCAACAGGATGGGTTCACGTCGAACGTGACATTGACTTTACCGACCCAAAGGTACGCATTTTGAGATTTGAAATTATTTTCGGAACATTTACAGGTTCATCGTTGACCCTACAATGAATAAGTGGGTCGATAAATTTCACTTTTCACAATTTAACGCACTTGGCTCATGCGACAATTTTTTTTTGGGGTTTTTTTTCAGAGAAATAAGGTTTTTTTACAACTTACTCGAGATTCTTTTAACCCTCAATCGTCTCCCGAGGTCTAGAACTTGATAAAGTAATCAAAATTATTTGAATTTTGGTTCATCATAATCTCATCGAAATTTTTTTGTCAACTTTCCATCTTCGTATTTCGAAATAAATATACTTTTCAAAGCCGGCACTATCGCGACAATTTTTATCTCAAAGAATAGTATCTCGACAGTACATACCTAAAATATTTTTGAAAAATATTCAAATTTGAAAAAGTTATTAATATTATTGTAAAAAAATTCACTTTTTCAATATTCAAAATTTTTTTTTCTCAACCATATTAAAATTATAATTTCTAAAAAGAAAACCCAATTGCTCCTTACTTTTTGAGGACTCAAAGAATTCTTTGACTCTTCGTAACATCATAAAATTACATCTCTTATCTCTCATCTCTCTTTGACATTTCAAAATGAAGAAAACTAAAATAAATTTTGAGCACTATAATTTACGGTTGACTAAACTGAGGGTTATAAAATAAAACGAATAAAAAAAAACCGTGATTAAAAATTTGTCCAGCAACAAATAGAAACATTATTCCATACGGTACAAGTCTAGGATAATGCATTGCCCTAATCACCCGTTAGAAAATAAATCAACTACCGCAGCGTCAATTAATTCCGTGACAACGAATTTTCAGGCTAGAGCGAATCTATTAGACGTGATGCTGGCGAGTAGCGAGAGCTCGTCAGCGACATCAAGCAGCGGTTCCGCCGGAAGTGATTCGGGGGACGAACCGCCGGATTATCGTCATCTTCACAGGCTTCACCGTTACAGACGCCAGAAGAAAGGTTTGCGAGAACCACATACACGTTGATTTAACAAAAAAAAAAGAAAAAAAAAAGATACATCAATAACACCGATAATAATAATATTAATAATTAATAAAAAAATTTAATAATAACGAAATAAAACAAAAACCCACACAAGCAAAATTACGCACCGTTGAATACCGATAAAACGTTAAGAAGTTTGAAAGCTCAGAGTCGAAAAGATAAAAATTTCTATCGAGTTCGTTTTTTTTTTCCTCTTTTTTTTTTTGTTTCGCCGATATGACGAGAGCCAGCAGACACAATTTTAGCTAATTAATCGCAACGAAACAGCGAAAAAAACAAACTTTTTGTTTTTTTTTCTTTCGAAGATCGAAATCACACGCACGAGACTAATAATTCTATGCTGGACTGAAGCTAACAAGACTAATTCTGCTGCTCTATCGTGCATCTCTGCCATGCTGTCTTATTCATTCTGTATCGTCGTCATCATCGCCATTTATTCTGTATATCTATATATATATATGAATATTTATTTGTCTATGAATATATATCGTATTCGGCTAATCACGAAAAAAAAGCTTTCGCCACTGCTTTGTAAATCGTTCGAAATGCTCGCTAAAAAAGATATCACTCATTCTGTTGGATAAAGAGATTGTGGGGGTTTGATGTTGATTGAAAATAATCAAAATTATCCGAAAGAGTCATTGAAAATGGTCGTCGTCGATTATTATTCATTATTAAGTTGATAATAATTAATTCATAATTATTAAGGTCTTACTGGATGGATATTAAAAAAAGGTCAACATTTTTGAAGGCCTTAATTAGCAATTTTACTTCGCCGGGAATATAATGAAAATTCGAACAAATCAGAAACTCCAAATCCCCAATGAATTTCTTCAATTAATTTTACTTCGTCGGGAATAAAATGAAAATTCGAACAACTCAGAAACTCCAAATCCCAATTAATTTCTATAAAATCAAAAGAAAATCATCGATGGCGGCCAAAAAATCAATCAATCTCCAAATCTGTTTATCCAATAATCTCGAATCTCACACACACACACACGAGAATCTTAAAAAAAAAAGTAAAATGCATAACACGCTAGTTGCTCACGTTGTACATAGCATCTTTCCTTATTTTTCTGTTCAGATGGTAGCGCCTACACGGTGTGCTTTGATTGTCACGAGAAAAGCTACGTAGTTCGGCTTAGTGACGATCAGTTTCTATAAAAAAAAAAAATATTTAAAAAAAACAAAGAAAACAAAAAAAAATGGAATCAATAATAAAAAAGAAAAAAAAAGAAAGGCACACAGGGTACACAAGATATCCTTCCGTACCTTCGAACTAAAAGGACGAAAAAGATACGAACAAAAAAAAACACACGGCTGTCTGTCCGTCTCTCTCTCTCTCTTACACAATTATTATAGTCTCACTATGATAATTTTATACTATTTATAATATTCAACAGTATAAAAAGTAAAGAAAAAAAAATTCGTGTCGCGTCTGAGCCAAAAGTTTCTCCAATTCATCTCATCAAATTCTCGCTGTCGATCAAATTCTCGCATTTAAATTGCAAACTAATTTCTTTCACCAAAAAAAAAAAAAAACCTCAAACTTCTCTCTCATCTTTTTCCTCTCTTTTCCACCAAAGACGCGACACGATTATCCCTCCGATAGAACGATTGTCGTGACGTTAAGGTGTGAAATGTCGAAATAAAAGTGCGTGGTAAAAAAAAAAATATATTAAAATCAAAATTAAAAAAACAAAAACAAAAAAAAGAAAGAAAGAAAGAAACGAACGGATGCTAAGCCGAGCTACTCTGTGTCTGCTGCTAGAGCTGGAAAAAGTGAGAAAGACTAGAGAAAAAAAAACACAGACAGAGAAATGAGAAAAAAAAACGGCAAAAAATCAGAGATAAAAAAAAAGTAAGAGAAAAATAAATTTAAAAAAAAAAAAGAGATCAAGTGAGGTCTGAGGTCTGACGTTGACCGACTTCGCTTGGTTTCTCAGCGTCGGCGGCTCAGGCTCAGAGGGTTCTACGTCTGCCTTCGGCTTGGGGATCTTCCAGGCCTTCGATCATCGGCCGGGGTGACGATTTCTTCGTTCGTTACGGCGAGAAGGAACGCGAAGCCGTCGCTTCTTTCGACTTCCTCGACGACATCAACGTCAACGGATCTACCGGAATCAACACAGCATCTTCCGCGTCAACGTCTTCCGGCAATTCCGTCGACGATCTTCTCTCTCAAATCCCCTCGATCGAATTAATGAAAGTTTCGCCTCTTTGAAATCGCGTTTGCAATTTTTTGCAGTTGAAAAAACAAAATACAGGAAACGAAACAAAAAAAAAAACGGACGAGATTCGATTGATAAAATTGAAAAACGAGAAAAAAATGACGCAATGTGAATAGATAGTTGTTAGATGGGAGAATAGATGCGTATTCTTGTTTCAGGAAAAAAAAAAAAAACGACAATTGAGCTTAGAAAGAAATGAAAACACGTAGATTTAAGGAATGAACGGAAATCGGCAAAATTGCTTAATTTTATCAAATACCCATGAAAAATTGTTTCAATTTTTTTGAATCAATTTTTTTTTTCAATGAAATTGTGTTGGAGAAATGATTTTATTTTTTTTTACCGATTGACGACGACGACGACGACGACTCAAGATAAAACGAGAATTACGCATAGTCAATAATTAAAAAGAGAAAGGAACGAAGAAAAATGTAATTTTTAATTATTGGACAGACTTAACCGGATGTCCGGAAGGCTGTTGAGCGTTCTTACAACGATGACAGGGAAAAGAAGAATGAAATTAGTCGTCTCGATTAGGTATTTAGAAGCCTCGGAAAAAAATCACACGTGGGCGACACCTTAACGTGTTTACTTTTTTAGACGTATTTGCGATATCACCGAACGAATCACCGCGAAAAATATCGATGAGGAAGTTGCTAAAATTTTCCATTTTTTTCTACACGAATCTATTAATAAATAAAATAATTTATTGTCATTTCTATTTTTTTTTTAAATACGTTTTTATCCAAGCAACGAATTATTGCCGATGTTTTCGTGCGAAAAAGCAGCTTCCTTATTTTTCAAAAATCAATTACGTGCGGAATTCGTTCGTGAAAGTGATTATAAAAAGAATAGAAATCAAAAGGATTACGAAAATGACGAATGTTAGGTGGGATGTGAATTTTTGCGGTTACATCACGAATCTAACTAAAGCGATTTTATTGATCAACGATTAATGTGTATCGAATTAAAAAAAAGTCGTCGTCCCGTGTGTCACGTGAGATTCCGCAATGATGATAGACTCTCGAAGCGAAGAATTAAAAAAAAAAAAAAAAATGGGGAAAAAACACAAGAGAACAAAAATTAAGATTAAATTAATGATGGAACGAATGAAAAAAAAATTGTAAATAGAATGTATTATAGTAAACCACACGACAGATGTAAGTTATATCTTCTCTCCGAACTTAATAAATAACGACAATATAACGGCAGTCGACGAAACCTTAATTCACTACCTACTTTTTTTTCTCGAGAGGATCTGACTTACCGATCGAGCTGAAAATGCAAAAAAAATTGAAAGTAATGGAAAGCATGAAGAGGGGATATTAAAAATTGACCGGAAAAATTATTACTTCGTTTTTGGAGAATCTAAGAGCAGTTGGAGGGAAAATTTGACGGGAAAAAATTCGGTAACGTTGTTTTTTTTAAACTCAGTCGGTATGTCAGAAAAAAAAATAATGTTACATATAAATTAATCGATAAATTGATCGTTCGTAGACGGCTGAATATCGATCAAAACTTAAGGTGATGCGCTGTGTCGTTATTTTTTTCTCAGATCGCCACAAATGCGAGAAAGATGTCTGATATTTTTCTGAACTATTATTTTCCGCCATCGTTGATTGTTCGGATAAAAAACGAGAACGGTTGACTGCGTCATTTTGATACGCAGTCAATCGTTCTGATTTTTTATTTGAGAAATTAATTGAGGCCGAGAAAAATGCTTTGCAGGGTTTATTACCGATTGAATACTAGCGCAACGCCTTAATTTTCGCCAGACCGATATTACCGACGTATTGCTGATTCTCGAGTAGAATTCTACAGTCGAGGCCCAATTTATTTTCCACATCGCCGACCTACATCGATATGGAAGGGTAAGTAGAAGAATTTCAATTCAAATTTAGATTTAATTTAGATTCAATTAAATAAAAATGTTTTAAAATTGTAGCCTTACGACTCAATTTCTCTCCTTTATGTACTGATTGAGATAAAATTTGGTACACAGACGAAGATCGATGAGAAATAACAAAGAAATAACCCAAAAACAGAAATGATAACATTTTTTAAAAAAATTGACCCCCCCTCCAAGATTAAAAAGTAAACTCGAGTTTTTTTTCAGCTGACTCCACCAACCGAGGTGTCTTTCAATTGGTCTCCTCGAATGCAATTTAAAATGTTTCAAGACCTTATTATTTCAACCCTTCAGTCGAGATATATTCGGTTTCAAAGTCGTCATCAGAGTTTCCCCCACCCCTCTAATTTCTAAACTATCAATTCAAAAAATCGGAAAAAATTCTAGAATGTAGCTTTTGATGACTACATTCAATAAAAATTATAACCAACGCTGTAGCAAGAATGGTTTATGAAAAAATTGAGATATAACTGATTTTCGAAATGAGTAAGAATTGCTACGATACCCTGTCACGTGCGTGGCCGAAAAGTTCTTGATCAATTATTCATTTTCCCATTTTATATCGAGTTTACTGATGGTCGATAAAACTTCTATACCCTCGTAAATATTTCATCCTCGGTAACAATAGTCTCCAGCTCTTATCATCATCTTCGAATCAAACCTTTTGTCTGCTGTTCTCGTGAAATCGTGGGGAAAAAATATTCCTAGCAGTTTCGCGCACCGAAAAAAACACGGAAACAACAAAAGCGGTCACTGAAAAAGCACCGATGAGCACTGCGAGCTTTTGCGAACATTATAAACACCGAAATTTTGGTCGCAAGTGCCGAAAAAGCACCGAATACAAATTTTTTTCTTTTTTTTTTGGTGCCTTGGACCTAAATTCTCGTGCTTTTAATGTCCGAAAAGCGCCGGAAAAACAATTCAGTGCTTCTTCGGTGCTTTCGCTCAAAATTCTGGTGCTTCTAATGTTTGAAAAGTCACCGCCACACCCAGAGAAATAACCCAAGAACATCCTCGAAGGATTTTTTCCCCTAGCAGTTCACCACTCAACCGGAACTTGAAAAAAAAAACAAAGGGTTACAATTTAAGAGTCCGACAATGTATCAAAACATGTATAACGGTTTATTGAGGAGCTATTTAAGCATGTTCAGACGTTATTTTTTTTTTTTTGGGTTTTTATAATGAATTATGCAGGTACCTACTTAGCTCTACTCGCTATAGTGTTTTACAGCCGGACGCGCGATACTCGTTTTTTGTTGTTGTTGTTATTTTTCTATAATTATAATTTATAGTCGATCCGTCTCGTTTTAAGCTCACGATTTTCGAGAATTTTCATTATTTTCAATTTTTTTTTCTCGTCAATTGAACTTCCAGACGAGCGATGGAAGTAATTGTAAAACAATAACAAGTTTTTCTACTTACAATGTTCAGAAATTACGTGCGGATTAAATTTTGTATTTAATTTGTGCGCGAAATCCGTGAAAATTTGATTGCTAATTTTTTAGTTTTATTGTTTGAAATGAGAAGAAATTTTTTTATGATACAGGGAAATTAGCGAGAATCGGGAGATCGAACGAGACGAACGAATCACACTCTATACAGACTATATATATACGAATATACGCGTGGAGTCGCTTAAACTGTATTTTGATTGCCAGTCTTCAATGCTCCGGTTTATTTTCTTCGTTCCAATAGCGTTTACAGCTGGTTGTCATTTTTCGGGTTTCATGGATTTTGTTATCAGAGACTCGATCCATTATCTCGCGAAAAATCATCACCGATAACGCAACATTCCGGTATATACCGGCTGAAAACGTTACGAAACGTTTTATTTCCTTCACCATCATTTATTCCTCGTGACGCAAAATTTCTGTCACGATTTGGCGGCGCATATTCGATATTTTCCGATTTTTTTTTCTTATCAATCAAGCAAAATTCTAGCCGCGACATCGAATCTTGTCGGTTCAAAAAATCGCATCGTCTTAAATTTTTTACAATTTTGCTTCATCTAAATAATTTCTCTGTCTAGTGGAAAAAAAATGAATAATGGAAATTCGTTAATTCGTTTCGATTGGAAATTTTGATTCGAAAAATTACGATTTTAAGGCTGTTGTTTGAAAATTGGAGATATCAGGATAGCTCGAGCCATTGATTATGAATTTAATTATTAGATATATCAAGATCGGAGATTTCGAAGCGACTCGATTCTCATTCGATCTCGATCTGTGGGTCATCACATCTACACGACAAGTGCAAGATTAATTTTTTTTTTTTTTTTACGTACGATTTATAAGGTCTGAATTCGAAACGGGTTTTTTATCCGAATCATTGTCAGGCCCCTGAAAAATCTAATCAAATGGTGAAGACACGAATTATTCGTCGAAGAAATCGATGCTGACGTAGATCCAAAACGATAGATGAAAAAAAAATCATACAACATTTTAAGGGGTTGCAACTGATTGATTGCGAGAAAATCAAGGGATTTTTATGATTTTTTAAGGCATTTTAACATAATTTTATTGGAATATACTATACGGTATTAATTACAACATATATTGAAGTATTTATATGCATTTTGAAATGAAACAAATTCCAATTCTGGGGAAACTATTTTTGTTGTCTCAAACCCTCTTTTTTTAAAGATCCCAGACAAAAACAAAAAAGATTTTGTTAGTATGATATCAAACGGAGTTCGTGAACGAAAGATTCAGCGAAATTTCGATTTTTAAGACAATCTTTGGGTCGAAAACCTAATTTTTGACACCTCAAAAATCGAACTTTTCGGAAAATCTCGACGTTATCTTAAAAATCAAAATTTCGCTAACCCCTTCGTTCACGAACTGCGTTCAATATCATAACGACTAAATCTTTTTGGTTTTTTAATTTCGGATAAGCCGTTCCAGAGATATCACGCTAATCGCAAATGATCTTCAAAAAAAGGTGTTTTGGCACAACGCCAATAGTTCCCCCAAAATTAAAAATATTGTCATGAAAAAAATCATGCAAGTACCTCAATATATATTGCAATTGATACTTTCTAGTTCATTCTAATGAAATAATCTTAACATGGTTAAAAAAATCACGGGAATCCTCCAATTTTCCCGCAAACTACCATATAAAACCCCTGAATCAAATTATTTCGTAACTTTTTATTTACCTTAAATTTTTCGATATTGCGCCAGTATGATAAATTTGTTTATTCGATCAGTGACGTTGTTATCATTTTTCAAAGATAACAATAATCATCGCTATTTTTACGATCAAGCTAAATTAATTACAATCGTTGAGATCTACGAGCTTCGATTTTTCGATCATCTACACAACGTTACAGTCAAAATAGATCGTGATGATACACAGGGTGATACAAAATCTATATCGAATTCGAACTATAACACACACGCGCACACGCACAGACAGATGAAAGTGGAATTAGTACCCTAGAATATAATTAATTAATAATAGTTAGTTCATTCGATATTCAATAATAGCAATAGATCGAGTAAGTTAAGTATAGTTAGTAGTAAATTATTAATTAAATAGCAGTATCGTTAAGTAATAGTTCGTAAGTAATTTAGCGATAGTTGCCCCAGTTTTTTTTCTTGCAATCAACTTTGTTTCGTTAAATTTTTTCTTTTCCTTATCGCAAATTAATTCATACAATTTGGCTGATTTTTCTTATCAAGTGGGCTTCGAGATATCGTAAATATATTTATATATATATATGCTTTTTTTTACAAACGTTGATGATAATAATATGTACAGAAAGAAACATTTGCGAGTCAAAATTCTAGCTTGCAATTGTCTCGATTTAGGGATTCATTTTATGCACTAGGAAAATTTTAATCGCCTGAACATGTTTGCGGTTTCGCACTAGCTGGAAAATTCTCGAAGCCTCACGAAGGAAAAATCGTCTATTAAACTTTTTGCAACGCTCTTTTTCTTTTATTCTTTTTTTGTTTTTTTTTTTTTTTTGGCGAATCCGGCATTCGTGTCCGTCCTTGTCGAGCAGTTTATGGTTTTTTTTAACGATATTTATAGTACATTGATAAATTTTTATTTACAAGATCGGCGTCGAATTATTACGGCTGATTAATTCACGATTAGAATTAATTTAGATAACGGTTTTGGTTTACGTGCGTCTGGTTAGTTATTATTCCAACGTCGTCCGGGACGTTGGCTAACTAGAAGGACGAAGAAACGCTAGTGGGATTTTTTTTAATGCCTAGAAATGCCAATTCCAACGGTTAATTACGAAAAAAAATATTTCAAAATCGGCGGAAAATCTGTTTTTTTTTTTTTTAATTTAAATTATTATTATCGGTATTATTCGTTTTTTTCTTCATGAATCTCAGTAGTAATTAATTGGATAATTTTATGTTGTTATTGTTAATAACATAGTTTTAAAAATGTACAAGCTTTTTTTCGAAATATTTGAATAGAATTTTTTTTTAATTAAGAGAATATTAAAAAAAAAAAAAAATTCCTATTTACTCCTCCGCCAATTTTAAAATATAAAAATGTATCTACATTTATATCAACATCATTATTCTATCGAAAAATAGACACAGATTTGCGAATAAACGAAAAATCCACTGGCGTTTCGATTTTTTCTTTTTGTTTTTTCTAAATCGTCTACAATGTTACAAATTTATTTACAAAAATTTGACAAAGGACACCAATAACTAATTCACGTGGATAACACGCGAAATCTACAATTCTCACGACAATCTTTCACATAACTACATCCCTAAAATTCGAAAAGTGCATCAGACTCGAGTTATTTATTTATTTATTCATTTATTTTGTTGTGTTTTCTCGCTTTTATTTATTTTTTGCGAAGAAATAGAACGAACGATGCCGAGGTTGTATAATAACGTCGCAGCTATATCGAATCGCCTCTAGAACGAAGGCGGCGAATGGCAGTGCTGGTGAATTAACGGTCACGTGGATGGGGCTCGGTGGAAACTCGAAATTTTCAACGATTTGCACTACTGACATTTTTTTCGAGAGATTTTTTTAAGTAACAAAAAAAATAGAAAAAATAATAAATCGAGCGAATTATAAAAATCGTTCAAAATTTGCAAAATCAATATTAGTGGAAATTCAATTATGCAAAATGACTAAAATTATTTGCGACGAATTGAAAATACATATTCGTCTATTACTGGTAAAACTTAATTGAATAATTTTTTTTATTATTAAGGTCTCACTGGATCGATCGCCGGGCAAAAAGTTGGCCCAAAATGGGTGAATCGTGTATTTACAAGTCTAGATCATGTCGTACATGTTTAGCCTTACAAATAGCTGAACTGATAATAAATTAACACTTAGAAATGTTAATTTACCACTTTTATTAATAATTTAAGTCAAATTCTACGATATTGGCGTGTGGTTGACTGACGTTTTTGTCAGTGACTGTACAAACTGTTTCAACTGTTTCCGGCCATTACTCCTCGTTACTTCAATTAATTTCTCGACAATTACTCAGTCGATTCATTTGAAACTAAGCACAATCAATCTGTTGATCCTAAATCTTAATGATATAATTTTTTCAGAATTTACAGCGATTTAGTTCCATTTGTTTTGCAACCATTAACGTCTGCAGAAGCCGTTTTCCCATATCCAATCGTGTTAAATTCACAAATTTATAACCCCTAAATTATGTAGTGAACAATTCTGAAATAATTCATGTATTATTGTACCATCAATAACTACAATCCCTCAAATTTTCAAGAATTTCGGTGATTTTTCAACATCCATCCAGTAAGACCTCAACGTAGCGCAATCATTTGCCAATTTTTCCACTCCACGACGCCGTCAAAAGTGCACGAGAAGAGTCGTGTCTATTACATCATTTACAGGAAAAAACCAGCTTGTCATCTTTGTTTTTTCCTCGTCTATGCCGACCATTTTCGAAATTTATTACAGCGATTTTAATGATAAACAGTAATAATAACATCGCTCGCGTTCTCTCCATAATATCAATGTTTTTTTTGTTCTCATTTAAAACCTCGAATCCTTCATCTTTTTTTTTTCAATAATATAGTATATAATATAATATATCTGTCATCTATATATATTTATATCCGTATATCTCCTTCCATCTTAATTCCCTGCTATTTCACACAACTACGATCATCGTTTAATAATTAAATTATGTTTACGTCACTTATATACGTTATCTACATGTATATTTCCGTAAACGTGATATATTAAGGCCTCTTAGTTACTAACGACAGGTCATCACACATTTCTCAAATTTTTTTTCTTTTTTTTTGTCAATCATTGTTATTATTATTTTTTTCTTATTTCAATTTTCTCTAATTTTTCTCTTTTTTTTTTTCAAATATATTTCTGACCGCTACTCTACAACTACCGATGCGAAAGCGACTTGTTTTTTTTTCTTTTTTAAATGTTTGACACATCGATTCTCACCCAACAATTTTATTTTATTTTCGAACTTTTCGCCGGAATAGCTTCGAATAATTCGTGCTGCTGTACAGAATAATATTTTTTTTTATCGGTATTTCTTCCGAACGATCGATGTTGCATCGATCGATCGGTTAATCGTATCGTTACATATTTGTTAATCAAAGTTTAAGCCTAATTTTTACAAGCACTTATTAATCTCATCGTTTTCCGATACGATAAATAAAATAAATAAATAAAGCAAACGTAAAAAATAAAACTTACCGATATGTTGACAAAACTGAAATAAAATAAATAAAGAACAAATAAATAATTAATAAATAATAAAGAACGAGGGGGTAAGGAATATTGGGGGGGGGGGGGGGGGGGCGAATTGGAACGAATCGCCTAACGAAATTTGAAGAAATCTTCAAAATTTGTAAATCTTTTATTTTTTTTTCTTTAGCAACTTTATTGTTTGGTTCGTCTCGCTGCTTCATCCACTTTCCAATAATCAAGGCATATTCTTTATTGTAGATTATACGTTTTTTTTCATCATACGGATTTAATTTTTTTTGTTTTTATATTTTTATTTTTTTTTAATTTTTCATAATCGATTATTTTCTTTTTTTTTTTTTTAATTATTCCATATTCAGTAACGCATCGTACTTTGCGAGATTTATGCTCTATCGTCACACTTTGGGAAATTTTTCCTCACACATTTCGTTCGATCAAATACCTTCATTATGTTTCGTAAATTTGCCATTCTCGTTGCGAATTATTTTACGACAAAATTGTAATTCTTCGTGACAATTTTAATGGAGAAAAAAAAATGATTTTTTTTTTCTTTCTAATTTTATAATTCGAGTATGTGACAAATACCGGAAATTACCGGCTTATCGAATGCCCAACTGACCAGCTACAGTGAGCCAAGTACTGTTTATTTATTATTCGTGGTATTATCATCATTCATCGTTATAATTATCATTACGATTATTATTATTATTATGATTGTTATTGGAGTGATTCTCTCGAAATCCGACACATTTTTCGATCTCTCAGCTTACTGACGAATTTTCAGCGAATTTTGAGCCGTCGACTCGCCCGAAGTTATTCAGATAACATTGAGAATCTTTCTTGCATCGAATTTCGAAAAAAAAACTACTCATTTATCGATTATTATTATTACTATTATTCTCAGTATTATTGATATCGTAACTATAATTATTATTATTTACAAAAAAAAACGAAGAAAAATCGTCGTCACTGCGCATTCAAAAGTCTAATCGCTCACGTCCTCGATAGGAACTCGTTTCCTCGAACCCGCTAGTATTTTTGTTCCGAAAAATTCGTTCAAAATATTGTTTTAAAAAAAAAAATTTGTCGACAAAATTTGAGGTTTAATTGTGGAAAAGATGAAATGAAAAAAAAAAAAAAGGAATGCGTGCGATCGAGACTCGGAGCTGGAAGTACAAAGCCCATTAAAGGAAAACAAATTAACGAGGATATTGTTAATAAAAAATAAATCCTTTTGCTTTCTTACAATTTGTTCGGAACGAACTCATTGAAATGAATCTCATTAAAATCGCAAGTTCAGCTCTCGCTGGGCTAATTGGCAGGAAACTGGCTAATCACGCGCGTTTCAACGATCAATCGATTTCCTCTTTATCTTTTCTCAACATTCATTATTTACCATTATTATATTTATTTTTATTTTTATTTTTTTTTTTTAATTAAAATTTTTTTCATAATTAATCTAATATTATGATTATTATCATCATTATCGATAATATCGTAGGATGTATTTACAGATGCACACCGAGGGGATAACCTCGGAAATAATCACGGAAAAAATGTACACTCAATCGGTTACAACCATGCCTATAGTTTTTTTTTTTGTACCTGCATTAGGGAAATTGAGAAATCGTTCTCGACCCTACGGAAAAGTCCGCGAAAGGGAAAAAATTGATGTGGAGAGATCGATTTTTTTTTTTTGGCTGATGAAGTTTCGGAAATTTTTGAATGTTCAATTTTTTAACGAAGACTTTCGTCAACGACTATGATTGTTTTCAGTGATTTTTGGGATTTAAAAATCGTTGATTCTTTATGAAGCGAGCTAAGAGTATTTTAAAAATTCCTGAAAATGTGTTTTCGTTCAAATAATGTAATTCAAATAATTAAATTAAATTCAGAGGAGTCAGATGTTGTTTATTTATGTGAGAATGAGAATTCTTCTCTTCGCGATACGCGAAAAAAATATAGATTGAACGAAATGCAGACGATCGCATCGTCGGGTGAATAAAAAATGCAAAAAAAAAAAAAAAAAAAAATAGAAAAAAAGGTTGAACAAAATCTTCAATTTTTTTTTTTTCTCGCAAGGGTGATTAATTTTTGAGCCATAACCGTCAGCTACGACTGCTTTATGTACAATATGTGGATGGTTATTTACAAATGATCGATGATTATCCGCAACTTGTTTACGTTATTCTCATTTTTGTTTTAGAAATCAAGAAAGAAGAAAATTATTTATATCTTTCGATTTAAAAAATTGTTCGACGTCGACAAATGCTCTTAAATTTTTTTACTTTTCATTTTCTCGCTTGCTTTCTTCATAAAACTAATTTTTATATTCCAATTGCGTTCTCTGAAAAATAATTCATTTTATCTTTTTTTTTTTCCAATATTTTTCAAATCCGAAATTCTTTTTTTTTTTTTCGTTTCGATTTCCCATTTTTCCCTTTCTTCGGACTTTTCCCGACAAAAACAAAAACCGCGACATTGAAATGCTACGAATCACTTAAATTCTAAACCTCGCCAACGACGACGCGATCATAATCGTTGTAATTTGCGTTCGATATCCGGTCGAATGTATTTCGTAGTAAAAAATTGAACACATTGTCTCGTATATTTATAAATGTTACGTGTTTTTTTTTTTTTCTTGTTGTCATTCGTTTCTCGCGATTTTTCCATGCTTTTTCAACGTTGTCGTCTGTCACTCGTCAATGCGGAACTAAAAACATATTCGGTGCGCTAAATTTTGCGCATATAACTGACCGAAAAAAACATTTTTTAGGCCCTAGTTGCCATCCTCTTTTTTTTTTTCTCTCTCTCTCGCTTTCTACGTCTTTTCTTAAATCTAAAATCACACTCAGAACGCAATAACGCATGCGATTGCATGCACAGCGATTTCGTCCGGATGAAAATAAATATACATCTCCATATCTCAAGAGATCTCGATAATTTTTTCTTTTCTTTTTTCTTCAGCTCGGATGGAAAAACAATTTTTCGATTACGCCGCGAAACAAAATAATAATGATAATAATAATAATAATAATTCCGAGGACGTTATAAAAAAAATTGGGAACTCTAATTATTTACAACGATCTCGATAAACGCGTCTCGTATGAATTTTGTTTCATTCAATTTTGCTTCCTCATAAAAGGAAGCTTTTTTTTTTTGTCTTTGTTTATTTAAGCAGCTGTCAGTTTTGTCGTTTGTTTTTTGTTTGTGTAATTTTTTGGGACACGAGACGGTATCGCGTTTTTTGAGATCCTCGAAAGCGGCAGTGTTCCTGTCTAGTATTTAATATTACGTACGCGTGTTATTTTAATTGCGTATAGACGATTTCGTGACGTCGAAGACGACGATTCTACCGCTGGCATTCGATTAAACTCATTGTTTGTTTGTTTTCAATTATTTATTTATTTATTTGAGTTATTTATTCGTTCATTTATTTACTTATTTATTTATTAATTTTGAAAGAGATTTTTTTGCGGTAGTAAGAGTCTCAATAATACGAAATTTTGATGAGCAAATTTTTTTTTATTCGATCGAAAGAATCTCGGAAATTTTAATAGTCGAATTTTTTCACTCGATCTTAAATAGAAAAAATATTATTACAGAGAAATATCGCATTTATAAATTATTATTATTATTATTATTTGTATTTTCCATGAAAAGAAAAAAAAGACAGTTCAATCGATGAAAATGCGGCAGAATCGGCATTTTTTCGTGCTCACGAAAGTCGTCTCGCGAAAGTAAACTTTGCCGTGTCTAATAATTCATGCTAATTAGGAATTGCACGTTCCTAGAGCCCCTAGTAGCGCGTGCTACGTCGGTTTCAATGAGCCGCGAGTTCGCTGCCGCGCTGTCTTTATCGAACGATTTTTCCCCAACCTATTTGCAACAGCGACTCTCAAACGTTATCGAAAAAAAAAAAAGAAAGAAAACAGTCTTCATTTTTCTTCACTCCCTTTCGCGTCCGATGTTTCGATCGAAACGAAAATAAGTCAGAAACTCGAGTTGAGAAATTTAATAACCGACTACGACTGGCCATTCGAAAAAAAGAAAAATGATAAGTCAATGAATGAATTAATTCGCAGGTGATTCGGTTCGCGAAAATATTGTTGGAAAAATGCGTATTTTCAAAAAGAAAACAGTGAAAAAAAATGATAATTAATCAACGAACGAATTAATGTGATTTGGGGCTGATTCGGGTCGCGAAAATATTGTTGTAAAAATGCGTATTTTAAAGAAGAAAAATGCGAAAAATTGATAATGAATCAACGAACAAATTATCCTAATTCGGGGCTGATTCGTGTCACGAAAATATTGTTGGAAAAATGCGTATTTTAAAGAAGAAAAATGCGAAAAAATGATAATAAATCAATGAACGAATTAACGTAATTCGGGGCTGATTCGTGTCACGAAAATATTGTTGGAAAAATGCGTTTTTTCAAAAAGAAAAATACGAAAAATTGATAATGAATCAACGAACAAATTAACGTAATTAAGGGCTGATTCGTGAAGCGAAAATATTGTTGGAAAAAAGCCTATTTTAAAAAAGAAAACTGCGAAAAATTGATAATAAATCAACGAACGAATTAACGTAATTCGCAGTTGATTCGGATCGCGAAAACATCGTTCAAAAAAATGCGTATTTTCCGTTGCGAAATTGATTTGCTCAAATGTTTTGAACGAAATGCCTCGTCGAATGTTTTTCATCTCGACGAATCGACGAACGATTGGAATTAAAAACGTTTCGCAACGAACGGCCGGAATAATTTGAGCTTTTCACGCTTTTGCAAGCTTTGTATTTTTTTTCTACAGCGCAAGATAAATTCACGTTTGATTTATTTTTCCTTTTTTTTTATTTTAATTATTAAGTCGTCTAATTGACGTTCGTCTTTTTAATTGTATTTTTTAATCGTGTCACGTTTTTATTGGCGGTAATTATGATATACTGTATATAGGTATTTATTTTGTTTATACGCGTTGTTTATTTATTTATTTACGCATGCTTCGGTACGTCTCGAAGGCCGAAAATTAAAAACGAAACATTTTTGTCATTACGATCGTGTCGTTCGAAATTTTATAAAAAGTCACGTGAAATATTAACGGAAGAACGAAAAAAAAACACAAATTATCGTCCCTTACTCAATTGAAGACAAAATTCTTATTTTATCGCGAAATTTTGTAATTTTGTGAAACTGCGTTTCGAAAAATCTGTCATGCCATCGCGAAGCTTCGCAGTCGTTTGCGTTCGTGCAAAAAAAAAATCCAGAATATCCCTCCATATTATTCCAAACGTAAAAAAAAAATTTTCCCAAAAATTCCAACATTTTTCAAAACCGAAAACGATAAATTTTCTCTTCGGCGCGAGATAAGAATCGTTCAAATTGCAGCTACCTCACTCTTTCGTTCTTACAGCCTATTTCGCATCGCCTTAATAGCCAGCTTATGTCCGCTTTTCATTGCTTCGAGTCTCGTCAATTGCTTCAAAAATTATTTTTTTTTCTCGTTCGTTCATCGGCGATAACAGTCGGGAAAAATCGAACGAAATTTCGAAATTGCAAAGAGAATATACAAAGAAAAAAACTGGCCCGTAAATCGATAATTCTTGCACCAAAAAAAATTAAAGGAGAAAAACACAAGGTTTTTTTTTTTTGTTAATATCACGAATTTACCTACGCAATTATCTACCATTTGTACGTCTAAATTGCCCGTCGCAATGCTACGAATACTAAAATTCATTCGTTTCTTCACTCGTTTTTAAAATCGTTTAAGTAGTCCTCAGCTTCTTTCGTATTATCTTCAACGACTTCGAATTCTAAAACGTTCGTCCGCAAATCTACTTACTGCTTATGTACACCCTAAGATTCTACTTTCGTAAGTGTATATAATTATTTATATACATCAATCTTATCATAAAAGGATGCCTTATTTGCTTCGTCCAATTCGTCCGAAACAAAACGAAAAAAAAAAAACAAAAAAAAATAGAAATGGACAAACAAAAAATAAAAAAAATAAAAACAAAACAATAATTAATTGCAAAATATAAAAACACCTCCATTTTCGTTTCGGTTATTCTTCCATTGGCTCAATCGTCCCATTCTCACGTTAATCCAAACGTTACGACGTCATCGATCACTTGATTATTATTATTATTTTTTTTTTTTTTTTTCGTGTTTGAGTGTTCGAAAATTTCGTAAATTGGATTTTTAATTGTTTTTTTTTTTCTGGCCTTACCGACGAGACGTGGATAGTTCTAGCAAGTCGAAAAAATTGAAGCTACGGTGCTCGGCAGTCTATTGTCTCTCATGGCTCGTAAACGGCGGTCCCTCGAACTTTTTTTCTTCTCTTTCTTTATTTTTCCCCGTTTTTTCACGTCCCAACCTCGTCATATCTTCGTCTTCCTTCGTCGTTGCAATTTTTTTTGTTGCTCGTTGTTGTTGCAATTATTTTCTCAACGATCGTCAGCTGTACTCCGAGTTGCGAAGATGTCTCGTGATCGTTTGAAAATCTCTCAACGGGACGATTCGACAGTTGCGAATTTCCGGCAGTCGACGACGAAGATTTCGAGGAACCGACGAAAATTTAGCCTCGGTCTTTCCCGTTCGCGACGAAGAAATATTTCATTCCCATTGATGAGGGGATGGTGGCAATTCCGAGGGATGAGCCACCGTGGAGCTGTAAATTTTCAGATTTTAAACAAACGTTAACGACGAATTGTCAGATTTTTTTTAAATTAATTTTTTTCGTATTCGTTCTGGAGACAAACACGATTTTGTTCGCTTCGATTTTGAGGCTAAAATCGTTCGACGCGTCTTCGGTCGTTTTTTAGACGGATGCTCGGGGATGTTTGGCTCAAAGTCGAAGCGAAGAATTTACAGAGATCGACGTTCCCGCAAAATGCGTTTTTATTCGTTCGAAGGAGAAGAAAAAAATTTGCTCGAAAGGAAATAAATATTTTGCTTTTAAAATAATTCTAGAAGGAAGTTTTGGTTCTTCGTTGGTTGAAATTTATTCACGCAAGAGTCGAGGGAACGTCGAATGAGGTCAAGGGGGTGGAAAAACTGCTTTTCGCAGCTCTAGGGCGAACTAATCACTAAATTTGCAAACTTAAGGATCTAAAAGGAATTAAATATTTACAATTAATGTTTGATAGGGAAAATGTGTATTTATAATGCATAGCCAGTCCGATTTCCATGCAGCTGTCAGCATACGTGACAGCCGTTGTTGACAATCTTTTCGAATTCATCGATCAATCATTTTTTTTTTCTTTTTCTCTTTTTATTATTTCATTTTCTTCGCCCGCGCTACTACAGTTCGAATATTATTCGATCCTTTCTTGAGGATTTTTTCATTTTCTTTCGTTTCATCAAATCTCTCGGCTCGTCTAATTTTTCTCGCTCTTTATCTTCCGTATTTCTCGTGCGCGATTTTTTTCACGATATTTGTCGTGCATTTTTTTTTAGGCGGAATTTTTATTTTGTCGCGGAATTTATGGATTTTCGCGACAAACGGGAAAAAGGTTGGCAAGTTTGCCGGTACGACGACGATATCGGAGCTTTCGATTGACTGAAGGCTGCATGGTAAATCAGGCCCTCGTTTGGTCATCAAGCATTTATTGCTAGAGTGATAGGAAACAAATATTTACATCGACGATTCGACCGGACTTAGAAATATTAATCATTTCTTCTTTAAGGTAATGCGAGCAAGTTCGAATCTATATCAAAATTAATTCAATTTTGCCATTCTAGGTTTTCAATGTAAGCGCGTCAATTATTATTTTTTTCTCAAAATAGAACGTTCATTTTTTTGGGATGGTTTTAGTCTGCCTCGTTTCAGTTTGACTCGGTACAGTTTGACCCGGCGCAGTTTGACTACGCGAGTTTGACAGGTGAAAGTCACTCTCTCTTTGACATTGGACACTCTCTTTAAGTTTGACGGAGATAGAGTGACTCTCATCTGTCAAATTCGCGGAGTCAAACTGAGCCGGGTCAAACTGTGGCTAAGCATACTGAAACCATCCAATTTTTTTTTCCAACGATTTTGATTGGAAAATTGTGAAATTTTTGTAGATTTGAATGCTATTTGTTCGTTTTTGGACGACAGATTTTATGCTTATTCTTGTTCTCGATAAAACAAAATGATAAAATAATTTTATATCACTCGAACTACCTTAATTGAATGGCTTTTTGATTTTCTTTTGGAGAAAGATCGATGCCGCGTGCGTTGTCAGGGTGGCTTCGCATGGTAACATCGATCGCTTTTATTTTTAAAAAATAATTTTAAAAAAAAATGAATTATCCTTCCGGTCTTTTGGACTACCTTTCTTTCGGCTACGATTCGCCCGTTTCGAACGAACATACATCGAAAATTTCGAAGATGAGCGAACGAAGGACACAACGAAAAGTATGACAAAATAGGGGTCGCGGCAAATTTGCGAACTGTTCGATTCGTTAGTAACTATTTGTACTAACGAAAAATCTTATTCGTCCAAAATTGCATTTGAAAAAAAAAATAATAATAATTGTGAATTATTTCCGTGCGAATATCCGAGCTAAATTGTCGTTTGGAAAATAGTTCTGCATCGCGGTTTACAACGGAGAAGAAAAAAAAAGCGTTTTTGTCATGTTTTTAAATATATATATATGGGGAGAGACGTCCTAAATCGCCGGATTGAAACTCTTCTATTCGTCAATTTGGTCGATGATTTTTTTTTAGTATCTTTTGAATCCTACGACCTTACTCATTTTTTATTTTTGATTTTTTTTAGATTTTATACCCCTCACCTCTCCCCGTTTTTTTAATTAAAAGGTAACTACTATTTCTCCCGTTTTTAATTGGACATTTTTTTCTTCTAAATACGTTATTGAAATTAAGGAACTTTTTTTTATGAAATTGGAGTCATTTTCTTTTTTTTTTTTCATTTCGATTTAGAAAAAATTCGAGTTTTTCAGGAATTTTAATATACGATAATGGTTTCCTATCTTTAAAAAAATGGAATTTATCCTGCTGACGAATCGACGTTTCGATTATTTTTGATAGAAAAACGACTTTTTAATGGTGTTATGAAAAATAATCAAAAAATCTATTTTCTATCGAAAAAATTATCGAAATATTAATTTTTCGTTTTATCACATGTCACCATTATCATTTATTACAATTCCGAAAAAAATAGAAATTCGATTCAAAATTGGAAGAGAAAAATATATTTGTATTAGAAACACGATGACAATTCCAATTTTATGAAAAAAGTTCCTCAGTAACCTAAAAAATGTGGGAAAAAAATCCAATTTAACAATTAATTGGAAATGGCAGTTACTTCTCGATAAAAAAAAGGTCACATGGGTGAGAGCGAGCGGAGCTAAAAAAATCTAAAAAACAAAAAAAAAAAAAAAAAAAAAAATTGGCAAGGTCGCAGTATCCAAAAGATACTAAAAAATTAAAATCTTCGACCGCATCAAGGAACAGAAGGGTTCAAATCCGATGATTTGGAACGTTCTTCCCCATACATATATAATTCCTACACCACGGCCGACACCCTGAAGACTCGCTCGCGCAGCGTAATCGCGATTGCGTTCGAATCGTCGCTGCAACACGATTGCACAAAGACAGAAAAGGGAAACGAGACGGACAATGGGGTGCTGAGACAGAATGTACAAAGCAGTAATTATTAGTTCCAACGATAATAATTCAACGGAGATCAAAAGCGAAAGGAAAAAGACGTTAACGATTAATCAAAAGGAATTAAAGATAAAAATCGACATTAATAACAAATATAAAAAAAAACATAATTTTCCCATTAAAGTCTGAATAACCATTTTCCGAAATTTTTCACACAACTTTGTCAATTTTTTCAAAATTCACTTTCTCACCGGATTTTGATTCAAATTTTTCTCCTCATATTTATGATAATTATTTTTCTCAATTTCTTCTTTTTTTTCTGATTGAAAAAAATCCACCGAAAATTGTACATCTCTCCAAAGTTCGATAAATCACAATCCGTCAGATTCCAATGGGTTCGAAAGCAAAAACGAAACGAAAAATAAAGTTGCAAGGTTAACAAAAAAAAAAGGTCACAAAACAAAGAAGACGAAATATGTTAAAAATGCGAACGAATGAAAATTAGTGAACAAATGATAGCCAATGAATAAGCGAATGAAGGGAAAAAAAAATTAACAAAACAATAATAATATTAACGATAATAACAATAATAATAATAATAATGACGAAACGTAAGGTAAAAGTTTAAGGTGAGTACCTCTGCGAGCGAGGTTGCGTGCCGACTTATAGCTGGATTGCCCGTTTTCGTTTCATTCATTCTCGTATGTCGATTTTTTTGTTTTTGTTTTTTTTTTTTTAATCTTGTTCGTTTCTCATTTCGTATGAATTTTTTTTTTTTTTTTCGTTTCACAAAAAGACGTAACGTTCGGTAGCGGTAGTAGCGGTAGTAGACGATAGTAGTGGTAGTCGATAGCGGTAGCCGACAGTGGTAGTAGTAGTGGTAGCAGCAGCGATTCGCTGATTCGGTAGCAGCACTACTGGCAATTTGTAGTACGTGGTAGTGGTATACGCGGGGCACGTGGATGGCTGCTCGACGGTTGGCTTGCTCTAACTTCAGTCGTCGAATAAAATGCAAGAGACGAACAAAATCGAGATGAGTTAAAACATATCTTCATTAGACACATTGTCAAAATCTTATTTGTTTTTCTTCGCGAAAGGTTTTGTTTTTTTTTTTCTTTCTCGTTTGTGTTTTATTTGGGTGGCTTGAGTGAACGAAAATTTGTATCTTGGTAACGAAGTATCTTGGTTCGGTGGAATTGTGTAGAAATATGGGCTCGATCGAAACGTTTTTAGGGGTGGCCCTGATTTTATTTTTTTATTTTTACGGATGAGAGTTTGAAAATTCGGCGACGCCGCTGAAAATCGTTCGATCGGGCTCGTGTTTACACACAATTCTACGGAAGCAAGATATGTTGGAGTAGCGGACGGGCGCTGAAGTTAGATTTTTTTACCGATTTTTTTCGATAAAAAATATGGAAATAAAAAGAACGAGATTGATATGTAAATTATTTAAATAACATTTCAATAATTAAAAGAAGGCCTATTTTAAAGTATCTTGCTTCCGTAGAATTGTGTGGAAAGATGAGCTCGATCGGACAATTTTTAAGGGGCGCGTCGATTTTTTGAAGTTTAACCCGTAAAGAGTGAAAAATCGGGGTTACCCCTTAAAATGGTCCCTCCCTAAAAATGAAAGTCGCGGAAATCGAAGAGAATTTTTCTTTTTTTGCCAAGCCACCCTTATTTATATGAAGGGTGATCCAACACGAGCGCAGGTTTTCTTTTTCAAATGAAAAAATAAGAAATTAAGAATAAAAACTAAATATTATATATAATATAATAATATATATGGGGCATTCCATGGCATTCCGGGTAGTCGCGTACCCATGACTCAAAATTTTTGCCCTACGATTTTTTACTATTGAGATGCAGTAGATTGAAGGTTTCCAATTATTGACGATATTTCGAATTTCAAATCGATCGACAACCGCCAATAATAATTTAAAAAACCAAGGGAGCTTTTTCTTTTGTTTTTACACGGTCTATGCAATGAAAATAAGCACAATTATGTTGCACTGTTTGAACTATTATTAATTAACAATTGATCGACTAAACATTGAATATCTCAAAAAATACCTATTTTATTTTTCTTATTTTTTTTTTTTTATCTGAATTCTGTGAATAAAAACAAAACGATTGAGACCATCCTCAACTTGGCTATGGACTTAGTTTAGAAGTTACAGCTTTTTTTGTGATAAAAAAAACCGGTTTAATTTGGTTCATGCCGTGCCGATAAGCCCGAGACGATTCTGGAGCTTTCGATTCGTCCTCCAGGACGAGATCGACCCGAAACTATGCTTGAAAAGTCGTCGAAAATTTCGATACGCGCATCCTGTGTTGCCAGAGGTATCGTAACGTACATTTATCAGATATCTTGTTCGATAAATAAACGCCATAAGATAAAAAACACCGCCAAATTGAAAAAAAAATATCCCAAACAATTTTTGTGTTTAAATTTTAAAATAAAACCTGCGGTTTTGTTGAATCACCCTGTACATATTTTTATGAAGACTGTTTTAAAGTTTTTGAAACTGAATATTTTTTTATCCGTGGCTCTGCGAAAGTCCCAAAAATCATTAGTTTTTAAAATTATTCTTTGAAATATTATTCTGCTGCAGAAGTCGAAGTTTCGCTCGTTTAAAGTCAAATGAATGTAACGAAGCGAATGGAAGATCTTCCGATCTTTTCCTTCTTATCTGGCAAGAATCATTATTTCATTTTCCATTTGAATAGTTTCACGATTTTTATTCGTTCTTTCGAACGTTTTATTTATTTATTTCTCTCATTTTTCTTTCCTGTTTTCTTTTTTTTTTTTTTGTTATCAGCTTTTGATATCACTCGCCCGCATCACGATTGCCATTTTGCCACTTCCGGTCACTTTTTTACCTCGCACATTCGAACTGGTTGCGGTTTTTCCGACATTCGAGCGATCGGAAAAACCTCGTTTTTTTTTCTCACTCAAATATGCAAGAATTTGGGTGTTGAATAATTGCAAGAAGAGCCATTTTTTTTCTCGTTTCGGGCCACAAATACGAGAATCACGCGCGTTTTGCGACGTACAGGACAATTTGTAATATGAATCGTGAATAAATGATTGGAAAAAAAATTTATAAATACCGGAAATGTGTTTTTTTAATTTCCTAAGAAGGAAAAATCTGAATTTACGAAAATTGATCGACAAAAAATGTATTAATTCATTTTTTTCCCTGCTTTTTCCGCTCACGTCTGTCGATAATGACGTCATAGGTAGACGTCGTGGCGCCGTAAATTTGCAATCATTCGAATTATTCTGATAACGATTAAAAATTCAAATTTATGATAAATCGTTGATTATAATTAATTATTGGTTTTTTTAAAATTTTTATTATTATAAAATCGACGTTGAGTATTTTCCCTCGCGGTCGAAAGTTTAAGTGACGAAAACATGTACTGCCACGTACGGCTTACCTTGCAAAGCTCTTGAACGCCGCGGACTGCGGATTTATGCAGAGCGGCACGCGCGACGTGTTCAGTTGTTCCGCTATAAATTTGTGCATCTCCTCTGTAAACGAAAACAATGGAAACGTACGGAAAATTAATTTTCGTTTCTTTTCTTTTCGACTCAATCGATAGATCAACGAAATTTTTATTAAATAAAAACTTTCCACGCCTAAGAATAGACGAAAACAAATTTTTTTTTGAAAAGAAAAAAAGTAATTTTGATTCCCTAAATGTGTTTTTAACAGTTTTTAAAAAAATTTAACGACCAGCCAGGTTCAACGAGAAGCAAGTGAAATACTTTTGGGATGAGCGTCGATCAAAAAGTTGGTCCAAAATGGGAGAATCGTGGATTTACAAGTCTAGATCATGTCGTGCATGCTTAGCCTTACAAATAGCTGAACTGATTATAAATTAACACTTAGAAATGTTTATTTAACACTTTTAATAATAATTCAAGTAAAATTCTACGATATTGTCGTGTGGTTGACTGACGTTTTGTCAGTGACTGTACAACTGTTTCAACTGTTTCAGGCGATTACTCCTCGTTACTTTAATTAATTTCTCGACGATTACTCAGTCGATTCATTTGAAACTAAGCATAATCAATCTATTGATACTAAATATTAATGATATAATTTTTTTTAGAATTTACGGCGATTTAGTTCCATTAGTTTTGCAACGATTAACGTCTTCAGAAGCTGTTTTCCCATAACCGAATGTGTTAAATTCATAAATTTATAGCCTCGAAATTATGAACTAAAAAACACTGAAATAAATCCAAATTTCCAAGAATTTAGTCGATTTCTTAATATCCACCCAATAAGAGCTAGGTTCAACAATTGTCGCAAAAATGATTTGGAAAAACAAACGAAAACAAAAGAAAAGTATATCGGAATAATAGTCTTACCTTTGACTTGCTGCACGCTCGTGAGCTTACGTTCCCAAAGATCGTCGAAGGGATGAGATGACGCCGGTTCGAAGTCAACGGTGTATTGCCTCATGTTCGGGCTCGTCGTGTAGCAACACGTGCACATGCACGAGTGATATCTCAGTTTTCCCTCGTCGAGGTACGGATGCGCCAAAGCGTCAACGACGGTGATCCTCTTGTCCTGTGAGTTAATTCGATAAATTGATTAATCGAAAAATCACAAATCCTGAATTATAAACTATTCATAATGATGATAACTAGTAAATAATGATATACATAAATAATTAAAATCATGATTATTATCATTTGGTATTGGTGTTTCAATAATAATAATAATAATGATAATAATATTAATAATATATAATAATAATAATTATTATTATTAATAATGATAATAATATTAATAATATATAACAATAATAATAATTATTATTAATAATTATAATAATCAAAATTATAATCAATGATAATAATAATAATAATAATAATCAAAATTATAATTAATAATAATAATAATAATAATCAAAATTATAATTAATAATAATAATAATAATAATAATAATAATAATAATAATAATAATAATAATAATAATAATAATAATAATAATAATAATAATAATAATAATAATAATAATAATAATAATAATAATAATTATTATTATTATTATTATTATTATTATTATTATTATTATTATTATTATAATGAAAATGATTATTATTATTATTATTATAATGAAAATGATTATTATTAATAATAATAATAATAATAGTTGCTATTATTACGATTATTATTAATAATAGTTGCTATTATTATTATTATTATCATTAATAGTTGCTATTATTATTATTATTATCATCAATAATAATGATAATGATAATAATAATAATTATTGAATATTTATTTTTCATGATTTAAAAATAAAAATAAATACGCGAATGTAATTGAATTTCTCAGCCATTTCCGTACAAATAGTGCGGTATCGATGGGTTTGATGGATTTGGCAAACTCAACTCGACCGCAATTCGATCGGGAATACTCACGGGATCGAAAACGAGCATCTGGCAGAGCAGATGAACAGCCTCGTGCGTCGCTTGACTGCTGAGCGTGTAGAGGGCCGTTAGCGAAGGTGGCTTTGGCGCTCGTCTGAGCATGTGGGACCTTGCACCCTCGCACGCGTACCTCATGTCCTCGAGGGTCGGCGTTCCCAGCAGCTCCGTTATCAACTCCAGCTGTACGTTACAAATACATTTAAATTAATGCACGAACACGATTGTTCACCGATTTTTTTTTCTTTCGACGAATTTTTTATTTTTATTTTTTTAATTTTTTCTCGATGTGCAAGCAAAGAAGCCAACGACATTGAGAACAACGACAGTCTGATAACAGCGCGAGGGGAAAAGTAATTTATGATTCGCTGTACAATAGCCTACAAAATAAAATAAAATCTATCTAACATAATTTTTTTGCATAAGTAAAGTGAACAAATTAAAATTATGTTGGAAAAAATTTTCAAATTATTATGAGAGTTAAATTGAGAGAAAAATACTTGATAATTTAGTGTAGAAAAACCTACGGAATATAAAATATGCATGTATAATATTTCAATATATTTCAAAATATTATAAAAATATTATGGAAAATTTTATAAGTTAAATTATTTTGGCATCAGTGAAAAAAAAAAAAATCTAAAATATTATGGGAGTTAAATTATTCTGGCTTGTATAATAATTAGCATAAATGATTTTGAAAAGAAAAGAAAAAAAAAAAGTTGTTTCAATCGATGTATTCTTACTTGTTGCACCGGACTTTGGGCCTGGAAGAGAATTCGTCGTCGCAACAATTCACCGAATATACAACCGACGCTCCAAACATCGACGGCGGCTGTGTAGTGTCGTGCGCCCATAAGGATTTCCGGGGCGCGGTAATACTGCGTAACCACCTCCTGGGTCATGTGTTTGTTCTGATCCGGCTCTTCGACTCGCGCAAGACCAAAGTCACAGATCTTCAAAAATTATTGCATCACATAAATCATTTTTAAACTTTCACGATAAATTTTTCTACCAGATAAAATAATTTTTAAACTGCGACAATCAATTTTTCTATCACATAACTAATTCTCAAACTTTCACAATTAATTTTTCTATCACATAAATAATTTTTAAACTTTGTCAATCAATTATTTTATCATATAAATAATTTTTGGACTTTGACAATCAATTTTTCTATCACATAAATAATTTTTAAACTTTGTCAATCAATTATTTTATCACATAAATAATTTTTAAACTTTGACAATCGATTGTTTTATCACAAAAATAATCTTCGAATATTTACCATCAATCTTTCAATCAGATAAATAATTTTTAAACTTTGACAATCAATTTTTCTATCACATTAATCATTTTTAAGCTTTGACAATCGATTTTTCTATCACAAAAATAATCTTCAAATATTCACCATCAATCTTTCGATCAGATAAATAATTTTTAAAATTTGACAATCAATTTTTCTATCACATAAATAATCTTCAAATTTTTACCATCAATTTTCTTATCACATAAATAATTTTTAAACTTTGACAACTGAATTTTCTATCTTTTCATAATGTCTTTTCAAAACTATTTCTTCTCGATTAATCTGAAAAATTGCGCGTAACTATAGGCTTACCTTTAAAACACAATTGCTATTGACCAGAAGATTGCCCGGTTTAATATCCCTGTGCAGAATTCTCGCCGAATGCAGATATTTGAGACCTGCAAATCAAATACAAAATAATCAAATATACATACAACAATTATCCATAACAAAGGAAAATTTCATCTTTAAAAATTCAATAAAAAATATGTTTTTCAAGAAGTTTTTTTTATTTAATCGATATTTTAAATTTCATATTTTTAAAAGATTCGATCGATCAATTATGGAAAAGTCTGTGAATTAATTTAACGAAGGGTTTATCTCCGGCAAAGATTCGTAACTCGTTCTGTCATCTCTTTGTAAAATATGCATTTGTCTCCATTTCTAAAGCCCCGTCTCGACCCTTGGCTCTTTGCCCTACGCCGTCAAACCCAACCCTCGGCTTTCTCCTGCACAAAAGATAAGGATCAGCACGAAGCCTCGGCATCAGCAGCAGTAGCAACAAAGTAGTAATATTCATGCGTGATTATCTCGCGCTCGGGACTTTGGAACTCGTCTTCGGGTCGAAAGCAACGAGGGAGGCTGCTTCCACACCTCAAAAAAAAAAACCCATGTATTGCACGAGAGGGTTGCGGGGTCGGGTAAAGGTAATCCGTTGGTTAGTTCGCTCCCTAAACTCCGTAGCTCCATAAATTCTCGATAAGCAACAGTAGAGAAATTGTCGATGAAAAAAAAAAAACAAAAAAAAATACTTCAAACGTCAAAGTCGAAAAATAACCATAGAAAACTTTAATTGCGCTAACAGCAAACAGCTGTGAGGGTTTCTATTTACTCTGCATTTGTGACTTAGTCAAAAAAATTCAATGAAAGATAAATAAATACAGAAATTTTTTGAATTAATTTATATTAAAATTTTTGTACGAAATTTAATTAAAAAAATATCTGATAAAAATAAAAATGATAAATTAAGACCGAATTGTAAACGAATCAAACGATCCTCCTGCAGTAAAATCAGTAGGAATTAATAATAATATATTAACAATAATAATTAATTAATTAATAATAAATAATAATAATTATTATTATTATATAATAGTTAATTAATTATAATAATGATAATATATGATAATAAATTATAATATATAATAATAATGAATATAACTAATAATGATAATTAATAATAATTAATTAATTAATAATAATAATAATTATTATTATATAATAATTAATTCATAAATAATAATAATAATTATTATTATATAATAATTAATTAATTATAATAATGATGATTAATAATAATTAATTCATAAATAATAATAATTATTATTATTATATAATAATTAATTAATTATAATAATGATGATTAATAATAATTAATTAATAAATAATATATACCTTATAATATTCATTAATAGATGATAATTAATTAATTAATTAATTATATTATAATAATTATCAATTAAATAATTCGCCCAAAAATTTTTAATGGAGGAGTTCGGACTGATCGTGATCAATCTCATCGATTGAGAACGAAAAATCGTGAAAATCGGCGATTTTCCAAGCCTCCGCAATATAACTTTTCCTGGACTTAATAAATTGAATTACATATAAATCGTTGTAAAAAGTTATCGCGACTTTTGAGAAAGTTGTCGATAATCGAATCGCCGCTACGCCCACGAGAAGCATACAAGAAGCATCCGGTGGTAACTCGATTCACCCCCGGGGGCGGTGGCTCGTTTCTCATCGAGCGACGGACTTTGCTTTGGAGCGAGCGAGAGGACGGGAAAACGTTGCGGTCTCGATACGCCGGTCTTCTTAAGCTCGTCTCCCGGGAGCGCCCTTAATACATTGCTTCGCACTGTATCAATGTGACAATTTGATCGATCGATCCGATATGCCTGTGCCGCGCTATTGCGCCACCCTATGCATAAATCTACGGGTGAAGATTGAAAGATGATTCTTGTGTGAAATTAGTAGAAATTAAATTTCTCTGTTATTTTATGGGCCTATTATATGCGTCACTGATTTAACGCAAGAGCATATTTCTCTGTCAATCTTTTTTATATCGTCATCAAAATTTTCTCTATCAAAATATAGAAACTCTAAATGCGTTTAATGAATTTTTTTTTTCAATTGTTTATTCGTTTTTAAAATGCGTGTTTTTTAAATTCTCACGAGAATGAACGATTCAAAGAAGCCTAAGAGATATTTTATGGGCTGGCATCTCCGTTTAATCGTATAAGAACATATTTTTTATCGAAATCTCGGACTCAAAACTTTAAACGCGTTTTTTTTCGACAGGTTTCTTTTTTTTTAACGACAGAAGTTCTCCGAAAGGGATTTTTTAACGGTGCTGTCTCAAATTTGGCGATATTAATTTTTACGTCATTTCTTAAGGTGGTATAGAAGCTTTTTTAGCCTGAAACTTTTGTATTTTCTTTAACATAAAAAAATGTAGAAAATTAATTTTAAATGGCCACAAATATGTGGTTTTAAATCGTAAAAAGAAAAATCTTTCATATCGCTCTAGAATTTTTCATACTGAGTCCCTAAAATTATTATTATCTAGAAAATCTTTACAGAAGTAGGAGCTTTTATCATCAGGTGCCATTTTTTCGAACGATTATTTTGTACTGATCAAAATAATTTTTTCAAAATATACCAAAAAAAAAAAAAAGATTGAAATATTCTAGTGAAAGAATTACTAGTGAAAGACACATTTCAATAAACAAAAAAAAAGCTCCGGCAAATTACCAATTTTACTAATTGAAAAAAATTCAACAAAACCAGCAATTTTAATCCAGCAATCGTATAAAAAATTCCGACAATCTTCGATTCTTAAGGCCGTCACACTACAACAGTCCCCCAAATTGTCAATCCTCCAAGTCGAACAATAACAATAGAAAAAGAAAAATCTGTACAATTACCGTAAAAGAGTAGCCGCAATATTTCGACAACAAAGTTGCAACTTCCATCGAAGTTCATTAAACTCGCGATCGAAAATTTCGCATTGAGTCAATACACGTTCGACCTTGCTGCTCTAATTTCGCGAGCACATGCAACGACGACCACGACGATGAAGTTTCGTGCTTGCAACGCGAAGATTAACGTCCGACGATTCGTGCGTTTCGTCCGATAAACAAAGAGCTTTTGTAGAGCTTTGAAGAGGAGAGGGATTTATTTTTGGCACGGCCAATAACCGGAGAAACCCCGACCGCAAGCGGCCAACCCCGAACGGGTGCGAGAATATCCGCGTTTCTATTTATTTGCGACACTTCATCGTCGTATTCATTCGAATCTTGTGCTTTCGACACTGTAACATTTTTTTTTTCGTTTGTTTTATTGATTTTTTGTTTCCTTTTTTAATTTTATCAAAACGTTTTTCTAGCCCACGTGCTGACAATTTTTGCGGAATCATTGCCAATTAAGCATATTACACGGCATCGAGAGCTTCGAAATATTTCAATTTGGAAATGAAAGATTCAAAATTTATTCCGTCGATTGAAAATGAAAAATTTAATAGGAAGAAAAATATGAGATAAATACTTGGTAAATATATTATTTAATTTATTTCGAATCAGGGTTTGTATGAAAAAAATTTGAACAACCTGTTTTATATCCTTAAGTGTCTATTTTTGATCCAAATAAATTTTGAAAATAGTGTAAGATTGAAAATCGAGAAACAATTTAGCAAGAAAAAAGAAAATAAATATATCGCATAAATATTATTAAAAAAAGAACTAATTAGACTCTGTGAAACAAATAATTCGTCTAGTCAGTCAATAATCAACAGTCTAAGATTGTTATGCACCCTCAACCTACATTTCTTTTCCGACTTGATATAAAAAATGGCGGGAAAATAGAAATTGAGTAATAAATTAGAGAAAAAAAAGAGAATACTTTGCAGAAATATTATTCAAACTAAATATCTAATCAGACTCTGTGCAACAAAAATAAGACTAACCATTCAATATGCAACATTCAACTGTCAAAAATTGTTTTGCACTCTCAAATATGAACCTCATCTCCGACTCAATGTAAAAAAATGTTTAAAAAACTAAAACCGAGAAACAATTCAACAAAAAAAAAGATAAATCTATTGCCAAAGAACGATCCAAAATAAACCTTTCAAAAAATCAGACTGTACAACAAAAAATTCGCCAAACCAGTCAATAACCAACAGTCAACTCTCCAAGATAATTTCCCACCCTAAACCCCCCTTTTTCGCTGCGAATTGACGTCAAAAATGGCGAAAAAATAAAAATCCCCGAATAATTTTATCAAAAAAAACAAACAATAAAAAAAAATCCTATTGTTTCGTACGATTTGAACGATCGACGTCATTCCGTCAAAGCTATCGTACGGCGCTCACTCAAAAACTTAACATTCGACGCGAAACAATGAAAACACAAAGACCCGTCCACTTCCTGCGAGTGCTCGCGGTGAATTTACTGAAAGTTTCATGCGACATTCATACGTAAACGCATAAAGCCTTTGGGTCCTAGATAATGAAACGACGAACCCACACACGCTCAACACTCGTACGATCCACCTTTCCTTCCACTTCTCTTTCGCAGTGGCTTCGGTAGCCGCACTGACAAAGCCCGACGTGTACAATACGAATCCTTCGGGTGCATGTGCAAAGCTCTCGTTTACCCATCGCCAACCTTTCACTGCCGCAAACTACCGAGACGAGGCGATCGCTACAACTTAATGTAATCTTTTATTTCGTTTGTTAACGGGGGAAGCGGTGCGACGGTGGAGAACAAAATTATTCGAGGGATTTTCGTGCCAATGTGTTCGAAATCGGCAGAAAAGTTGGGGGAAGAGAAGACGCTTTTTTGGAAAATGTGTGGATGTGTTGGGTTGTGTGATGAATTTTAGGGGGGTTATTTTTCTTTATAATTTTAATTTTTTCCCGCAATTTTGTCATTTGTTGGGCGAAGTTTATTTAGGTTATTCGCCTTTTTTTTAATTATTTGTACAGTTATTTTCTTGCTCTGAAAAAGTATCTGCTTCAATTTTTTTAAGGAATTGATTTTGATCGATTTTTTGGCTTTTGAAATGGAAGACGAAGGGTTTGGGAGGCGAGAATATTTATTTGAAATTTGAACTTGGCAAATGAATCATGAGCGGTCCTCGGAACTATAGAATCTAATTTATACACGTTACAAATGGGCCGCGAGCTGCTTTCGCAGCTTTTTTACCGCGACGAAAGGCGAAATAGAGCAGATGTCGAAAATGAATTTTTTTTTTGCCTCCTATTTTATATTTTATATTTTATATTTTATATTTTATATTTTATATTTTATATTTTATATTTTATATTTTATATTTTATATTTTATATTTTATATTTTATATTTTATATTTTATATTTTATATTTTATATTTTATATTTTATATTTTATATTTTATATTTTATATTTTATATTTTATATTTTATATTTTATATTTTATATTTTATATTTTATATTTTATATTTTATATTTTATATTTTATATTTTATATTTTATATTTTATATTTTATATTTTATATTTTATATTTTATATTTTATATTTTATATTTTATATTTTATATCTTTTTTAATCACCTCAACGTTGTTGAGAAGCTAATTCGTTTCTTAAAATCTTGCTTTGTTATTTGTTAACTTGGGGAAAATTTTGACGAGCATGGAAGCTGGCTCGTTCAAGCCACGAAAAACAGTCCATTGATTGACGTTCCTTTGTTAAAACTTTCGCGTTACATCTTCGGCTTCAGAAGAAAAACTCATCACCAAAGAAAAATACAAATGAGCCGAAATCCTTTGAGGTCTATATTTTTATTCGTCCACGGGTTAATGTTTAATTAAAAATGACTCACAAACGTGAAAACGAAACTTGGCAAACAGAAAGGGAGATTAAATGTCGAAAGAAAAAATGAAAAAACCACCGTGAGAGATAAAAATTGTTGTGGAATGGAATTATTACGAAAAAGCGTCGCTCGCGAAGCTCAAGAGGGTGGAATTGTTCGAACTCGACGCGCAGACTCGCCGATGACATTCGAATCGCTCGGATGGCGGAAGAGCAAAATAAAAGGAGAACCAATCGATGATTCAAGAAGATGGTTCGAGCACGAACAGAAAATGTAGTCAGAGACCGTGAAAAAAAAAAAGAAGAAAGAATAACCGATATCGATGGGATATTTCAGTCTGCGGATTCGTGGAAAAGCTTTTTATTATTTTTATTTTATTTTTATTATTTTTGAGAAAGTAGAAAACGTTCGAAGTCTGTAAAAGAGACTTCGGTGAGAGTAGAATGGCGTAGCTGACAAAGGAATGCGAGTAGAAATGACGGTATTTGGGGAAAGAGCTTTTTTAGTGAGTCGACCTGGCAGAATTTTATTTTTAAGACGGTTTCGAATTTGTTTGTTATTTTCGGTTCGAAATGTGGGTTCAGCCAGACGACGACGATGACAGTCAATGATTTTTATTCATTTATCTATTCATCATTATTAATAATAATTATTACTATTATTTTGTATTATTTTATTTGTTTGCCTGTTGTTATTCTGTATTTATTCGTTTATCTAACATTTTTTCAAATTCATTTACAAAAAAAGTTCTTATCGATTTACTTATTTGTTCCAATTTTTCTGAATTTGTTTGTTTCTTCTGCTCTAAAATGTGAGTCCAGCTAGATAAATCCAATGACAGTCAATGAGTTTTGATTCATTTATTTATTTGTCATTCATTCTCATCATTAATAATAATTATCATTATTCTGTATTATTTTATTTGCTTGTCTATTTTCGTTTTGTATTTATTAGACATTTTTTAAAATTTGTTTATTATTTATGCCCCGAAATGTGAGTCCAGCTCGACGAATCCGATGACAATCAATGATTTTTTATTTATTCATTTATCTGTCATTAATTATTATTATTAATAATAATAATCATCATTATTCATTATTATTTTGTATTATTTTCTTCGTTTATTTTTCGTTTATTCATCATTTTATCCAATTTATTTACTTAAAAAAAAAAAAAAAAAAAAAAACAATTTCTCATCGATTTACTCACCCCGCAGAATCTGATAGAGGAAAACCTTGATGTGGTCCGGACTGAGGTGTTGCGGACTGACGATGATCTTGTGAAGATCGCTCTGTAGCAGTTCCGTTATAACATATCTGTGACGATCACTGAATTAAGGAAATTAACGAGCACAACGAAAATAATCAAAAAACCCAATCGCATACCTAAAAAATTAGCACGCTTAAAAAAAAAAAATCAAAAGCTCAGAACGAAGAAATCATAATTCATACGTAAAAATATACAAAAGAAAAAAAATATTCATCAACCAAATTTGAACGAAAAAAGAAAGATTCGACAAGAGAAATTTGAAATTTCAGCGAGATCGATGGTTAGGTGAAAAAAGGCTTTATCTAGATGATTCACCAGATCAAAAGCGCAAACGACCGAGACGTGATGGAACGATCAGCGACAACGACGACGTCGACGTCGTCGTCGGCGGGGACGAGGATAATATGAAACTCGGAGTGAGCGAGCGGGGCGTCAAGTGTCGAAAAGAACGAAACAGTTAATAATGCCTGTGGAGAACGAGGTCAACGCGGGTTCGAAGGAATGCGGGTAGAGGTTCGCGCTCCGCGGGATCCTGCAGCCGGAGAGCTGCTGCAACCCGGGACAACCGTGCGACCGGTTTTATTGGCCTCGCACGATCGCCCTGAAAACTACGAGCATCTATTTTCATTCAAATGTAACGAATATCCTTCGAAACGGACAGTTTTTATTCTGCTCGTATTAACGATTTTTTTGTTTATTTTCCAGCGACGTTTTCCGACGGGAAACATTTTTGTCGTTTGATTCGTGTATAATTATTATTTTATTTTGGTTATTGATTTATTATTTTTTAAAAATATTTTCAATATATTTTTTAGGTTATTTTGATAGATTTATTTGGATTAGAGAACTTTTTTATTATGTGGCAGATATCTATAGATTATTATTATTATTTAGGTTATTATTATTATTATTATTATTATTTATTTCGAAAATTAAAAATCATTCAATAATAATAATAATAATTATTATTATTATTTATTTCGAGAATTAAAAATCATTCAATAATAATAATAATAATAATAATAATAATAATAATAATAATAATAATAATAATAATAATTATTATTATTATTATTATTATTATTTATTTCGGGAATTAAAAATCATTCAATAATAATAATAATAACAATTATTATTATTATTATTATTATTATTATTATTATTAAAATAATAATAATAATAATAATAATTAATTATTATATTATTATTTTTATAATTATAATTATAATAATAATTATTATTATTGAATGATTTTTAATTTTCGAAATAAATTATATATATTATATTGGATCTATAAATTCTTAAGAATGAAAAATAATCCTTCTTCCATTAATTATTCGTTCATAATATTAATAGATATTATTATCATACAAAAATAAAATATTCCGTCCAGTCTGATAAAAAATGAAAGCAACGTTCGATAAATGAATATTCCGTTCAATCTAATAAAAAAAACGAAAGCAACGTTCGAAGAACGAACGAACGAATCAAAACGATATCCGTACGATAAGAGGCGCGAAGCTACAAAAGGGCGTATTATTTTTTCACGTCGTTCCGGTGGGAAATGTCAACATGGCGAGGGGACTAACTATTTTGATATGGCAGCAGCTACTCCGTCGTCCCTAATTTCCCGAATTTTCTGGGACATCGGGAAAAAAATACGCCAGCACAGAAATTACAAAAATACATTAGTAGGTAAATAAATAAATAATCCAACTGAGTGAATGAACCAATAGATATATTAATGAATGTCTCCCAAAATCGTTCAACTAATCGACGATTTCGTCAAAACCGTAATTCACGCAAAAAATTTCGATTCTTCCCGCTCCAATTGAGTCCAAAAAAGGTCCTTAAGGGCTTAAATAAAAATAGAAAAGAATCCACTCAAATGCAAACGTCAGAAACGGAAATTGCAACGCAATTACAAAATTTCGCGGAAAAAAATAAAAAAATAAAACAAAATATAATAAAATAAAATAAAATAGAATAAAATAAAGTAAAATGAAAAAAAAAAAAATAGAATAAAATAAAATAAACCAAAATAAAATAAAATAGAACAAACTAAAAGAAAATAAAATACAAGAAACCAAAACAAAATAAAATAAAATAAACCAAAACAGAATACAATAAACAAATTAAAATAAGACAAAATAAAATAAAATAAAATAAAACAAAACTAAACAAAACAAAACAAAACAAAACAAAACAAAATAAAAATAAAACAAAACAAAATAAAATAAAGTAAATAAAAACGAAATAAAAATAAAATAAAACAAAACAAAACAAAACAAAATGAATTAAAATAAAATAAGAGCTCTGTCTCCGAATTGATTCGGAGGTGAAGGAGGGAAAACCCGGAAAACCTCGAATCGTACGAAAACGCGCGCGTTTCGCGGGCGCGCTCGCACATTGGTACATCGGAGAAGAGGCGAATGGGGAGGAGGAGGGTTCCGGTACGTAGGAGAGAATCTCGAGTTTCTCACGATGGGCCTGGTCCGCGTTGTACGTGGCCACGGATCGATACTAGTCCGTGCCCCGCGCGCGTTCCTACTCGTGGTTCGTTTTCTCTCCCCCTCCCCCCCGTGTTCGTTCGCCGTCTCTTCGTTCCCGCTGGACGTAGACTCCTTCGACTGTTCCGAGCTTTTATACAACTATACACCGTCGTCACGGCTCAAACTATAGATTAACGGGTGGAATAATTTTACCCGTTGAGCCAGACGCTTTTGTTCTTTTCCATCCAAACCTTTCGAACACACCATCGCCACCCGCTCGCTCGCTCTCGATAGAAAAAATAAATGAATTAAAAATAAAAACACCGACGAATTTAGAAAGAAAAAAAATATGAATAAGCCGTTGGAACGTCTGATCTATCCTCTTCAATTTTATGCATTTACCAATCCATCATCTCTTTGAAAATATTCTTTTTCACTCCCTAATCTAACGGTATTCGACTATTTATCATATAATCTCATGGAAACAGATTTTTCGTTCCTCTTTCGAAACAATGTATGAATTAATAGAATTGAATGAATGAGAAATTATTGAATATTAGAAAGGATACATTTCTTGAAAAAAGTCCAGATGCGGCGGTTGCAGGATATCGAGGGCTGACAGTACCTGCGAAATAAGAGCAATTGACAATTTTATTTGTCACTTCAAACTGAAAACGGGATATTTATTTTTCTCGATAACATTTCGGCCGATCGCAATTTGTAATTGCTGAAGTTTGTTTTTTCTTTGTTTTTTTTTGGATTGACTGTGTGTTATTTCTCTGTTTCGACAAATGGATCGTTGCGAACGCACTCACGTTTTCGTGTTTGAAGAAGCAGAGCATCTTGAGTTCCCGGAATACTCTTTTACTGCTAACGAGGCTTTGAAATACGTTCGGCAATTTCTTGAGAGCCACTCGTCTTCCGTCCCTTGGATCCGTCACAGCCCTGAACAGAACAAAAGCTGTAATTAGTCCAAAATCATTTGCGAAACCCGTAAGATCAATAATAATAATATAAATAATAATAATAATAATAATAATAATAATAATAATAATAATAATAATAATAATAATAATAATAATAATAATAATAATAATAATAATAATAATAATAATAATAATAATAATAATAATAATAATAATAATAATAATAATAATAATAATAATAATAATAATAATAATAATAATAATAATAATAATAATCATAATAATAATAATATTTAATGATAAATAAATTAAAAGCTAATTACTACATAACTGATTGTAATTACAATGATTATTAAATTAATCAATCATAATAATAAAAATAATATTATTATTGTTATTGGTGTCATTATAATTATAATTATAATTGTATTATAATTATAATTATAATAAATTACGGAAATAATTATAATTATAATTATCATTATTATTATTATCCTCAACATAGTGGTTGTTCAATAAATTAGTCGTCGTAATAATAATAATAATTAAAATAATAATAATAATAATAATAATAATAATAATAATAATAATAATAATAATAATAATAATAATAATAATAATAATAATAATAATAATAATAATAATAATAATAATAATAATAATAATAATAATAATAATAATAATAATAATAATAATAATAATAATAATAATAATAATAATGCATTAATTTCATAATCATTATAATTACAATCAGTTCTGTATTACTTAATTTTTCATTTATTATTATTGTTATTCAATTAATTATTCGTTAAAAGCTAATCAAATAGTGCGATTGTTCGGTAATTTCGATAAACCAAATCCGCTAACGTTTTGCGAAGAAAACCAGTGGCGATGGTCAAATCGCAAGTGAGAAAGTCAGGAAAATGAGTAACCCGGTGTTATGGCAGCTGTTGGTTGGGAGAATGGGCGGCATGTGCGAAACGGCGCACCTGTCCTCGCAGAAACCTGCCTGTTGGTCGTGAGCATCGTCCGGGAGAAGTAAGTAACGAAAGGAATGCGAGAACGTGCGCGACTCGTGCCACGGATCCATGAGTTATGCTCGCAAAGCTTCTTTCTTTTTATTTCTTTCCTTTATTTTTTTCTTTTCTTTTCGTTCGCTCAATCGCTCAACGCACTTGTGCTTTCATGACGGCGAGGCCCCTTAATGAGGTCGATTGTGATATTGCCGAGATACCCGGATCACATGTTTCGGCCAAAAGTGGAGGGTTTCGATCGGGTGACCTTTTCTGGGCTGGTTTGAGTTAATTCTGAATGAAACATCGACGAAACGAAGAATGACGGGGGAAGGTACGAGAAAAATGCAGATCGAGAGGGGGAGGGATATTTTATGTGGTCCTAATCGGACTTTAATGCATTTCGGACGGTTGAAATAGTGGAAATAATTAAGTAACTTTAAGTTCAGAGACAAAGCAATATAAATTTGGAAGAATTAGAAATGAGGATACTAACAGTAAATATCTGATATAAATTAAAATGAAGTCAAAGTTAAAATAGGAAGCGAAGGAGAGGGGAGAGAGAGAGAGAGAGCAATAGACTGTATAATATAATAATATATAGAATATATATAATAAAATAAATAAATAAAAATATATAGATTATTTAAGTTATTTGAAAAATAGATTTTACAATATTTCATTATTTAAAATATTCATATAATGAAATAGGCAAATAAAATTATTAGATTATTTAAGAAATATATTATAAAAAATTATGATATTATCATTATTATTACTATTATTATTTCATCGATACATAAAATATTTCTATACAAAAAAGATAAATAAAAATATGTAGATACAATATACAAAATGTCTACATCTCATTGCTCTTCATATATGTCTTCATATGTATTAAAAGGGAGAAAGAAAGGAAGGGATCGAAGGGGAGCCTGCGGTAATTTTTATTTCCACCCATCTTCGGTATCTTAAGGACAACGGAATTGGTACTGTTTCATATGGCCAAGCGTCCGCGTTGAGAGTCATCGACTAACTAGTTTAGAAACTAGATGATAAGGACAAGAAGAAGCCGCTCGTGCGGTTCGCAGCAAGCGGCTACATCATGCTACGAACCCCCCTCTTCCTCCCTCGACCCATTCCTCGCCCCCGCCGCACACGGAGAACCGTCCGCGCATGTAGATTGTGGGGTGAAAGGCGGGGATCAGGGAATGAGGGCAGCCTGTTTGCTCGTACAGTCCACAGTCGACGGTTACGACGTACAGCGCCTACCTAGACGAGGAGTTAATACCCCCCCTCTAATCAAATTATTTCCGTTTGGTATAATATCGACGGATTATTAATCGATCAATTAACCATCGTCATCCATAATCTTCTTGTTTCACATTTACAGAGATATCGTCGTTTACAATTTCTCACCGTCGACTATTCAAAGCGGAATTCTATAATTTTATTTTTTTCAAGGGTGGGTGGGGGCGAGGACATCGTAATTTCTGCAGAAATATATTTTTTTTCAATGGTTAATTATTACTGCCGGATTTAGAAGAGAATTCTGTATTGCCTGATATTGGATCAGGTGGAAATGAAAAAGAAAATTTTAGTCAGAGTCAAAAACAAACCGGAAGAAATTATAAGAAATAAAAATACAAAAATTCTTTTTTTTAAAAGAATTTGACGAATTAGGGGAGGTAAAAATTTTGTGAGTTTGACTAAGAGGGCTGAAATATGGTTTAAAGATTTTTTTTGGTTTTAATTTTGATGTGGAAAGAGTTGAAAAATCGTTTGTTAAAAAGTGGCTGGATGAGAGGATGAGAATTGCGAGCATCTGAAACTGAGGCAGAAACTGAGGTTGAAGCTGCGAGAGGGCAATGCACCGGGTCCTATGCACTTCCGGTCGGTGGTCACCGTATTACCTCTCGCGAGCGGTTCACTGGAACACGCAACCCTTCAACGTTCAACATCCGCACGGAGAATTAAAAAAAAAAAAGAAAGAAAGAAAGAAAGAAAAAAGAAAAACGAGGAGAAGAAAAGAAGTGGAAGAGAGTGAGCAGCACTACCACCCTTCGACAGAGGGAAAGGTTTTAATGAGTACAACGCACCCAGCCGGTTCGCTGCGGGCATTGTTAAAAGGCGGTAATCTCGGTACGATTCAATTCAAACGATTTCTTTGGAATTTCACAAAATTCTTTATCACTCTTCTGGATGTTTCGCGGTTTGTTCCATAGGAACGTTTTTATTTAGAGAAAATTATAATTGGAAGGAATTTTGCAATTTGAGAAATTTATCGTTTTTAGACAGCTTATCATTTTGGAAATGTATAATTTCAAGACATTTATCATTTCGAGAAAGTCATGATTTCGCGAAAATTTATCATTTTGAGAGATTAATTATCGCAGGAAAATTTATAATTTCCAGGAATTCGTTATTGCGGATAATTTAGCCTTTTGAGGAATTAATCATTTCTAAAAATTTATCATTTCGACGAATTTAACATTCCGAGAAATTTATTATTTCAAGAAGTTTATCCTTCTAAGAAATTTATCATTTTCAAAGGATTTAGAATTTCGAAAAATGTATTATTGCGGGAAAATGTATCATTTCGAAAAATTAATTATTACAAGAAAACGTATCATATTGAGAAATGTTTCATCTGAATAATTAATAATTTTTCAAAAATTTATCATTTCTAGAAAATTCATGATTTCAAGAAATTAATCATTTCTCGAGTCCAACTTCACACCCTACAGAATCACCAAAGAAAAAACCCTGTCTTCATAATCATCAACAACTCTTCCACGCTTGCACCTTCCTCCCCCAATTAGCAACCAAATATTCGTCCCTCAACAAAAATAAATTTAAAAAAAAACAAAGAAACACAACAAATTCGTTGACAATGAGATCAGCGATTAACCGGAAAAAATAAAACCTAAAATTACAAAAAAAAAAAGAAAAAAGAAGAAGAAGAAGCAAAGAGGAATATAATTGAGACGAAACGAGAGGGCTCGACCGCGGACTCGTACAACGAACCGGATGGCCGGCGCGCTGAGTCGCGGATATCTGGATGATTCACCAACACAGAGGGTTTCCGTGGCGCGGAGTTGGCTGCTGGGACTCGGGAGAGCTCTCGAGTTCACCGATGCGATGCACACCGCGCAGCAAAGTTTGTTCGCGTTCGCCCGTCCAAGAACCGCTCTCGGTTCACTGCCGCACTTGCCAAACCGGATAGCGCGCACAGCCCTGGGATCTGGATAACCGATCTCGCACGCTGCCGCAACCGCCGGCCGGCCGGCCGGCCGCCACCGCCTCTGTCTAGCTCATTCCATACCCCGAAGTCGGGTTATCTCGCGCGCTTTTGCGAGGAGAAATAACCAAGCCGTGCAAAACCATTTTCCCGAGCTTTCGACCGTTCCATGATTTTCTCCGACGTCGGTGAAGAAAAGAAATGCATTATTTTCGATTAATTTGTGAAGGATATTTTGATTTGTTTAATTTGGGAAGGTGGTGGTCCATTGTTGGAAGGTTTTGGGAAGAGCTGAATCAGCCAAGCAAAATAATTTTCCCGACTTTTCAACTGTTAGATGATTATCGACGATGATGAAGGAAAAAATCAGTATTTCCGATTTATTCATGAATGGGATTTAAATTTATCTACTACGGGAAGATGATTGCCTGATATTGCAGTTTCTTCGGTTTTTTAGGAATTATTGAACCTCTGACTTTTTGAGGATATCGTCTGTACACTGATCGAAAAAAATCATGTCGATATTTTTTTTTTTTATGATCGGCATCGAAAAACTCTGACGAAATTTTAAGATACTTATTGGGAACTCTACAAATAACAAAAAATGGATTTTCGATTGTCCCCAAAAAACGATCATCTACCCATTTTTTAAAATCTAAAAAGTATGCGAAAAATCTGACAAAATTCTGAAATAGTTCGTAGGGATTCTCTTCATGTTCCAATAGCTGTCTCAGTTATTTATTTGCAATTTATTTTGCTATATCTTTTCAAATTGAACAAGTTGAACAAAAAATGTATTTTCAGTTGTTCTCAAAAAGGGTAGTCGAAGTATTTTTTTTTAAATTGCGAAAAGCATCCGAAAAATTTGACAAAATTCTGGAATACTATCTGGAAATTCCGTTTTATGTTTCCATACGTTTTTTTTCTATCATTTATTAAATTTTTTTTCGCAATGTCTATTCAAATCGAACGAAAACCACAAAAAATAGATTTCCGCTTGTTCCCAAAAAGAGTCGTCGATGTATTTAATTTCTTCAAGTAAAAAGCGTCCGAAACATCCGACAAAATCCTAGAATCATTCTCAGTCATTCTATTTTACATTCCAATAGGTTTCCTCAGAAATTCATTGAAAAATTACTCGTCTATAATTATTAATATCCAACAAGGTCCAACTAACCTAAAGCCGAAAACACCAATACTCTTCCCTCCCCGTTCATTCTCATTTCAACTTTCGGCCCCAATCAAATTCCACTCCGCGAATCGCAATCCATCGAACGATCGAAACGAATTCCCAATCGACGACCGTCGAACCCGATTAGCTCGCTCATGGCTCGCCATGCAGAGTAGTTACCTCCGGTAGCCGGTCAAGTTAAACGGAAGGGGTAAAAGAGAGTCGAGTAGGCGCAATGGACGGATTCCATACGATGCGCGTTGCAGGCGGTTGCTTCCCGTTGCATCGGGCGCGAGTAAGCCGCGCCAGAAAAGAGGGAGGTCCGCGAAGGGGAGGGAAGGGGCAACCGAAGGGAGTAAAACCGTGTACACGTAAAAATTGCACGCAACAGGTCGCTCCGCGGATTGCCCTTGAACGCGGAACAACGATGGTACCTACTGCGTCGAGCACACGACAGTACTTTTATGCGTTACCAGTGGAGAGAAACTAACGCAGGTGCGTTGCGCCTATATTTGCTCGGGTCCCCGGGAGAATGTCCGTGCTTCGCGTGCTTCGCGTGCTTCGCGTGCTTCTCCAGCTGCGTTGTTTCGCAAACTTCGCGGGTTGTAATACGAACGAAGACGTTTCAATCGTTTGACAGCTGATGATTTTGATATTGGCGTCGAGAATGATTTTACGAATCGATTGTATCATTGTCGGTAAATTATGGTTACAACCGATTGGAGGGTTTCGAGTGTACTTCTCCAGCTGCGTTGTTTCGCAACTTTGCGGGTTGTAATACGAACGGAGACGTCTCAATCGTTTGACAGCTGATGATTTTGATATTGGCGTCGAGGATGATTTTAGGAATCGATTGTATTATTGTCGATCAATTATGGTTACAACCAACTGGAAGGTTTCGAGTGTACTTCTCCAGCTGCGTTGTTTCGCAACTTCGCGGGTTGTAATACGAACGGAGACATATCAATCGTTTGACAGTTGATGATTTTGATATTGGCGTCGAGAATGATTTTAAGAATCGATTGTGTCAGCGTCGGTCAATTATCGTCACAACCAACTGATCGAAGGTGAAAATCAATTGGTTTTCGATGCGATCAACTTATCGGAGATATTATCGAATTAATCGTCACTGAAAATGACGAATTGGTTAATGATGCAGCTAATTTATTACCGGGAATAACCCCAATTGGTTCATGATGGAACTAACTTTTATTATCGGAGATATAACCAATCGTTGACGCAACCAACTGATTGCCGGAGATAAATCAATCGGTTTTTGGCAAAAAACATTCGATTGTTTATAGCAACTGATCAGTCGTTGCCGCAACCGATTCTTCCGTTGTGGCAACCGATAGGCCGTCGACACAACCAACTGACGATTGCCAAGAGGGATAGAGACTGATTGATCAATTAAACGACGAATCAATTGACCAGCTGATCGGTCAATTCATGAAAGGACTAACTGAACATTCCCGACACCCGACCGCGATACAACCAGCTGATTAGTGGAAGCAGCCAATCGATTATCAACCGAACCAACTGAATATAACGAGAACGAACAGTGGATTGTTGAAACAGTCATCAAATTAATTATCGCAATTGCTCGATCGTCAGCAAAACCAACTCATAAGATGGTAACAAGTAATCGGTCGTTGTCACAACCAGTTGATTATTAAAAACAACCAACCGGCCGGCGGTCGAACCAAAAGAATATTCTCACGATCTTGCAAACCGTAATTCATACTCATGATCCCGAGCAGATCGTTGGGTCGGATAAAATATATCAACGAGAACAAACGAAAGCTCGCACCTGTTGCAATTGGTTGAAAAATCGTGGAAATTGTGATAAACGAGGTGAAAAAAACGCGTGATAAAACAAAAAAAGTCGCGTTTGACGGATCGGTGAAATCGAGAGTTCCCCACGGTCGCCACGAGAGGGGAGAACGGATAGATGCATCCATCACATCGAGACAAATGCTCGGAGGGTTGTAGGTATGGTTTTAGGGGTTCCGTATAAATCTAGGGACCCTTCTGGTTTTGGTCCGCCCGCCCATTCGTCCGTCCGTCCGTCCGTTCGTATGTCACCGGCCTCCCATTCCATCATTTATGTACCGATTAAGATGAAATTTGATCAACAGACTGAGATCGATGACCCAAAAGCAGAAATGATAACACGAACGAACAAAAAAAATGACCCTTCGTTTTTCAAGTCGTTATCAGGGTATCCGTCCCCCTCTAATTTCTTAACTGTCGATTCAGAAAATCGGGGAAAAATCCAGGAAGTAGTTTTTAATTAGTACATTCAATCAAAATTATAAACAACACTGTAGCAAAAATGGTTTATCGATAATTTGGAAGTAAGTGATTTTTGGAATAAGTGAGAATAGCTAAGAAACCAAGGATTCAATTAATCCAATTCATTCAATAAAAATGTACTCGAAATACTTCCATTCCCAAAACATAATGAATTATAATTACTATAAACTATTCGAACGAATCGTGAAACAATAATTTACCCAAATTATCTATTTTTATTGTAGAAAAGTAAAAATTCTAATGATCGCATGATAATTAATCAGTTATTTTTCCAAAAAACTATCTCAAATCCATTTTAATTGAATGAATCCCCACGCCCCTGTACGAAACTCTTATCACGTGCGTGCCCAACACGCTATTAACCAGCTATTCCAGCCTATTTTTCAAAACCGCTCTTGATACGTTTCGATAGATTTCACCGGCAATAACGTGCGACAACGTAATAGCACTTAGCTCATGTCAAACCCCTACCCCCTTTCCCAACCCCTCGCATCATCGATCGTCGTCACCCTGCGCATAATCATCGACCAGGACGAACATCGGGAACGTGATAGCATTGATGGAACGTGACATGACGAGTTGCGTGGTGGACCATCACCATCGCTACCCCCCCCCCCCCCTCTTCCCACCCTCTCCCATTATCGTCGTCTCCTCGCCACCCCCAGCATCCACCACGTGCAGAGCATCGTGTGCCGATATGATGCCCGTCCACTGTGCATCCGGGCTTCGCTACACGATGCATTATGCACGAGAGAGCTTTGCCTCCTCCTCCTCCTCATCTTCCTCCTCCTTCTGCTCCTCCTCCTCCCACTCCCGTTCTATCTCACCCAGTGGTCCATCTGACAAACGCACGTAGAGATCCACATGTGGAATTACCGCAGATGCCTCGACTAGATACATCAGTGTCTGGATTCTGCGTATATGCGCGCGCAAACGAGTAACCCGGCACGGTAATATGTTGACAAACCAGTAATATCAGTGGATGTAGAATAACTCGTACTGGTACAGTCGAATCTCCGTTACTAATCTGTGAACCGAGGTTGGGTTGGGATTTCATTGTTGGCTGACGATTGTCGTAGCTGTTTTCCACGATTGTGTGATAACATTGTACGGATTATTTTGGGAATACAACTTTGTTTCTTCTCGTGGGGAAATTTATTTCTCTGTTTGTTGATTTAGTGGTTTATTTATTTACCTATTTAGAGGAAAAATAATTTTTTCAGAGCGAAAGAAAAGAATATTGCATTTTTATCGTTGGTTTTCGCGGCTTTAGATTCGTAGACACCTCGCTTTTTTGTTGTTTCGGTTTGGTTGATAGAAATTTTGTGACTCGGAATTAGTTTTTGGCTCTTTTTGTTGCGTAATTCGTTGATTTTATTTATTTTTTCATTCATTCATTCATTTCGTTGTTCTTTTATTTATTTAGAAGAAGAATGAATTATTTAGAGGGAAAAACAGAAAAATTGCATTTTCATCGTCGCTTCTCGCACCTTTGGATTTTGAAATATGTTTCTTCTTTTTGTTTTGGTTTGGGACTTTTCGTTTGGTTGTTAGAAATTTTGCAACTCGGAAGTAGTTTTTGGCTCCGTTTATTTTTCGCGTGAATTACTGACTTTGTTCATTTATTTATTTTTTTATTCACTCATTTATTTATTTTTAATTAAAACTTGATTAGGATCGCTAGGGTAAAAACGATTGATGGAAAATCCTCTTTAACGTGTGGCATGCAACGCTCGTCGCGTCGCCAAATTGTACTATATCCTATCTTCAGTCTCCTCTTTGTGCTATGGTTCGTAGGCGGCCGTGTTTCGCCACTCCTTCGATGTAAAACACTGAGGCGTCGCCGTAAAAACGACAAAGAGAATCAAACGCATCTCTCCGTCTTCCTCGTTTCAAAGCCACCGCCCAATTGACATCAGGTGTTTCATCATCATTTCGATTGTTCAACGCACTAATAATCATGCCGAAATCAACCGCATAATAATATCCGAAACAAAACTGATGTACTTTAGGTTCCCTAAAAATACGTAAAGTCCAGGACAACATTCTCGAGAATATATTCTAGCTATCACGTTTAAAACTTTATCAACTAATAAATATTTCAGATACTAACTTCAACCCTTCTCATAAGATTTCGCGTTAAAAAAACAAAATCATTTTTCCATAGCAAATTCGATCAATAAGTTTCACTCCTTCCGAACGTGCTTTTCACATCCTCTTGTTTTTCTTTGTGTCAGTCCTTATCGACGACTAATTGCACGATTCTTCTTGTGCTGAACAAGAATTCACTGATCGAGGAAATTGACGGTAAATTTCCAGATCCATGAGTGTGATTCGGTCAAGCGTCGTTACAATATCGTTGGTTGACCAAAGTTTTCTGACATCACAGAAACTTTCTCCACGATTGTGACCGAGTTGTTAGACCGCACGACGAAGACAACGAACGTCGAACAAGTGTCAACCGAGGGAGATGCGAAATACCGAGGAGCAATGAACTTGTCTATTCGGTGCTGAGTCTTTTGGTCCGTCATTTAGTAGCTAATGAGGGTCCTAAGTGCGTCTTGATGCCGTTTACCGCAGCACCTTCGCTTGTTGTCGGTGCTCACCCGTGCGAACGTGCGGATCTCTGCGTGAACCATGGTTTGCACAACGTTGCATCACCAAGGATTTGTTCGAGTCGGTACGGAAATCAACGGCTCAAATCAATAACCTAAATTTTTCTCTTTCGTTGTGATTTACCGCCGGAACGTTTATTTCAAACAAATTTGAAGGATAAATGAATAAAACAAAACGAAGATACAAACAACAAAACAGGTTGTTGACATTTTTTGATCGCAGTTTTCTTCATATTTACCTGATCAAAAATTTTCCAATACAGACGGTCCAATTAGGAATTATGTACGATAATTAGTACAGATAATGAAAATATCTTGGATCATTTGAGTGCGACATCTATAAATTATTGAAAAAATTGGAAAAATTGAGAGAAATAACTACAATTCACTACAATTGATTTGATCGATTAATAATTAATTATTATAATACTAGTACCACAATAATAATAATAATAATAATAATAATAATAATAATAATAATAATGATAATAATAATAATATTATTAATTAATATTCTATTATTATTATTATTATTATATTAATATTAATATTATTATTATTAATAGTAGTATCATGATTATCATTACTATCATGTGATTGATTAATAATTAATTATTATAATACTAGTACCATAATAATAATAATAATAATATTAATTAATATTATTATTATTATCATTAATATTATTATTATTATTAGTATCCATAGTATTATCATGATTATCATTACTATCATAACTATCAGTTGCCGATTTTAATAATCATCCCAAAAATATTGAATCATCGATAATTATTAACTCGACCGAAAATTCATATTTGCAACGAAAAAAAAAACCGTGTAAAATTGCGAGAGTAAAAGAACGATGCAGCCAACGGAGAATTAACAGAGTGAACGAACAGCGAAATAAATGAGAGAATTAAGAAGAGAAAACCTAAGAGCCACGATGCGATTAATGGTGGCTGAGATAACGTAGCACGTTTCTGAGAGGCTGAAGAGCGAGCTCCAGCAGGCTCCAGGGGGCTTTGAGTCAGAAAGGGGAAGCCGATTCTTCCCAACTGTGACGACCACTGCAGACTCTCCTCCACCCATTCCTCCTACTCCTTCACCCCCCACCACCCTATCTCGTGCACACCACCCGAGCCAATCTGCCACCCCGTCTGTAACGCGTTTTGGCGCTCGCCCGTCGTCGCCTCATCCCCCTCAGCCTTCCCGGGTTTGTACGAACGGCGAAACGGCAGCTCGCCACGTGACAAACCCACCGGGTCGATAACGCGCGCGACTCGCGACGAACAAAGGAACCACGACCGACGATTTTTCCACACCGGCGTTTAACCTCCGTGCGATCTCTGCCAAAATCCAAACAATTTTATCGGTCACTTTCTTCTCCATGCTGCCAGCTTTTCCACATTCGCGTTTGTTCGTACGTCCGGACTTTGGGGTTCGAGCGGAAAAACAAGAAACGATACATTTTCCGGCGGAAAATATGAATTTGAGTAATTGAGGATTGAAAGGAAGTAAAGTGAAAATCATGTGAGAGGAATGTTTTTCTTTTTTTCATGGAGAAATTTGGGGGAAATGTTTGTTTATGCTGTTTTGGAGGATTGGGAATGACCTTGGGGCATGACCTTGGGCGATGAGACTTTGGATTTGGGCTTGCAATCCGCCATTTTCCGCGTTCTTGCTTCGCACTCAGCCGCCTCCTGAGAAAGCTGAGCACATTTTTTTTGCGTCGTTTCTCTGCCAAAATACGACCAATTTTATTGGTCACTTTTTCCATGTTAATGCAGATTTTTTTCATTCGCGTTTGTTTGTACGTCCGAGCTTTGAGGTTCGAGCGGGAAAACAACAAACGATGTATTTCCCGACGGAAAATACGAATATGAAAAATCGAGGATTGAAAAGAATAAAAATGACAATTGTGGGAGGAGCTTTTTTTCAGTTAAATTATGTGGAAATGTTTGTTTATTTCGGAAAATTAAGAATGACCTTGGGGCGTGACCTTGGACGATGAGACTTGGACTTTGGGTTTGCAATTCGCAATTTTCTGCCTTCTTGCTTCGCAATCCGCCGCCCTCTGAGCAAGCCACGCACATTTTTTTCGTGCTTGTTTCGACATCGAGCCAACGCAATGACGGGACACACACGTGACCTCATTATCGCCGGTAATGTAAGTGGAATTTCAAGTTTTCTGTGTAACGATATCTCGTCGTAAATAGTGAAGAAACATCGAACGCGTTGACCATTAATTTCTTAAATCAAAAAAAAAAATCCTGACAAATGCGAACAATCTGAGAAATAAATGAACGAATTAAACAATTTATTATAGTGTGTTTTAAAGTAAAAAAGAATGAACGTCCGTCAACTCTTCGGGAAAATTCGATACATTTTCTCATCAAAATTTCCAACGATCTAATGCAGTTTCGCTTGTTTGAGTTCTTGTGAGAGATATATATTTAGGTTATTACATTAATACAGAAGGAAATATAATATAACCTTTATATTTATATATTTCGCTATTTATATATTAACCCGGTCACTGAAACGCTTTTTTTGGCACAGGTTAACCTGCCAGCTCAGCTTAGATCAGTTTTACGCTCTCCCTCCTTTTAGTAATCCCGTCAATCCATACATTAATTATTATTGATTCATATTAATATTATCGTCTAATAATAATAATATAAAATATTAATTAATCATTAGTTAGTAATTTATTATATGTATGTTGTTTATTGTTTCGTTCCAGTGTTGCTCTAATTTATTATACATTATATATTATATTAATATATAATTCGAATACATTCAATAATTCAATATATTTCAATTTTTTTTCAAATTAATATGACTCATCGTCAATTCATTTTCATCGACGCTTCGCGTCGACGTTACTCTTCCCGACTGTGGAATTCTCCATAATGCGAAACCATAGTCCCCGAGCGGGTGCCCAGATAGAAAGAGATTCCGATTGGTGACCGTACGGCGAGCAAAGATGTGGCGAGCGCCACATCGCGGTTTCCCTTTTACCGTCCGGATATGGCGAGGCCTTAGCCACGCTTAGCAAACCGTTTGTGCTCGTTGCTCCGACCGGAGCCAACAATCACCACCGTCGAACCTTGTCTATCTCGAATGGTTTCTGCCGCTGCCACTACTGCCATCGCCGCCGCCGCCGCCGCCGACGCCGCGGGCACCTCGGTTTGGCGATAGTTCGCTTTCTGCATCTGTGTTATCGTCTACATGTGTACCCAGTCCCGGTTATCCTCGGCTTCGATTCTTTTATTCGGAACACTTACTTCAGAACCTGTTTTTTTTTTTAATGGGTTTTTTTTCTGTTCGCCTTATACTACTTTGTTCTATTGGGGCCATATCCTCAACCTCCGCAAATTCGAGATGGATACTCGTAGAAGTGTCGTGATATGAGTAGAATTTGAATTAATTGAGAGGGAAAGAAGATTTTGATTGGAAATTAGTTAGGCCTTGTCTATGGGGGGACCAGCATTCGGTATTATTTATTATAATTATGATTATTGACAACGAAACAACTTAAAAACAAGCTGCGTCTTGATTATCGATGATTATCCAACGTCAATCAGAAAAATAATGATAATAATAATAATAATAATAATAATAATAATAATGATAATAATTGCAAATAATAATAATAATATAAATATTATAATAATAATAATGATAATAATATAAATATTACAATAATAATAATAATTATTATTATTATTAATAATTGATAAAATATTAATAATAATAATAATAATTATTATTAATATTTTATTTATTATTATTTTACAACTATTATAATTATTAATTATTAATATATAATAATAATAATTATTATTATTATTGCAATTATTATTATAGTATTTACCAAGTCAAGTGATTTTTCATTTATTATTATAGTATTATTCAAAAAGCTCGATGTTAGTTTGATAATTTATCGTCACAAAAATGTGTTAGATTGAGTCGAAAATTGAATTTTTTCTGATGAAAAACTGAATCTTTCGTAAATTTTTTCAATTTTTGAAGTATTGAGAAACCATTAAAATTATTATCGAAGTTTCTGCACTTGCGCATGCAGCGACGTTCTCGTTTTAATATTGAATTTCGTTCATTCGAAAAAAAATTCGAAGGCAGAAAAATCTCGAATCATTCGACGTAGAAAACGGAAACGAGACTTAAGGCTATAAACAAATCGTCGCGTCTCGACGCAGTAGCGCAGCAGCAGCAGCAGCATCATCAGCATCTGCAGCAGCAGCAGCAGCAGCAAACAGCTTCCCTTAAACTGCTGCACAGCGAAATGGCGTGTGCGCACCTGATCTCCACCTGGCGAACACGAGACACTGCACGTTGTGCATGAGGGCTCCTGTCTCGTATCTTTTTCTTTGTCCCGATTATTTTTCCACGCGCACCTGCGGCACGAGCTAACGCCGACTCTCGGATCTAAGGGCACGGGCTGCACCTTAACGTTTCATTATTTAACGTTAAATTCGACAATACGCGAATCCTCGAACGAGGACAGATTTTCGTGACAAGAAATTGAGTACTACGAAATCTTAATCGTGTTTTATTTTATTAACTTCCCAATTTTATAGGCAAGTTATTATTTTATTTTATTTCAATTTATATAAGAGACGACAAAGCAAAAAAAAACAGACATGTTCCCTTAAATTGGTCAAGATCGCGAATAACCACGATTCAAAGCGAAACCACCATATATCAATTTTCATAAATAATCGTTTCTTCTCCCTTTTTTGCAATTAATAAATAATATTTATTTATTTCATCGGAGTTATCTCGACGACCTCGTGGCGAAGCACATAAACCCCTGTGTTGCGTCCGAACTAGAATGGGAACAAAAGATTCCTATGTCCGAGAAGCAGGTTATGCAAATGGGATTAAGAAGGAAGGATATAGCGTAGGTATATAGCCTGACGCAAGTTACAGCGGGGTTCACATTCGACTGTGGTTAACGTGGGTGGAAGATTCTTGGAAATGGAAATCGTCGTTGGTAGTCGGTGCAGGAGGCAACGTCAGAAAGATCACTCACCGGGGAAGGTGGAGTGATGCACGATTACCGACTAGGGCGAACACCGTTGTCCGTCTTTCGGAAAAAAAATTCCATCCGAATATACGATAATACTCTCTTCTTCTTTTTTTTTGCATTTTCTTTCAATGTATTTTTTCAAAACTATTTTCTCGTGACTATTATTTATGACGGTTTTGCGGAAATTTGATACGATTGAAAATTGAAGAGCAATAACTCATAAATGTTCTAATGATAATAATCATAATAATAATAATAATAATAATAATTCGATGATATAATTGCTAAAATTTTATTTTATGTATTATTATTATTATTATTATTATTATTATTATTATTATTTAATTATATAATTATCAAAATTATTATTAGTATTCCTATAATAATAATAATAATAATAATAATAATAATAATAATAATAATAATAATAATAATAATAATAATAATAATAATAATAATAATAATAATAATACTAATAATAATTTTGACAATTATATAATTAAATAATTATAATAATAATAATGATTATTATTATTATTATTATTATTTTTATTTATTATTATTTAACTATATAATTATATAATTCTCAAAATTCTTAATGTATGGTTATCATTATTATTCCTCAGAGAAATAATAACAATAATTTGATGATATAATTATTACAATTAAATTTAATTTATTATCATTATTATTTCGCTATATAATAATAAGAGGATAATAATGATGATAATAATAATAATAAAATAATAAAATAATAAATAAAATTTTGATAATTATATCATGAAATTATTATTATTATTATTATTTTATTATTGTGATAGTAATAATTATTATCTCAGAATTGAAATTTCCAAAACGAAGAATCATCGAAGCATCCGACAGCTTTGCAACCGGATAGTTTCGTGCTAATCTCGAGGGTTGCGAGAAGAGAAAAAAAACCCAAGTACACGAATGTATAACGATGGATCGATGGAGGAAGTGGTCGCAGCGTGTAAAGGAAGTTCGACGATTGCGGATCGTCGAATGTAGGAGGCAGGTAGAGAGAAGGAAAAGATGAAGAAAAAGAAGAAGGTGTATCCCATGTGGTCGAGGTGGAACAAGTTGGGCGTCGAAGATAAAGAAAATCGAGGTAGAGAAAGGACGTGAGCCATCATCGCAAAAGCCCCGGCAAAAGGGAAGGATCGACAAAGGACTTCTCGCTACCTGCGATCGACCGGGCCAGGTGCACCTTGCGTGTCCTCGAGACTGCACATTTATACACACCCGCTTCGCCGTCGATTTCGTATTTTCCATGAAAGATTTAACGTTTCGAAATTCGTTCTAAAAATTTGAAAACCGAAAAAAAATCTAAAAGAAATAATTTATTCAAATGATGATATAATTATTATTTCAAATTCAAATTATCAATTATTATTAAATGTGAATTATAATTTATGAAGTATTATTGACTATTAATTATTAATTATCAATAACTAACAATTAACAATAACTATTGGATCAATAAAATATTAACTACAATATTTATTGTTATTTTTTATTCAATTTGATTATGAATTATCAAATTTATAATATTTATATAGGTAAGTATCCATAAATAAATTATAAATTATTATCGACTATTAATTATTAGTTATCAATGATTATTAACTATACAATTTATTGTTATTTTTTCTTTGATTCAGACATAAATTATCGATTTTATAATATTCATATAAGTACAAATCATTGATTATTATTAATTATTTATCTTTTATCGTTATTATTGCTCCAATTAAATTATGAATTATTAATCGTACTGAATTTTGAAACATTAATTTTTTTCAATAAATATTGAGAGAAATTATGACTTTGATACAAAATGTCGATGCGAATTTTTCGGGGGTTGAAGGACGTGGATTCGAAAGCAATAACGGGTAAAAGGATGCCCCGGGACGATGTCGACATCGTCGTAGTCGTCTACGGCATTACGACGCTCATCGATTCCCGCGTCGGGGCTGTCTGTACCCCGCCCCATCCTGTCCTCCTCCCACCACCTGCAAGTACGTTCACACGCTGACGTCACACGACAATCCACGAGTAACGACTGTCTACATTTGTGCAATAACCAATCGCAAGACTTCGATCCGAATTAAAATTCACAATTGTTTATTCGCAATATATTTTCTTCTCCTTTTTTCGAACAATCAAATTACGATTATTATTATCGCCATTGCTTTAAAATCTGATTTTTATTCTAAATCGATTCGAATTATTTATCATCTATCGAATTCTCAACAATTTACAATATTATTCACCGACTCGCTCAAACGCTTTTTGCAGAGTAATCGACGATTCATTGATTTTGGAATGAGGGGAAAAAATTGAAAGCGAATGAATTAATTAATTGTTTGTTATTCACAACGAATTATTAATGAATTACTTAATTAATTATATAATTCAGTAAGTAATTCATTGATAATTTGTAGTTAATTCCCAACAATGCATTTATTTATTCATTCATTATTTCTGTTATTCTATCATTATTAATCAATTCATTAATTCCGGTCAATGTTCGATTAATAATAACTAAATCAATGAATCAATTGTTTCGATTTCATCACGAGTAAATTACACAAGAAATATATAAATATATAAACATAATTAAATCAATCAATAAAATTATTTGGAATTAATTAAAAATTATTTATTGTAAATAATTTGTTTGTAAGCGCGATAGACATTGCCTAGTGCGTCGGCCATCGTCGTAAACGTTGCGTGGATTACACATCGGTGAGCGCGTTTAAAGAGCAAATGCTCGGGCAATCGGAGATAGAAAAAGAGCGGAACGCGAGGCGTCGTTTCGTCTCGGCCGCCTGACCATAGCCAGCCAACGCCAGGGGAATCGGAAAAGAACGACGACGCTTTCACCGGCGAGCCTCGAACCGTCTTCCGGAACGACGGTACGATCTTCAATCCTATTCCCGACATGGTCTTCACTCCATATTCCTATACCGCCTTAAAATCGATTCTACAACTTCAAAATTCATCGCTCTCGGCAATTATTCTATTCGGTTCTCCGGAAAAATTGTTAATTTATTTTTTGGCGAAAAAAAAACAAGCACACACACATATTCTTATCAGTTTTTGGATTAGCTTTTACGTCAATTCTATTCCTGTCATGGAAAATATTCACTCTACATATATTTGCATACGCTTTGAAATCGGTTCTCCATCTTCAAAATTTATCGCTCGCACGAATTAGTCGATTGAGTTTTCCGGAAAAATGGTTGAACTTTATTTGAAAGTAAAGAACAAGCACGCACACAAACATATTCTTACAAGTTTTTGGAATTGCGTTTTGTCAATATTTTCCAACAGCGCTGCGGAAAAAATCAATTTTTTTCGTTCGTTTTCACGATTAATTAGAAATAACAAAATCGTTTATTGCGATTTTTTCAGATAATAAACTCTCTTTTTTTGGAGTCGAAAATTACTGATTAGGATCTTCGGATTGACTGATGAGATTCCAATCGGTTGATTGTAATAATTTCCGCCAAGATCCTGATTATCTTCTTCTTCTCACAAAAACGTCAGAATTATTTCTAATCATTCTTACCAATCCTCGAATCAATTTTTATCAACATTTCTCACCTCAACGCTGCACGAAAAATAAACTTCTTCATTTCCCCAACAAATAAAAAAAATTCCAAACCTTTGATTACAATTTTTCCCAAACCCAAACTATTTTTTCCCACTCCGGATTACCGATTACGATCACCCGCTCGGATTGCCCGATCAAGTCCCGATCGGTTAATTCCCATAAACCTCCGAGCACAACCCTACATTTCGTCTCCGCTTTCTTTGTTTTTTCTTAAAAATTCAAAAGCCTTGAAACGGATGACAAACGCGACAAATCAAATTTTCCAAGACCGTGCGAAGGTTGAGAATCAACGAGATTAAGAATGACTCCGATCGCGTACGACCGTAACGATCGACCGAGCAACGAATCAACTCTCCCTCTCTCGTCTCCTCCTCGTCCCGCAGCTCCAACCCCGTGAAGAGACAATGAGCCGACGTCGAGGACGAGCCCGAAGTCTCGGGATTCCAATGACGTGCAGCAGCCACCTGCATCTGCACTGACTAATCCACGACAACGTCTAGCGCGAGCTCCAGGAACGACAAATCACATGTATCGACATATATATCTACGTATACATCTGTTATACACGTACACATATATCTATTTATTGACTGTACCGACACACGTGAGACGTAAACGCGTGTACGTGGAATATATGCACCTGTGGATAATGGCAGCCAGTGCAATCGACGGACTTGACACCGTTTTCTTTTGTTATTTTTATTTATACACACGCGGAGATTAATTAACCCAGCATCCCGAGAATTATCGAGAGACCGGTTAGCACGGCCGCAAGGTGGCGAGAAACCCTTCGGGATGTCGTTGATACAAACGAAATAAAAATGAAGGAATAAAAAAGAAACGAAAGTAAACATCTGCTACACGTATTCTTGATATATAGGCCATCGTTTTAATTCCACGATCGATACTTCTCGGATACGCAATAAAGATTTGGTTTATTTTTTATCGATTTTTCTTTGTTTTTGTTTTGACAAATCTGTGATTGAAAGTTCCATCGAACTTTTCGTGAATAACGGGAGAGAGAAGAGAAATAAAATCGTTTGGAATGGATCGAAAAACGACGATGGAAGATTTAACGCGATAACGCGGCAATATCGGAATTTTTATTGGCTTCTGACAATCGTCCGACACAACTTTTTTCCCGCATTGCTCGTCATTCTCGATGCAAGAAAACGAGATAGAAACAAAAAGAACACGAAAAAAAAACGACCGTGAAAAACCGGTAGAGCGACACGAACGATATTTTTCAAGTTGTCTATAGACAACATCGGCTGCAGTTGTGCTTACGTAGTTGACGGACGGGTATGGACAGATATAAAAAAAATTGAAAGACAAAAAATGATTTAGAAATAATCGATGAATACCTAAATAATAACGAAGTATTGAAACGAATTGACGAGCGACGTATGAATGCATGTGGAGGAAGTGTCAACCGGACGTATTTTACTTTTAGGCGATATATTTCATAATCAACTATTATATCATATTATATTCCACGCTCCTCTAATTATAATTATATTTATCGGCAAATTACATGTTTTTTTTTCGAATAAATTAATAATGGCATTCCTTAGAATATCAATTAAATGAAGTGAATGTAAATTTATTAAATTGAATATGAATAAAAGATTGAATAAATTTCTTGGTATTCAATATTAAGAAATCAAATTTCTAATGAATAATAGATTTTCTTGCCCGGATTTTTTTATAAGATTAATCAATATATTTAGTCATTTTATATTATTATTATTATTATTATTAACATAACATATTATCATCATTATTATTGTTATTATTATTATATAAATATCATAATATCGAATAAATTTCTTGATATTCAATATTAGAAATTCAAATTTTTAATAAATAATAGATTTTCCTGCCCGGATTTTTTTATAAGACAACAATGAATATATTTAGTCATTTTATATTACTATTATTATATAAATATCATAATATAATAATAAATAAATAAATATATTGAATGATAACATTAATTTATTTTCTTCGAAAGTGTTATCTGCGCTAGCAAGAGGATATTGCGATACGATGTGCTGAGCACTGGGTATATTCGGGTCCGCATCGTCGCTGGCCGTTGTGACAATGGTTGGGGGGTCGACGACGCGCCGGAAATACTGGCGGTCGAGGTGGTGGTAACACGTGTAACGACGATATACCCGTCTATCGTGGGTGACGGTATGAGCTCGGGCCGCTCTTAAATATCCAAGAGAAAGATACACGTATTTCACACGTCCCCAAAGGTTCATGCGCGATTACGAGATTATGACTCAATCACCAACGAACCGTTTGAAACTGGACAATCCTTTTTCCAATCCTGATTTTCCTAATCTTAATTTTTTAAATCTTATTTTTAATTATTCAATATTTATTTGATCTTGATAGATTCTGAATTATATTTGAGACAATGTAGCCGAAAATTTATACAAGAAGAGGGAGTTATTTTCATCGTTTAGAAAGTTGATGAAAAGAGAAAATTGTGATTGATTGAAATTGTTGTGATTGTGATTGATTAATTATAATTGTTGTAATGGTGATTGATCAATTACGTTTTTTTTTTAAATGTACGTGAAGAGCAAATGTTTGCTTATTATCGACGATATTCTGAATCATTTTGTTATAAATACGATTGGATAGTAATTTTCAAAGAATATCAATTTACATAAACAAAAACACATTTTCATTCATCTCCAATTAAATCGTAAAAAAATTTATAATAACTACGATTGGACGATAAATTTCGTTCTTTAAAGAATTTACCTAGAGAAAAAAAACATTTTTATTCATTACTAAAAAATTTATAAAATATTCTATTATTCATATGATTTAATCCGAAATAAAAATTATAAGATAAACATCTCAATGGTCCGTGCTATGAATAAATATAAAAACAAGTTAAAAATCGATGCTGGGTTCCCTAAAAACATCGAAATTCGATTCGGAACATTGATAAAGCGGATCGACCAAATCATTATGTTTTTTTTTTTTGCTCGTACGAGATCGTCAGAGGGTGGTTGTAGGGTCAATCTTTGTCCCTTTCTCTATGTTTTTCGGTCTTTCTCTAGTCTCGAGCAAAATCGACAGCTGCGCCGTCACCTGCCTGGCAGCTGGCACGCCCGGCATCGCAGCCAGGACTGCAATGTTTCGTCCTGCTGCCGCTTGGGCTGCTGCTGTTGCTTTTGCTCTTGTTGGCCCTGATTCTGGTGTTTCTACTGCCGTGACGGGAGCACCAAACCCGAAGGACCTCAAAAAATATTGCGCCAGACGTGGAGGGAGACAGAAAGATCAAACAGAAGTTGGATGGGATCGCGGGACACGCGAGCACCGCGACCGGTTTGATGGATCCAATGAAAGGAACCGTAAAATAATAATTTGAAAATTACGAAATGGAAAACGAAAAAAATTGAAGAACATTTTTGAAATTTAATTGGAGAACGAATAACGTATGGCAACGATATTACGATGCTTGGTACGTGAGAACGGAAGATTTTTAATCACGATTTGCGAGATTATCTTTGGCGACGTACGATTCACATCTATTCAGTTTGGATTATTTTATTATTATTAGGTTTATCATTTATTCATTTTATTTTAGTAATCCATTCATTTTTATTTCATTATTATTATTATTTTATTCATTATTTCTTCAATTTATGCATTACTATTATTTGTTTATTTATTTATTATTATTTTTGTTCCATTTATTATTTCTTCAATTTATACATTGTTATTTTTCGTTTATTTATTTATCATTTTATTGATACTGATTTATTCATTTCTGGTTATTTTTCGTTGCCATTTTATTTTACTGTTATTATTCCCAACGAATTTATTCTTCCGAAACTAATCTATAATCCACCGAAACAAAGAAAACACATTTCTTAAAACCTAATAGCACTATAAAAATCTATTGATTCTGTAGAAAAAAAATGGCCAGTTGCGATAATATTTCCCTAGATTTTACTTTAATTTCTTAGATCCATCGAAGCCAAAAAAGAAGCACGGGAATGAAGTTGAATTATTTATCTCGAGGTTTTCGTATAGCCACAAAAGTTGCGTCAAGTTCGAAACGAGGATCTCGGGTGTATTCCGGTTTAAATTTCCGGTCGAGCGTACGCGCCAGAAGGAGGGGAGGGAGAGGAAAACACGAAGAAGATGGAAAAACAACAGTTAAAGGTTTTTCGAATTTCTTCGTGCTGCTTTAAACGAGAATCGATCACTCGGGTTTAAACCTTCACCGTCGATGTCTTCTCCCTAACTCGTGTTTTATCCTTTTATCCACCCCCCCCCCCCTCCTGCGACTTTGTTGTGTCTCTTTCTGACAACCTGTCCTACGCTTCTCTCCGAATCGTGTCCTATACCTTCAATAATCCAAGCTTCTTCCTTCTTATCTCCTTGTATCAAACTTTCAACTGATTTGTTCCTTTTTTTCCTTCGATACTTCAACAACCATTTCATAACAAGCATAAAGCTTCTCCCACACATGCAATCAGTCCACACAAGGTTTACAATTTCTGTAAATCACACAAAAACTAAAATCCTTCCAACAAATGGCCTATAAAATAGAAAAATGAATAACAAACGAATAATATTGAGCCAAAAATGAACGCCCTCTCCATGCAGGATCAAACAAAAGCACATTTTTTAAAAAAAGTTCATTTTTCAAACCCGTCGGCCTCTTCAAACTAGCATAAAGTTCCCCTCACACCGATAATTCTTCCACACAAACTTCATAAATTTTTATCAAATCACATCAAACCTCCGAGCCTTGAAAAAAATCCACCCAAGAAATACATTGATATTTCGATGTCTCGATTAACCATAATTGTCACAGAAAAAATCAATCATCGTCATGGGGGTTGCGAACGAAAAAAAAAAAAAAAAGTTCATTTTTCAGGATGCGTTTTTTCATTCCTCGCACAAAATTTCTCCATCCCTGGAGGCATTGAATTTCACGGACGTAGGTACGTCGAGAGGGACGCAGCAGCAGCGGCAGCAGCAACAGCCGGTCTTTCGTTCGCTCGTTCGCTCTCCCTCGCAAACGTTAGGCCCCCATGGCCGTGCCACCAACAACCCCCCGAGCGTGGATGACGCTCGGATGCAGCAAACGGGCAACGTGATCCCCGGGAAAAAGGGGGACGTATTACCGAAACCGGTGGATGTACGCACACCACGTATAGCTAGCTGCAGAGAGCTAGCTGTACACATATATAGCTAGCTATACACATGAGAGTGGTCCTTATACAGGGCCCGGACGAATTTTAACCCGCTCCTATTTATTTCTCCTATTACACTATTTATTTTTAAAAATTTAAAGAAATGGCTGATAAAAATTTTAAAAACGAAAAATAACGAATATGAATTATTTGGAGCGAATCTGGCGGTGGGGGGAGGGGGGGGGGTCGAAATTCGTCCGAGCCCTTTATAAGGACCACTCTAATGCACATATATAGCTAGCTGTATAGAGCTAGCTGTACACATATATAGCTAGCTGTACAGAGCTAGCTGTACACATATATAGCTAGCTGTATAGAGCTAGCTATACACATATACAGCTAGCTGTATAGAGCTAGCTATACGTACACGCACGGGGGACGCGACCGAGACCCAAAGGGCCAGAAGGATCACCGGAGGGCGTTGGTGTTCGAGGGCGGGTTGGGCGAGTATAGATTTCCAACCCCTCGACTCGCATCGCGAGATATGGCTGCTTCTTTCCGGTTGTTCGTCGTACCCGCGTGAAAAATGACCTTGGAAACTACGAAAATCCGGGAAAGCCATGGGAAAGGGAGGGAGGGGGGGGGGGGATTGCGGCTGGTCGTCGACCCTTCGAGAGTGATCTCAGACGACGTTGAAAATATCATCGCTATCGAGCCGGAAATACTCCGCGGTTGACGCTAAATTATTTCAACGGTCTCCGCGTTGGATTATCTCGATTGCAAAATGGCCGCTGATTTTAGTGTTGAGGAATATCAGTACGGAATCTTTTTCCTTTTTGTCTTTGGGAATTAGATTCTTTTGATTGGGGGGGAATGAGTACGTTGTTTCGAAGTTTTGGGCGTTTTCGAGTTTCGATTACAAAATGGTAGTTAATTTTGATTTACAGGAACGTCAGGGCGAACTTATTTTTTGGTCTCCTCGAAAATTAGGGTATATTGATTACGAAAAATGAGGACATCGTTCTAAGGCTCTCCTTAAAAGTAGAATAATTGTGTCTCGTCGAAAATTAGATTCTTTCGATTAGAAAAATGAGTCCATCGTTTCAAAGCTGTTTATATTCTTCAATAGCAATTCCAAAATGGCCGCTAGTAATTCATTACCACAAACGTCGCCAAAACCTTATTTTTTCTTCCAAAAAAATTAAATCTTTCCAACCAAAAAAAATAAAATAAGTACATCCTATCAAAGCCGTTCACTCTCTTCCATCTCTCCACAAAATGGCGTCCCAATTCCATTCAAAACATCCACAAAACCCCCATCATAGCCTCCAAAACCGTAATCATTTCCACCAGAAAATCCGAAAAAAAAATCGACAAACAAAACCGTTGTTGCTCTGTCATTAATTTTCGTTCCGTTACACATCCCAAGTGAATCGCCGTTGATCGATCGACCTGTGTCGCGTTCTTCCGTGCAACGATATCGATGGAAAGAACGATCGATGGTGAGATACGAATCGGCGTCGATGGCCTTTACAACGTGGAACGTTTGGCTCGCACGCATGCCAGACGGTCGGAATCACGAAGGGGAAACGCGGGACGGAGCGCGGGCAGACTTGCCCGGAGCCCGAGGGGGCGGCGAAGGGGCGAGAAGGGGGAGGGGGGATTTGGAAAGGGACCCGAAGTCGTAGCCGAAACTAGCGAGCTGCGGTAACATTGAACCGAGGACTCGAATCGAGTTCGTGGACTCGTCGACCGTAAAAGATCCACTCGATGAGCCCGGATGAACAGTCCGAGCATCGATGCAATCCGAATGAACGAACAAGAGGGAATGATTAGCGCTCGTTTATTTTCGCAAACCCGACACGTGTTCGCGTTCACGACGCATCGGAACTATAACCACCGAATAATCGTCAAACGGAAGGCCGAAAGAGAGATTTTACAACGGCCGAAGCATTTTATTTTATTTTATTTTGTTTTGTGCGATTCTTTGTTTCTTTTTATTTTATTTTATTTTATTTTGTTTTGGTTTCATTTTGTTTTATTTTTTTAAACAGGCTTAGGAATACTTGTCAGCAATGTGTGATAATTTCTGTGTGATTGATTTTTTTTTCATCGAATAATTCGAGCAAAAAAATATATTTCTTCAACATAATTGAAAATATATTTCGAAAAAGTGTCATAAATGGGTAATTGGATCTTTTTTTGTTGCTTACAAATTTCAGGGAAAATATCAGAAATCCTTTTTGTCTTGAAGATGCGATAAATCATTGATTTTTTTTACAATAATTTAATTTTAACAATGTATTTTTCTAAACAAAGTTTGAAAGATTTCTTGAACAAATATATTAAATGAGTACTCAATTTATTTATTCATTCTAGCGAGAATATCATCATTATTGCTGCCATACATTTTGAATAGGTTGTCAATCAATTTTTATTTGATTCAATAATTTAAACAAGAATCTCCATTTATTATATATTGTTTTCAACGAAATAAAAGTTATTGGTCACAAATTTCTGATAAACTATCAATTATTCATTTTCATTCGATTATCCAACAGAAAATTATCTTTTCTTCTCCCTTTTTCCATTTGAATCGAACGACGTAGCCGATATCAGAACGTCAAAAGCGTGAAATATGATTTATGACGTTTCATTGGGTCATTTGAATTCACGAAAATGGTTCGTTTTCGCCAAACGAAATTCTCGCTTTATTATATTCGCACTCATCAATTATTACTTCGCAATAATTCCTCGAGCATTATCGCAACTGCTTCGTCATTGCATCCCATCTCTAGGATCTGCATTTATTATATAAAAATATTTTTTTATCAACTAAATAAAAATTATTGGTCCCAAATTTCTAACAAACTATCAATTATTTATTCTCATTCAATTATCCAACAGAAAATTATATTTTCTTCTCCCTTATACCATTTTAATCGAACGACGTAGACGATGTCAGAACGTCAAAAGCGTGAAATATGATTTATGACGTTTTATTGGGTCATTTGAATTCACGAAAATGGTTCGTTTTCGTCAGACGGGTTTGCCCCGAAGCCCGCCGCTACCTACTCTACCTACTCCGTTTACTTTTTCGGGATACGTCGCCGCGAGCGGTCCTGTATAAGCCTCGTATTCAAAGCTCACGCACGGAGACACAATGAAGGCTCCTCCGCTCGACGCGGCAATTAGTACCTACGATATATTTACTCGATACCCCGTTTCACAGGGTGACCACCTCCCGTCGATCTCCCATTGTGCCCGACGATTGTTCGAGTTTCTCGAAACCTCCGCAAAAGCTCGTTCAATCCGTCTCTTTCATCCATCGTCTCTTTAACAATCATCCATTACATTCGTGGTATTATTCAGTTCCGAAAACAACGACGGTAATCTTGTCGACTTTTGTTCCTCGGTCAACGCATTAAGGGGCTTATCGGATGGATCATCGGGCAAGAAGTTGGTCCAAAATGGATGAATGGTGGATTTACGAGTTTGGATCATTTCGTACGTGTTCAGTAAGGGTGGTTCTTAATTGGGTCATGTCGGAATTTCCGTGGTTTCCGCCTTTCGAAGTAATCAACGTAAATAGAAAAAAAATTGTTCGCAATTGGGAATTTGTCCGGTAAGTGTAACCCAGGGCGATTTGCGATCGAATTTTATGTGGGAAAATTCATGCATTTGGAATTTTGGTGGGAACATTTTTTATTACTTCGAAACTGTGCGTGATAAAAATATGATCTCCTACAATTTTGTAGGAAATTTAGTGCTCTACAAAAAAGGTCTCTTGTAAAATTTTCGTGAATCTAATATTTATTACGTGAAAATGACTTTTCATAGCTGGCTCAAAAAAGCTATTTTTTTGCTAATAACGTCTGCAGAAACTGTTTTACCCATAAGCGAGTGTGTTAAATTCATAAATTTATAACTACTAAATTATGCAGTGGAAAATTCTTAAATAATTCATGTATTATTGTTCTATCGAGGATTATCGTTACGTAAATTTTTAAGAGTCTTGGATATTTCTGTGTCCATCCAGTAAGACTTTAAACGTCTACAAAAATTTTCCAGAAAATTAACACTCCAATGTTTCACAACAAAGTTCCGCCCCCTTTATGACTACATCATTAGAGTTTCAACATTTCCATGGATATTCGCCATTTTGTCGTTTACTACTTGTAACCCGCCATTTTCCGTGGAAACAAAGCCGACGACGGTCGATGATGCTTCATGGTCATTACCGATCCCGTTTGGAAAATTATCATAAATCCGGCGGGAAAATTTTATAATTCTTCGGAGAGTGGATTTTATTCGGTTTTCCCTCCGAACCACAGATATAAAGTTTCTACGTTCTACGAACGTTCTATCACAGCCGACAAATCGATTGAAAAATCAATAATTGTCCGGTTGCACTAAGATTCAAATCTGTAGCTTACAGATTTGAAAAAACATTCGACAATGCCTCAAAAATTAATTCTATTGCGTTAGATTAATCTCCTCAATTTCTTCCTGTAAGACAAATTTCCAGCGTCTCAAAACGTTCCCCACAGCCGAAATCACAAGAATCCCACTCAACCCCATTATTCGCCTTCAAACCCCCCAAAAATACTTCGCCAAAATAAAATAAAATTGAAAGAAATAACCTAAATTATTTCTAAATTAAGGCAACAAAAAATCAAGAACTCACCCCCCCCTCCCCCCACTCAACCCTATTATTCGCCTTCAACCCCCCCAAAAATCCATCGCCAAAAAAAAATAAAAATGAAAGAAATAACCTAAATTATTTCTAAATTAAGGCAACAAAAAAAATCAAGAACTCTCCCCCCCCCTTCATCCCATTATTGGCCTTCAACCTCCCCAAAAATCCATCGCCAAAAAAAATAAAATTGAAATAAATAACCTAAATTATTTCTAAATTAAGACAACAACAAATATCAAAAACTCACCCCCCCCCCCCACTCAACCCCATTATTGGCCTCCAACCTCCCCAAAAATGCATCGCCAAAAAAAAAATAATAAAATCGAAATAAATGATCTAAATCATAAAGACAACGAAGAAAAAAATGAAGAACTCACCATACAACGCCGAACGCTCCGTAACCGATGGGCCTGTCGGGTTGAACGGGATCCTGGGTCGGGGGCGGTGGTGGCGGCGCGGGTGCAGCCGGATGATAATAGGTGGGGGGTGCCTGGGCCGCAGCGACCGCGACGACGGCTGCCGCGGCTGCGGCGCCTCGGCCCAGCCGCGACTGACCCGGGTGGGCCCCGGTCGAGGCCCCACCGCCGGTCCCACCGGCCGCGGCCCCCTGCATCAAAGACATCGACACGCTCATGGACACCCGCGAGTGCCGACTGGGCCCCACTACTGCCATCAAGTACTTCCTAAACCAAAACTAGGCGATTCTCCGTCTCGCCTCTGACTCCCGAACAAACCTCCCACTTTTAATTTTTTTTCAATTTTTAAATCCTCGTCTTTTAAAAAATCTCACTTTTAAAGCCGCGTCCTTAAAAATTATTTTTTTTCGTATCCTTCGTTTTTTATCCTTCGATCGTCACCGAAATGTACACGATTCGATGTTTGGCTTTATTTTGTCGTCGTTATTTGAGGGATTTCTTTGATTTCGAGCTTCGAATCGATTTTATCACGTTCTATATTGCCGCGTGTGGATTTCGATTTATAGATGGAATTTTTTGTTGACGGAGATATTGTCGAGGTTTGGGTTTAAATGCTTCGTCGGTGTCTTCAGGTGTGGACTGTCGGAATTCGACTTAAATTCCTGTGTCGACTGCTCCGAAATAAAACAGCTGACGATGCAACGCGAATCAAACCACCGATACACAACTTCGATTTAAAAAAAACACTCGTCGCACCAAACACGAATTATCCAAACAAAAAAAAAAAAACACTGTTCATTAAATTCGATCACAAGTTTTTTCTTATCATTCCAAATACTATCTTCTTCGTTTATTCTTCTTATCTTTCTCGCGAGATGCTCTTTTGTCTTCGGTTAAAAAATTTTTTACTCCATCACTTTCTTCATTTCTTCTTCTTCAAATCTTTTCAAATTTTTGTTTCTCACCGACGAAAAAACGAAAAGACGAAACAAAAAATAAAAGAAAAGAAAAGGAAACTAAAGACGATGACCTCAAAAGCGCGCACTGCGTCAGATCGCTAATAATCGGTTTTCGTAAACTCGATTTCTCCCGTTTCCTTATCTTTCTTCTGATAAACGCCGATTCTCCGTCAAATCATGTTTTTTTTCGCTCTTTTTGGGGATAAAAGAGACGTTTGTAGGCGTATTGGGCTTGAGATACGGAGATGGGGGCGGAATGAAACCGAAAATACGGCGTTTTCGTGGTCTCGGCAGGTCAGGTCGATCGTGCGAAGCCGCGCTCTCAGTTTAGGTTAGGTTTCGGAGCTATACGTCCGTCCGTTCGGTCTCACGCGCGCGTGTGCGTGCGTTTATATCTTCTTTCTCTCTCTTCCTCTCTCCTATCTGTTTTTATCTTCCTCCCACACTACACAAAGCCGCTGATAACAATTCCGCTCTTCGTCTTCTTATTCTCTTCTCCCCCTTTTTTTCCAAATTTCTCCTTTTCTCGCTTTATTATATTCGCACTCATCAATTATTCTTTCGCAATAATTTCTCGAGCATTATCGCAATTGCTTCGTTATTGCGTCCAATCGAAACGAAAAAAGACACGGAATAAATAAAAAATCGCGTATATCGTTCGAGCGGTCAGCTGATCACGTTTTCTCTTCTTTCTTTCTTTCTTTCGTCTCTATTTATTTTTTTTAATTCTTCTTTTCTTCTTGGTTGTTTCGTGACGAAGTCGTTGTCGGTTTTTAACGCCGCGATTATTTGTCACTATCTCGTGTAGAATCCACGCGTCAAAAACGTTTCTTTCGAACGTCGCCGCGATTAAAACTTCTTTTATTATTATTATTTTTATTATTACGAAGAATTCGGAGCCCGCCGAGAGATAAAAGGCGAATGAGCGCACTGTGAGAACCCGAGAGGGTCGTACGAGGTTCCGGAAAATGGGAGGGGGAAAGGGAACGTGGAAAATCCAGAAAACCAAACAAAGCCGAAGGGTGGGGGGAGGAGGATAGGGAGGGAGAAGAAAAAGCGAAGGTGATGGCGAAAACTCGTAGCAGCAGCGAAATTTCGCTCCGATGATCGTTAAAACGAAGTTTCGTGTCAAAATGAGGAGTTAAATTTTTGGTTAGAGGGTTGAAAATAAACTTTCGAGCGTTCTGGCGTTTAGACTCGAGTCCGGGCGTCGACTTCGGAACCGCTTCCTGGTTTTCCGATCTTGTATTCAATGGCAAATGCTACATTTACGTATATATATATGTAATATGTATATAGATGTATATACGAATAAGTATGTGGAAATACTTTCTTATCCTTTGCTTTGTTGCTCACGCTTTTGCTATACATACATATATGAATATACAAGATATTTATATGTACGTATGTGTTATTGTAAAATTGCGATAGAATCGAAATTTCTTAATGTCGGGGATGATTCTACTCCCTACTTTTTATTTCTCTCTTTCTTTCTTGTTGTTGTTGTTTCTTTTGAACTTATAACACCTGACCCAGTGATAAAACACAGCGGACCGATATATAAGCAAATAATAGGAAAGCAAAAAAAAATAAAAAGAAAAAAAAAGAGTTTTCTCGCACGCACGCACTCTCACAGTCCGTGACGATGATTCGGCGTGTTGGTGTCCAAGTCTTGGTGAGCACTTGAGGGGGAGGGGTTGGTTTTGAACAACGCGTTTTTTTTTGGGGGGGGGAGAGTTTGAGTTCAGAGTTTTTTAGCGGTGGTCGCAGAACCCGAAGGAGGCGAGGGGGTGAAATGGGTCGTTTACGCGTTTCTCGCACGATTTTTGACCGCGACGGGGTGGAGAGATAATCGCGTGAGGGAGGGAGGAATCTTAAAAACACGTCGTACCGCAGCCAAGGCTCGCTGGCCACTAACCCAAACCCAACAACCCAACAACCCAACTCGCTGACTCGGCGCTCGAGAAAACGAGTTCGAGGATACGATGAAAAAGGTGCGCGCGACGGTCGACGACGGGAGCGACGTCCGTGGACGCTGGAGGAACTTTGGGACGGTCACGTGACCGGGTTTGACGCTCGCAAGGCGCGGGGAGGATTTAGAGGGATTTTTTTTGGTTTTTTTTCGGAATTATGATGATTTTTTGTAGCTTGTGTTTGTTTTTTTGTTGTAGTTTGGTAAAAAGAATTTTGAATTCTCGCATTTTTTGGCAGGTCTTTTGTTTATTGGCATTATCATGATTTTCAAATTTCATCGTGAAGTTGAAACCTTGAGCTTCATTAGTGGATTTTTCCAGATTTTTAGGATGACATTTTCTATTTTTTTCTGTAGTTTAGCAAAAAAAGGTAAGTTGTCGCTTTTTTCGGCGGGTCTTTTGTTTATTGTTATTTTTATGATGGATGAGTTCCGGGGACTTTGTATTTTGAAATTTTATCGTAAAGTAGAAACCCTAAACTTCATTCGCGAATTTTTCCAGATTTTTAGAATGACATTTTCTATGTTTTTTTTTAACCTCGCGACCGCGCGGTTTGGAATAATACATTGTGTATCAAGGGCGGAAAGTAGGCGATTTCGTCGAGTGTGAAGTTGTCACCCGAAGGGAAATCGCCTTTCGTCCGTGGTGCGCACCGTACTTTTTGTCCTACCCTTGTTGAAAACGAGGGATTTCAGGGGGGTAAAACCTCCTTGACAGGACCAAATGCAACTATTGATTTCGCATAAACAAGGAGGAAAGCCAACATGGAATTTCTTATTCTCTCGCAAAATTTATTTAGTATTTTCTTCTGAAATAAAAGGGAAGGAGTTTTTGACACCAGTGACATAAAATAAAATTATAATTATACACTCGGACATTATCCGCCCGGCAGTAGCGGGTGGAAAAAAACTTTCCCGCCCGCTGGCGGGATGCGTTGAAAACGGCGCGTTTTCAACGGGGGTCGGACAAAAAATCCACCATTGCAACGTCCCGCCAGATCACGCGACTTCCGGTCGACCACCCACCCTCGAAAAATGGCTGCATTGCGTTGAAAACACTTTGCATTTCCTTCGCCAATTAATTATTTACCGTTTCCCGCTGGTTCGTCGAGGCGCCATCGTTCCCGGTGGCGCTGCAGGCGGTTCGTTGTTTATTTTCCAAAATCCGGGATTTGCAAGGATCGCAGGATATTTTTGTCACGGATTGTATTTTTTTTTTTTTTTTTTTTTTTTTGGGCATCGAACGAAAATATATGCACGATTTTTTTTTTGGTTTTTTTTTTCAGAAATATTTACATAATTATTATGATCTCGTTAACGAACATATTAAATTCATCAATGTGACGATCGTCGCGATCGCGCCGACTTATCGTTACAATATATCTGCATATATATATATATATATTTATACATATATAAATATATGTAAATATATATATATATTTTAAGTGCCAACAATGTACACATACTTATCATAGTATAAAATACTATTTGCGGCCGTTACGTACAAGCGAAAAATGTACAAAAGCGTTTCGGTGCGAGTGATTCCACATTATCCTTATTCTCAGACGTGGTTTGGTCCTTTTAACAAATTTTTCACGAGGTTTTCTTTTGTCAACGAATTCTTTTTTTCCTCCTTCGTAAAATATTCCACGTTATCGAACGTTTCGCAGGTTTCGACGAGATATTCGGAGATTAGTCTAAATTTTTTACATTGCACTTCCGTCGTGTCGCCATCTTGTCACCATCGGCTTTCCTACGCTCCATTTTTCATCCGGTGATGAATTTTTCGTGCAATTCATGCAATCGACGATCACTTTATCATCGTTTTCAAATTATTCGCGACGAAATCCTTTCTTGTATTTCTGTCGTAATCCGATTAGGATTTATATTAATTTTATCGTCCCAGTCGCCATCTTGGAACTCAGAAATTTGCTCCTTTTTCACGGAATCTTCTTGCGTTCGCAAAATGGCCGAACGGGCGTTTGATAACGCGATTCATTAACAACGCGGAAGGCCTTTTTGTACCATGATAATGCGAGAATTGCGGCAAATGTAATTCGGCGCAAAAATATGATCAAACCTCGAAAAAAATAGTAACCAAAAGTTTTCCAAGGAAAAAAAGCGATTTAACCCAACATGGGATAATCGAATATCTACAAATGCCGAGTAAACAAGCCATCATCGCTGCATTTATCATAATTTATAGCAGCTCAAGATCGTCCTGACGTGTAAAAATTTATTTCTCCGTCGTTCTTCTCATCCCTATTTCAATTTTCGTCTTTTTCTTACCCCGGAAAAATAAAATCAAACGATGGACCTCGAAAAAATTGTGATCAAAACGAAATTGTTCCCAAAAAATGATCAGAAATTTAACCCAACTGCCTGATCAAGGGGTTATTATATACTAATAATAATTCATCGGATCTCGAGATGGTCCAGACTCCATAAAAATGATATTTTTCTCACTTTTCTCTCCCTCTCTTTCCATCCCTCTCTCTTTCTCTCTTCATACATTTCTAATTTTCTTGCTATCCGAACCTGAAAACGCGTCTCTGGTGCGAAAGTTCGTATCGATAATGCGAGTTCACGCGTGGTCGATGCCCAGCATCCTGCGTGGTCTTCGTCTCGGTATCTCGAATAAGAGCTTCGTTCGTTTAGTTATTAATAGATCGTTCTATTTGCAACGCGCCCGCACGAAAAAGAAATCACCGTGGCATCTAATCTCGTCCCGGATGAGAAATCCCGGGCGCCGGTTAGATGCAACGAACCGACCGAACCCGAGACGATTCACCGATTCTGGGATCGAACGAGTTCGAATTCTCATCGACGATATTTTTACATTTTTTTTTTTTTTTTTTTCGGTTTCTAAATGTCATTGCAATTATTTCGCGCCCCATTCGGGATTGTTGGTTTGGAAACCAATCTTAGCATATTATTTCGTTTTGTCAACGTCGTTAAAGCACCTAATCTATATTTTTTTCTTGTTGTTCGGACTTATACTTTTAATTTAGTAAAAAAATTGTATCGATTAGTTATTTAGTTTCTTTTTTATCCCAATTTAAAAGTGGAAGAACAAGACGCGAATTTCAGACATATTTTATTGTATTATTTTCTGAAAAGGCAGGAACGCATCGCAGGCACAAAATATGTTGGGTGTCGTATATGGGAATGAAGCGTTGAAAGAAAGGCAGTGTCAAAATTGGTTTGACAAATTTCGTTCTGGTGCTTTTTCACTGCAAAATCCGCGTCTTGTTCTTTCATTTTTCAATTGGGATAAAAACGAAACTAAATAACTAATCGATACAATTTTTCTACTAAATTAAAGGTGGAAGTACGAACAACACGAAAACAATATAGATTAGGTGGTTTGACGACGTTGACAAAACGAAAGAATATGCTAAGATCACCTATTGATTAAATCCGCAATTACTTAGTTGCCAACCCAATAAATTCAACCAATATCGAGCTTTGGAATATCGATTTAAAAAAAAGGCAATTCATGATCTTGCTGTAAAGAAAATTTAGCTATCATAATCAAACGTTTTCGATGCCTTAAGCTGCGCGAGACAAGAAAATAATCTTGAAATTTATGATTTTCATGATGACAGAGATGTTCACATTTTTTTTTAAGGACCGTCTGTGAATGTTTCGTCTTACCGTTGAATTTGCCGATTAATCAATGTACAAAACCGTCAATCGCGGCGACGATGCATCCGATTATCGTGAAATCTCGAGGTTTTTTTTACGAGAGTTCGAATCCGGTATTGCTCGTCACGGCGTAACGTAATTTTTCTCTGAGCGTACTTTTTTTCTGATAATTCGGGAGCTTGAGGAGATTGAAGCACGTTGACGAGGTTGGCAATCGATTCTGCGGGTCCTTTTTGCGAATTGTGAAGAAACCTCGGATTACGCTGCCTGTAGAATAAATGAGATCAAAAAATTTATGAATAATCAAGGATTGAATTGTTTGATACAAATTATATCGAAAATTATGGCCTTGACGCTTTGCCGTCACTCTGTCAAATAAAATCGAGGTCGAAGTGGTTGAAAAAAATGACAGAACATGCTTCGAACACTCTAAATTATGTACGATAAGTTTATTCATGAGAAATAAAATGGCAACGTGTTAAAAATAATTCACAAAGAGATGAGATAGTGAAGGGTTAAGAAAAAATTGAAAAGGAGAATACTTGTTGCATTTTTTTTTTTTAATGAAAAAGAAATATATGTTTGCGACCTTTGACTTACCTATCGTGTCGCCGGTGTCCTCGTCGTCGCCGACTTCTACGCACCTGATGGAAAACGGCGGTTCCAAATAAGCAAAACCAAGTAGAGGTGATTTTGAACAGCTCGTCACGAACTGAAACGAAAAATTAAATCGTCAGCGACAAAATAAAATTAAAAAAAATGAAATAACTGAAATGTATTGAAAGTAAAATTGAGTAAATAAAAAAAAAAAAAATAAATAAATAAATTAAATAAAATAGAGGAATAAATGAATAAATAAAATAAAAACGAATAAATAAATAAATCTAATAAAACAGACAAATGAATAAAAGATGAGTAATAAATGAATAAAACAAGAATAGAAGAAATTAATGTAATTAAATGGATGAATAAATAAAAAATGAGTGATGAATAAAATAAAATGAAATAAAATAATGCGATTACCTTTAAAAACAATCCTCTCTCTTCCTCGCTAAAGTCCGATTCCAGAATATCCCACAGCCAACATACGACTCTGTGGCTGTCGTGAAAACCACCGTAGTACTGCGTATGTCTTCGAAGATCTCGCAGATCCAAGGGAACATTGTCGCCGGAGATCAAACGCTGAAGCTGGAAATTTTCAAATATTTTAATTCACGACGCTCACGAATTACAGCCGAATCTCGATCTGGTAAATTATATATTCTACATTTTTTTGATCATTTTATTATCACAATTGAATTTTGCGTAAGAATTTGTGGAGAATTGGAGTAAAATTCATTGAGACGAGTTCGAATCAGCTTCGGCCAAAAAAATTACTTTAGTTTCTAATGAAGTCTAGTTTTATTCTAGTAGAATTAATTTGGACGAGTTCAAAACGGATTTGGCCGAAGAATAATTCTAATTTATAATAAATTCTATCATAACTCTAGTAAAATTAATTCAGAAAACGAATTTGGCCAAAGAATAATTCTAATTGATAATAAATTCTATCATAATTATAGTGAAATTGATTCAGACGAGTTCAAAACAGCCTTGGCCAAAAAATAATTCCAGTTAACAATAAATTCCATCATAATTCTATTAAAATTAATTCAGACGAGTTCAATACAGCTTTGGCCAAAGAATAATTCCAGTATATCATAAATTCTATCATAATCCTTTTAAAATGAATTCAGACGAAATCAAAACATCTTTACCCAAAAACCAATTCCAATCTACAACAAATTCTATCACAATTCCAATGAAATCAATCAAAGCAAGTTCCAAAAAACTTCTCAACCCCAAAAAAATTCTCCCCATCAAAACCCCGAAATTACCTCTGGTGTAGAAAACAGCGACAACCAGTCGGGATTGATAATCGACCGAAATCCTTTGATAAAAGCGGCCGTTTGATTTTTAATCTGTCCGTGCATTCTAAAATGTGCCATCAGATGAATATAATTGATTTTATTCTGATCGGTGACGGGTTGAGCTCGTCCACCGTGATTGAGCTCGTGAGTGACGAGTTTTCCCATAACGTCTTCGTCCAGCGAATACGTCAATTCGAGTTGGCTCACGTCGCCCTCGTAATGTTTGACGAGTGTCAAACTTCGATACAAATCGCGATCCAACGATGCCAATTCGTCGAGCCAGCTGTAAACAGCGCCTCCGGCTTGTCCGGAAAATTGGGAAACGAAGAACGATGCGAATGGAACGTCAACGACGATTCCTTCGTAAACGGCTTTGCCCAACATTCTACCAACGAATTCGAACAATTGCAAATGATTTTCTTGCATCCACGACGTTGGCGAGGGATACAAACGATTTTCGCTCGTTGCTTTGAACAAATTTAACGACGGATCGAAGACGCGTTTTATCGTTTCTTCGAGAAATTCTTTGAACACGCCGTCCTGATCGATTCCGGCTTCGTCCAGACCTTGTTCGTTGACGAAACGTACGCGAATGACGCCTTTGAGGGCTTGCGAGGGCAGCATTGCCAGTTGACGGTATCCGTCTTCGACGATTCGCGATCTGTGGGGTTTATTGAGGGGTTGAAGGATTATTTTGGTGTTGAATCGGGGGGAAATGGATTTTTTGTTGATGGTGAATGATTTTAAGAAGACGGGGAGATAATTTATGGACCTGACATTGCTGGTTTACGCAAGTAAAGTTTTTTTGTTTAATCGAAATTTCGTTTTAAAAACTTTGAGGGCATTTTTTTTTAAACCTCTTTTTTCAAAATGGTAAAAATTTTGGAGAACGGAGTTTTTGAAGCCGTTAGTCTCAGATTTGGCAACATTATTTTTTGCGTCGTTCTTAGAGCGCTGTGAAATCTGTTTTTTTTTTTTCGAAATTTAAATCTTATATTTTATCAAACGAAAAACTGTTGGAAAGTAAGGAAAAAATTTGACACTCAATTTAAAAATGATCACCAATTTGTTCATTCTTATTTTTTTTAAACTTTCATATCGATGTAGAATTTTTTTATAGTGATTAAAAATCTGTATAATTTTTTTTTCGTTTCAGGCAATCTTTACAAAAGTAGGACTATCCACCGTAAATCTTTATTTTTTTTGAGACCATCTTCTTGGATCAATAAAAGAACATTTATCAAAAATTGATGAACGAGTTTAAAAGAGATATTTCTTGCGCTTTACCTGATATAAGTGCCTCATTTTATTGATAGATAGAAAAAATCAGACCGCTCATCAATCTAATTTATTTTTTTTATTTGTCCTATAATTAAACACGATTATTTCGGTACGGTGATGAATTTACGCTTACCTGTGAACTGCGATTAAAGTCGACGGAGGACTGTTGCACGCGCTTTCCGTCAAACCCATGACAGCTTTTTCGTCAGCTATGTGCTTTCGAAAAAGCACCACGCGCTCCGAATGCGGAATAACGTGGGGCATTTTGGCCAGCAGTAGAGCCGCACCGCGTTTGCCTTTTTCCAAATCCGTCAAAAATCCGGATACTCGTACCTCCTGTGGTTTTAAAAAATCATCATGAATTTGCGATACATTTTTTCGCTACATCTTACTGATTGAAAACGTTCGAGAAAAACTGTAAATTACGGTTTTTGCTTAGCATTGACATTGTTTCCGTCTATTTTGCTACATCAAGGAGATAAAAAAAAAAAATTTTGCTGGAAATTATTGTTTTTTTTCGTTTAGTATAAAAATATTTTCCGTCCATTTCTGTACATCTTGAAGATTGAAAGATTCTCATAGAATTATGAATTACTCTTTTAGTTCAGTATTTACATTTTTTTTAATTCGGTTTGCTACATTTTATAGATTTAAGATTTTTTATAAAACTAGAAAATTATTTTTTTTCGTTTAGTACAAATATTTTTTCCGTTCATTTTGCTGCATCGTAGAGATTGAATTTTTTTTAATGAAACTGGGAGTTACTGCCTTATTTCAGTATCAATATTTCCGTGATTCTTTGAATCTTCGAATACTTTGAATACTTAACTTTGCCAGCCAGTGACCGTCCGGACAAAAACTTCGTCTGCAATCGCGACGATATATCGCCATCAGCAACGTATGAAGCGACGTGAATAACGGATTATTCGACACCGATTTAACATCTGCAACGAGCAAGGAATAATGTTACACCGAAAAAAAAAAAAAAAAAAAACTTTGCAAGTGCGGTTATTTTTTTCTTGTATCCAAATAAAAACAATCGGAATTTTTTTCTCACCGAACAAATTGTTGAGCACCGCTTTGTAAAGAAATTGGTTCAGAAAATACGACATCGTTACGAAATCCGTTAGCTTGAACGGATCCTGCTGTTCGTACATTTCCATATCATCGAAAATTCTGTAAATTAAAGAGAAACGTTTTTCCTGCTTTATGGGCGAATTATCAACACGGAATAACACATTCAAAGAATTCGTAAATAATAATGATAATAATAATAATATAAAAATGGAATCAGTCTTACTGGATGGATCATCGGGCCAAAAGTAAATAAATTTGTAACGACTAAATTATGCAGTGAAAAATTCGGAAGTAATTCGTGTATCATTGTACTATCAATAACTTATTATTCCTTCAAATTTTCAAGAATTCTTTCAACAATTTTTCAATATTCATCCACAAAGACCTAAATAAAATAAACGAAAGAAAAACGAACGAATCGATAAACATTTTCGACACTCACGTGACGTAATGAGTCATGCAATCGCAGAATAATATCAGCATTTGAAATTCCGGAGCCGTGCATTTCGTATTCGCGGCCAAATGATCCAAAAAAGCTTTGAGGCCGCAATGGGGTCCCAACGTTCCCAAAAACAGCCACATGTGATACAATATCTTGTCCTTGTAGCAAAGACCCGTGAGAATGTCCGATTTCATTTCCGTCAACGTGTGAAAAGCCGTTTGATAAAGCGAGCATATCAAAGCAATTTTCGTTGTTTCCGGACTGCCGAGTTTGCGATAATTTTTGTTGCTGTTGTTGCGATTCGTTCGAGCTTCCAGAAAAGCTCGACGAAATATATTCGTGCCCACCGATGTGCTTTGCTGCTCCGGTTGTGGAGGCGTTTCTTTCTCCACCAGTTCGATCAGTGGCTGTCCTAATTTAATTCATAGACAAAAATTAATTTTTTAATGATAAAAAAATGATGCAAATTTTTTTTTGTACGATTAATTTTTTTTTATTGTAGGGATTATTTGATGGAGGAGTTTCTTCACACACTGATCAATTGTGAGACGGAAATAACCTAAATAACTCAAATAATCTAATTTAATTCATAGACAAAAATTAATTTTTCAACGATAAAAAAATGCTGCAAATTCTTCTTTGTTCGACGATTAATTTTTTTAATGCAGGGATTATTTAATGAAGAAGTTTCTTCAAGCACCGATCATTTGTGAGACGGAAATAATCTAAATGACTTAAATAACCTAATTTAATTCATAGACAAAAATTAATTTTTCAACGATAAAAAAATGCTGCAAATTTTTTTTTGTTCGACGATTAATTTTTTTTTATCGTAGGGATTATTCGATGAAGGAGTTTCTTCACGCACCGATCAATTGTGAGACGATTTTTCCTTTCCAGAGATAAGTTAACTGGGCTTTCGTGTGTTCGATAGCGCCGTGGAGATAAGAATCGACCGCCTGAGCAAAACAGCCCAATACCGGATGCCAATACGTAAGATTGCTCTGTTTAGCAACGACGTACTGTTGACACGCTTCCAATATCTTTGTTGCCACGAACTGTGGGAACAATTGATTAATTTTTAAATATTTAAGACCATTGAAGTAGAATTTTTTCCAACGATTTTCCACGTTTATATTTTTTTCTTTTGATGAATAAATAAATGGAAATGAATTTTCGATTTGGTTTTTATTTTTTTATTTACCGTGAACGAAGGAAAATAGAGATCTTTGAGCACTTCGTCCTTCTCGATATTCGCCAATTGTATCAAATTGGCGAGCAAACAGAGAGCGTAACTTCCTTCCAGAGCGTTGAAAACTATTCTTAAATTTTGTTCGGAATTCAGAAGCTCCAGGGAACGTGCGAATAGTTTATGAGTTATAAATGACGAAGTGCACTAAAAAAGAAGAATAAATTAAGATTATGTTGGGTTCTTCTGCGGCTGTTTTTTCAAAATTTTGTATCATTGGGTCACAATAAAATATATGAGAAGAGAAATAAAGGATAATTAAAAATTAAAAAACGCACAACAAAAAACGGTAATAATAATAATAATAATAATAATAATAATAATAATAATAATAATAATAATAATAATAATAATAATAATAATAATAATAATAATAATAATAATAATAATAATAATAATAATAATAATAATAATAATAATAATAATAATAATAATAATAATAATAATAATAATGATAATAATAATAATAATAATAATAAAATGCAGTAAATAATAAATAAATGATTGATCAATACATAAATTAATAATTAATTTATAATGATTATTATCAATTATAATAATTATTATTTATTATTATTATTATTCATCAATAATTAATTAATAATTAATAATTAGTAATTATTTTTCAATTTTTATTGGCGTAATAATATTGATTGATTATTCTTACCTCGGGAGAAAAGAGATGAAGATGATAAACCAGAGCAGGTACGCTGAATATATTTATTAGAAACAAGGAAACGAGCTTGTCCGACATTTTCGAGGATATCAGCGGTTTCAGGGAAAGTGTGACAGCTGCTGATAACGCTACGGGGGTCAGAGCGATGTCCTTTCTGCCCAATCCTTTGACCAAAAGTACCTGCATTGGAAATAAATGAATAAACCAATTGAAAAAAAAAACAACACGTTACAGATTTAATTTTTAATTTTTTTGAAGAGAAATATTTATGGAATAAGTTTATTACCCGCATAACGGTGTAAAATCCATTGTTGACTAGATGACCCATTATATTGGCGCAAAGTTGTTTCATGCCGGCCTCCAATTTTTCCATTCCTTCGACTTTCTGTATGGCCCAAGTGCCGGAGGACGTGAAACTGACCAGCGTGTGCAATCTCAGAAGAACGGATCTGTGATCCACCGGAATTTCTGGTTTCAGCGAATCCAATCCGGTCATGCAGTGATGAAGCACCGTTTTCACTTGGGATATCCATGATATGTAATGCTCCTTGCTCAATGCCACTCCTATGTAAGACGTCTTCGGCGAATCGGAATCCAAAGATCGCACGAGATATCTGAAAGCGCGATTCGTTAGAAATTTCGATGAATCTTTGAAACGCTCTGTATCAACGGAGAACAGGGAAAACCGAGAGGACAGGGAAAAGAATAGGTGAATTTTAGAAATTATTATCTCAAAAACTATTTGTTTCATTCTATCCAGGTTTGTTTTATTCAAAAGTATACACGTTGAGATATGCTGAAGAATTTATTTATAAATATTTATCGACTGGGAGCGCTGCCGTCATAGGCAGTGTAAAAATAATAAATGATTAAAAAAAAAACGTATTCCGTAACTTACCGACACAAATTTTCTATTCTCGTTTGATCCCTGTCTTTTCTAAATACTCTGAGAAACCGAGTGACGATTCTGTAAACCTGCAGCGCCGGTTTCAGTTCCGTCGATCCTGCGCCTTCCCCCGGAAAAAATCCATCGAATTCGTCCCTGCGAACAAAAAGTAAACCAAATAAACAACATAATTCGTGCTCCGTTCAACAAAAAAATCATAATCAGTGCCCTAAACCCAGCAAAAATAAGCAAAATCTGTAATTTGACATATCAAACCGCAGCAAGGCAATTCTGTGACTACGAAAGAAATATAAACAAAAATTCGCAGTCTTGCGGTACTCACAAAATCTTTTTGTCAAATCTCGACCTTGCGAGCCATCCCCTGACATTTTTTTGTATGCAAATAACAGCGTCTTCCTTGCATTTTTCGTGAGCGCGTTCCTCCCTCGCGGCCTTCGTTTGTTGAAGGAAACTGTCCTTGGAGGATTCTTCGGTTTTGAACATTCTACGACGTTAAACAACGACGCTCGCTGGCCTCACCGACCTTCGAGCGTCACTGAAACTCCGTTTCGCAAAGCATCACCTTCGTCAGCTGTTGTGCATCGTCATAGCCGACAAAAAAAATCCCCCGAATCAAAACGAAACGAAAAAAAAATTAAAAAAATGGAGAAATAAACAATCATTCAAAGACTCGTGTTGACAATTCCATCGACGGAGATAAGAACTCTTACGTGTTTCTACGATTTTCCATTGCCAGTAATTTTTTTTGTAATCCTAAGATCGGTCGTTGTTTTTCATTTACGGATTATCGATTGAATTAAACGGTCATTTTGTTTTTGTGTTTGTGAATTTTGTGGTATCGCGACGAAGCGCGGTCAGATACGAAAATTGCCCATTGCGCTTTGACAGCCCGTCGTGGCCGCCATTTTTTCGTTCCTCGACCGCGCCGCTGGGTTGCTCGGTATGGGGTCGGAGGTGTCGGAGTGGGGGAAGAAACGCTTGCGATGATTGGCTGGCGTCGCGAAGCCCGCGAGTTTTTTTGAAAAATTGAAACGATGATGCGAAAATAAGTAGAGAGTTAATTAGTTATTTGGATAGCTAGTTAGTTAGTTAGTTAGTTAGCTATTCTCATTTCGTCCAATCCGCACAATCGTTACAAACCCATCGACGGTACGCGGAAAAATTCGTTCGACAAAACATTTCGCCAAACCATAGCATTCTGCGGTAATAAAAAAACGTCTAATCAAAAATATATTCACGTGTATCGAAATTTCGTTGAGAAATAATTTTAAAAAAACGTCCTTCGAAATTTGGAGGAGATATTAAAGTCAGAGAAATTCGACATTAAATCTTGCAAAATTCACGATCATAAAACTTTACGGTAGGTTGTTCCGTTGAGAACACAATATTTAAGATATACATTCGTGTCTGTTTTGTTTTGTTTATAATCGATGCATTTGTTCGCATCAGTTTGTTGTTTGCGATCGACTCACTTGCGGACAGTTTATTGCAGTTCCCAGCAATTTGTTGTTCGCGGTTGAAAAAACCGTGAGAACGAAATCGGTCGTCGTTGACAAAATGGGCGCCACGAGTAAATCAAATGAATTGGAAACTCGCGGAGGAATCCAAGATTATTTCGTGGCTTTTCTCACTCGCAGTCTATTGCGTTCGGAAAACAACAGCGGCGCGATCGTCCTTGCGATGACCTTCGTCTTAATCGCTACGATTTCCGTCGTGATCCAAACGTTGAAGAGTAAGAATTTTTTTGAAGTTTTTGATCCTTCAATATCGACTCGACCACAATTTTTATCATCGTTTGCAGATTTATGATAATTCGAAGATTTTCTATTTTACACATTTGATTATTATGATAAATTCTTTTTGTTTGTTCTTTAATTTATTTCTATGTTTTGGTTGTTTTATTAGCTCATAGACGTTCAGATTATTCCCCACTATTGACAAAATATAAAAAACGACTCGATACCAGAGTTATCGACGATCGAATCGATGTATTGTCGATCGACGAAAACTTTGACGCAGCGTCCGTACCAAAACAGGAACCGATGGATTACGAAAGAATTTTGAGCGAATTGCACATAGCGTCTAATGTAGGTTACATCTCTATTAAAATAAAAAATTCATTAACATAAAAATTGTCATAAAATGGAAAGAAAAAAAAGTTAACTGTAAATTCATGATTCGTATGAACTATTTTTGATTCAGTAACTTGTTTGAACTTTTAGAAATGTTTTATAAGAAAATATGCCGAACGTTGCGCGAAGCTCGTGAATTACTGTCCGTTTTTAATTAACGCGAAATGCGGATCGACCGGTCTCACTCCCTTTCATCGGGTGTGTTTCCACGGACACGCAGCTTTGATCGAATTCATGTTGTCCAAAGGTACGTTAAAAAAGAATCAAACACGAAAGACTCCATTTTTCTTCTCCGAATTATTTTTTTTTTTTCCCTCGTAATTGAAACGAAAAATTGAGGATTTTTTAAATAATTTATTCGATTAGGAGCAGATCCTCATTTGTCTTCGCACAGTGGAGCAAACGCGATTAGTTTAGTCATGTTTCACTATCTGGGCAAACCTGGCAAGATCGAACGAAGCGATATGCGTTGCCTCGACATTCTTCGTCAAGCTGGTAAGTTTGAAAAATTATAATCGCGAAAAATAATCGCGAAATTAATTTGAGAAGTTTTTTTTTTAATGTCGGTTGCGACTATTGCAGGAACTAAGTTGGAGGGGAATAGTATCTGGTACGATATGTTACTGAAAAAGGCCTTGCAATCCGGCAAAACGGCTTTGGCCGAGTGGCTGATCAATAACAGAATAATTCCGGAAGCGAGGAGTTTCAAGAGACATTCTTCGCTTTCGCTCGTCTATTGATCCATCGGGAATTTTGTTTCTTCTTCTCCATTATTTTCTTTTGTTGTTTTGTACTTCCAAAATCGTGGAATTTATAATCTGTTGAAATTTACTAAACAATTGTAGCAATTGTAGTATTTGCCATCAGTATTAAAGCGATTTTTTCCTTTCGTAAAATAATAAAAGTTCATGAAATACTGATCGTAATCGAGGCAATATAGCCGTTTTTTTCATTATGAAGATTCAGGACATTCCTTTTCCAAAAATAAATAATAGTTTTGATTTTTAATAATAATAATAAATGATAATAAATAATAATAATAATTATTATTGTTATTATATTAATATAATAATAATAATAATATTTTTATATATTACATATCATTTTAATGGTAATAATAATAATTATTATTATTTTTGTATTATAATATAAATATAAATATCATATATAAAATATTATATAAATACTATAATAAATGATATAAACATAATAATATAATAATAATAATTATTATTAATATTATATATGTGGTAATAATAATAATAATAATATTATTATTGTTATTATTATTATTATATTATCATTATTATTATTATTATTATAGTTATAATAATATGATTATTATAATATTGATATTATTTATTATAGTATTTATATAATTACCTATTTATATTTATATTTATATTACTATTATAATACGATAATAATAATAATAAAAATATTACCATTAAAATTGAAACATAATTTTATAAAAATCGATATCGATTCATAAAATCCATATTGCAATAGAGGCGCCACGGTGGCTCTTTCCTCGACCACGATCACTACATGGCTCCGAGATTTATAGTACATAAACGATGGAAGACGTTTATCCGCGTTGCAAAAGGTATTACTGTCCGTACCTTTATTCATTCGTGGACGAGTCGAACCTACTCGCGTGGCTTCCCAGCTTCCGCCGTAGTGTCGTTGGCCTCATTGTTTTTTTCAGTAAGCTTTTGAAAGCGCTGACAACGCAATCTCAAGTTTCGTCGCTTATTACACGTTTCGATAGAATAATTTAAATAAATAATTCTGAATTATTTTGCGTGTTATTAGACCTCGGTCCAGGTGCAAAAAAACGTGTATGTTCGGTGAAAGCTCGTAAACTTGTTCTACGCACGAGGAGACAGTAATTTACTTCGCAGAAAAAACAAAATAAATAAATAAATAAAATAAATTTAAAAAAAATCACGAGGATGGGAAACGTCCAGTGTTGTGTTCGTCGAAAAAAGGTTAGAAAATAATTGAAAAATACCATCGTATAAAATTTATTACACATTCACTCGAAAATGTCCTCAATGATGTAAAATATTATTTACATAAATCAGTATCCCGAATTATTTTAACAATCTATCGACAAAATAGTTAAAAAATCTTCGAGTGAACAATTTTTCTGGCCAGCGCCGATCCGGAGTGGTTATTCTCGCCGATCGATCTCCCTTAGCCTAATTTATCGTGTCATCAATAATAATATCTAACTCTATAAAATTAGACGTCACTCATACAAAAACCACAAAAAAAAAAAATTATCCGTCCAGTGGCTATTATCGATCGAATAAAATTCCAAACCGTACCAACAATACTCCCAATTGACAGTTCGAATAAAAATAAACAACGCACAATCATAATTTTCATAACTCGCGACTTGAATGAATATCTCGTTCTCGTCATACGCGCGACTGATTTATATTCATCGTAAAAAATCTCGAGTTAATGGATTATTGCGTTACCACGGCGTTACTATGTAATACGATTGCTTTGTGAAATCATAAAACCCGCCCTTCGTAATTACAATCGCGAACGCGGACACCCGCGCTCGCGATATTTTTATTGCAAATGTAATGGAATAATAATGCAACGTTTTAATGATCGTCGTGTCGTTGCGGACGTTAATCGCTTGACCCCGTTAGCTCGTGCTTCGGGCAACGTGGCAGAAAACGTTTCACGACAGCTCGTATTCGCATTATTTTTATTTTTCTTACTATTTTTTTTAATTTTTTTTATTACTATTATTTTTTTACCGTAATGCAATATATGCGATTTAATAAACCGTAATTTTACGCGATTTCGAACTAACGCGTAACGAATCTGTTCGTCCGGTAATTGCGCGTCTCCGGTGCAATCATTGGTTCGCGAAGAGATATTTGCTATACGAGCGTATGAGCAAAAACGAATAGATCATTTCTGTTTTCATCAAGAATACATTTGTAACGTCTCGGTCAATTATTAGTTACCATTCTTCTCGTGATATACGTTTACAGGCTATTAGCACAAAAACCGTGACGAATTTTTGCATTCTTCTCGCTGGATTTTTATAAATTTATTTATTCTTATTTTTCTTTAATTCTAAGGTATATCCGTCGATGTAGAAATTATGGACTGCTAAATCTATTAAAAAAAGTGCTATGCTAGTAGAGAGAGAGAGAGAGGCAAAAAGATTACCGTGGGTAGCAGTTTTTATTTTTATGTTTATTTTTATTTTTTTTATTTACTTATTGAAGCTCGATTTGTTGAGAAAATTTTCCACGAGAAATCGAGCTTTAATTTGAAAGAAGGTGGATTGACCACGGCAATTTTCATTCTCTCTCTAATGGTCATAGCAATTTTCCGAGGAGAGTTAGAAGTTTATATTACTATGCCGAAAGGTAGGATAAAGATCCCAAGGATTCCGCGAATTGTGAGTACATCAGACTATTGAATTTAAACCGACATACAGATGTAGATTGATAATGCCGCGAGAAAAATTGAAATCGCAATGGAAAGAGAGGCGACTTTGGGGTTGTTCTAAACCTCTAATTTTCTGGTTAAAGCCGATTGATCGAAATCATCGACGTATGGATAATTCCGGCAAATCATTTTTAACTAGAAAGGGGAAGGTTCAGAACCACCCTACTCTTCTCTCTCTCTCTCTCTCTCTCTCTCTCTCTCTCTCTCTCTCTCTCTCTCTCTCTCTCTCTCTCTCTCTCTCTCTCTCTCTCTCTCTCTCTCTCTCTCTCTCTCTCTCTCTCTCTCTCTCTCTCTCTCTCTCTCTCTCTCTCTCTCTCTCTCTCTCTCTCTCTCTCTCTCTCTCTCTCTCTCTCTCTCTCTCTCTCTCTCTCTCTCTCTCTCTCTCTCTCTCTCTCTCTCCATTGCGAATTTACTCATTGGGTGAGGATAGACATTCCTACCGATCAAAGTTTCACCAGGTCAATAAATCGAATCAAAATACTCCAAAAACAAATATACCTAATCGACATAGCTCCGAATGACAATATCTCGACGGATCAAGATCTCGGCAACGTATATATTCCTATAAATATTGTCATCCGGAGCTATGTCGATGCTGTACATTCATCGAATCATTTTCATTCAATTTATTGACTCGTCAAAACTTCGATCAGTAGAAATTCCCATCCCCCACCCCACTTCTTCTCGCAGCATTAGCAGCCCATATATATACGTCGATGGCTTGATCGACCTTCGCGCGTTTTCGGAGGCTGTTTAGAAAGAACTCAGGCTAGACGCCCTCGCGAGAGCCCAAGCGATCTAACAACCTCAAGGCGGTCGCGCCACAATCCAGCCTGCGATCGGTCCAAGCCCGAAAATTTCCCCCACCCAAAACTCGCTCCTTCCTCAAACCCACAATATTTTCAAACGACGCACAATTCTTCCGTCTTATCAGCTAACCACCCTTCGCCTCGCTCACAATCCTTCCTAACAATGTTTCTTTCGCTTTCCATAAATATACGCGTCGTGCAGCTTCCATCGTCGATCTTCGGGAGTCCGAGCATTCTTTCGTAAACGCAAGAAGCCGATGGACGAGATTCCGAATCGACGTCCCAACATTCTTCCATGGTTTCGCACAAACACAACAATCCCGGATGTTCTCCCCACCCGTCGTTAATCCTCGGACGTTTGCCCTTGTAGATAACAACGTTTAGCATATCGTCCAAGGTCGGATGTTCTCCAACTTCGTCCTCGTAAGGAAGTCTGTAACTCTCCACCGTTCGACCTTGAATCGCGCAACGACTGATCAATTCCCACAAAACAAGACCGCAAGCCCACATGTCGATACGAAGAAACGAATCGCGATTAAAATCAATGGCACCCTGCAACACTTCCGGTGCCATGTAACGTCTCGTGCCAACGCGATTGTGTTTACAACCCGTCACCTTGTCCGGATGAAATATCAAGGATAATCCAAAATCCGCTATGCAAGCCGACATGTCGGATTTCAGCAAAATATTTTGCGATTTAAAATCTCTGTGAGCAACCGACGGTTTGAAACCCTCAATTCCGTTGCTCGGAATTTCTTCGTGAAGATGCACGAGACCGCGTATCATTGATACGGCGATTCGACGCAATTCCGTCCATGATAAAACGTTTGATCGCAAATAATTGCACAACGAGCCTTTCTCGTGATACGCCGTAATGAGCCACAATTCCTTTTGCAAGGAATCTTCGTTCTTACGGATTCCAATGAATTCTAATAAATCGCGATGGTTCATTTGGGGGAGTTTGAAGACTTCTTGTTCGTTCAGCCATGATTGTTCGCGATTGATGGAGAAAACTTTGGCCGCGACGATGTTGTCCGACATTTGAGCCTTCCACACGCCTCCGAAGTGTCCGCGTGCTTTCATCTCCAGAAGATTGATCGTTCCGAGATACGGATGAAGCCCGCAAGCGGGTTTTGAAGCGGTTTGATCGGATTTTTGACAGGGAGATTGTTTGGAAGTTTGTTGTTTGGAGAACCAGCAAATAAATCCGATTACAATGATTATTACGATTCCCGGCAATGATAACGGCAAGAAGATGATCAAAAGTTCATCTTCGCTCGTGTTCGACGTTGGTCGAGCTTCTTCGATTTGCACCAAATCGATCGGTTTGGGATTCCAAGCGAAATTTCGATTACACATGTCACCGTGGCAACAACAAAAAAATACATTGTGCTTTCTCACGTCATTTTTGTCAACGCATTCGTTCTTGCGACACTCGTTGCCGCTCAAAAAACAACCTTTTCCCAATATCTTGATCGTGTTGGTTAAATTGTCGAGATGCCACGTGACGAAGCAATAATTCATCGTCATTGCATCGTCGGAGATACATTTTTCCGCTTGACGACATTCTCGCGGTGAACCGGAACAACTTTTGTCATTGTAGAAGTCACAATAATTCGAACTTTCGGCATTGTCAGCCATCGTCGGTTTTATCGAGCCGAGGATGAGGATTATTGGGATTATCGAGTACGCGAGCATCGCGAAAATTGCAACTTTGAGGAGAGAAAAAAATGTATTTTTCTACGTTGACGAATAATTTGAATTAGCGAAGAGATTGTGGAAGTGATTGAGATGGGTTACTTTTGTTTGTACGAAGTTACGGGTCATAGTCGGCTTTCTGATACCCACTGAAGGATCGTTGATCGATTGTGGTGCGAGCGAGGTTTACATACAATATTCTCAGCGAAGAATTAAGGGCGGGAGGAAGAAAGTAGCGTAGTTCGCTGACGAAGAAAGAGAGGGGAGTTAGAGGGCTCATTTCTATTCAAATTATTGCGACGTGTTTCAAAAATTTCCGTTGATTCTACCAAAGTAATTAAATGTCATTGATAAACGATTTAAATGAACCAAACAATGAGAATTCAATTTTTTATTCGATACGGACGAGGATATCCGGCAAACCATAGAATTGCCGATAAGAAGAAAACAAAACTACGCTATGAAACATTTATTCGTGCCATAACTTCGATAAAATCGAAGATACTTAGAATTGTCATGAATTGCGGAACGACAGAAGCGGTGTGAAAAAAATGGTACACGTTCGGTTTTCATGAGCGCGAGATTTCGAGCGTTACCGACCGGCGCGCCAATCACAAGGCGCGTCGCTACATCGTCCGACGTTTGTGCCGTAGGGCCAATCAGAGGATTTCGTAGCCGTGTGTGCTACGCTGCGTAATCGTCCAATCGAACGTAACGATTGATACAGACAGAAGAGAATGGCACAGTCCTCTGAGGGCCGAAACAAACTAAGATGAATAATAATAATAATAACAATAACGATAATGACAAAAATAGACATGACATGACAGTATAGTTGACAGAAGAAGGAGAGAAGAATACATGATCGACAGAGCCATACTGCTGAGAAGGAATCTGGATGAAACATATTGAGATAAGATAGCTAAATATTTAGAGCTAGCCAGAGGAATTAAGGCCATTTGAGGAATGATAGTTCATGATAGAATAATAATACATTAATTATGACAGATTTTTTCACTGCATAAATCAGTAGTTATGAATTTATGAATTTAACACGGTCACTTATGGGAAAACAGCTTTTGCAGACGTTAATAGTCGCAAAACTAATGGAACTGAATCGCCGTAAGTTCTAAAAAAATTATATCATTAAGATTTAGGATCAACAGATTGATTATGCTTAGTTTCAAATGAATCGACTGAGTAATTGTCGAGAAATTAATTAAAGTAATGAGGAGTATCGTCTGGAAAAGTTGAAACAGTTGTTGTTAACATGTTTGAGTGTTAATTCATTATTAGTTCAGCTATTTTTAAGGCTAAACATGTACGACATGATCTAGACTTGTAAATCCACGATTCGGCTATTTTGGACTAACTTTTTGCCCGACGGTCCGTCCGGCAAGACCTTAAGACCCAATGGAACCCAAAAACGGTTAGAATAATACCTCTGATTGTTTCCAGTATTGGAATAGTTCATAAGAATCTTGAGTGCAATATGAAAATGTTGAACTTAGAATCAAGTATTATAGATGATTAAAGTATAGATAAAATCCTTAAAGCGATTATCAGAAGCGATACCGGTCATATTGTGCGGAAATTCTTGCAATAATTAAAATCAATATTTTTATTTCAGCCTATGGACTCTATCTATAACCTATGGATATAATAATGATAATAATAATAATCATCATCATCCAAAGCAATTATCATTATTATTATTATTATTATATATTATTATTAATATAATTATAATTATTATTATTATATTAATATTAATATTATATTAATAATATATAATAATAATCATAAGAATAATAATAATAATCCAAAAGCAACTAAAACAATCGCGTTCGCTCCGTTTATCAAACGTTCGTGACAAATCGTCGAGCGCCTACGAACGAACGAATCGTCGACCGCGTTGCCCGCGGATTGCCGATCATCGGGGGCCAATCCGATCCAACCGAGGATGATAACTCTCGCGCGAGAATCAAATAAATAACGTCAAAGACATGTAACTGTCGTTCGAACGAGGTTAGATAAAGATTATCGCTATAAATAGGCATCAGAGGTAAAAACGAAAAATATCGAGAACCGAGATCGGGACTCACCGTCGGCGAGAACCGGGTACAAGACCGAGAATCGGATCTGGCCTGGACCTCCCCTACCTTCGACGAACGACTTTTTTCCCCACCTCGTCGACGCGTGCCACCGCTTCCGAACGTATCACGCACGGCACACTCCGTATGGTCTCCCTCCCGACTCGATTTCGAGCTCCTCGAGACGCCTTTTTATTTTTATTTTCGTTTTTTTTCTTTCTTCTCCTTACTCTCAGCCTCACTTTACAAATTCTTGTACAGATAGTTTCAGAATTAGTGGTCGTGATGAGATTTTGGGCTACGGATATTATGATTTAGGCGTTTTAGAGCGTTGTAGAAAGGCCTTAAGGTTATTAACAGCCTTTGGATTATACGGATAGTAACATGATTAAGTCGAAGGGAAGATTATCGATAGGTTGAGATGAAATCGGTTGATTCTTGTGTGGGTTTTTGGATTCGTCGGCGTTGTTTCATTGCCGGGGTATCCAGGTACCAACTTGGTGAATTTCTTAAATTGATATTCTGTATTGTATGGATTTATTGCTTCGTGAATTTACTAGTTAGTTAGGATCTCAACCCTTCACCCTTCACTACCAAATAATATCACGGCCGTCACACCGGGTGGATTCCACCCAGTCAATTATCAAAAAACGATTGTAAGCAAACTATGCGTCCGAAGGGGTTGAAGAAATTACAGAACATGCTTTAGACATTCTAGATGATGGATGAAAAGTTGATTTATGAGAAATAAAATGGCGAGGTGTGAAAAAAAAAGTCATAAAGAGATGAAATGGGGTTAAGGAAGGACCCGAGTTCTTTGCAAACGTTTGGGAATTCCGGATCATTGATAAGAGACGTTGAAGGGAACATCGCTGGTAGCCGTTTGGCCGAGTTCGACCGGTTTCGGGTCTTCTGTCCTGCTGTAGCTGCTCACACTCCGAAATAGGGCAGACAGACGGCTTCGGCTGCACAATGCAGGTCCGAAGGGAGGATGCGAACACCCGTTACTGAGTATATCATGAACATTGTAATTAATACTAATTTTTATATCGCTTTATTTGTATTGCATTAATAAATTTGTACAGACGGGTACCTTGGGATCCTAATTGTAGGAAAATACTATGTAAAATTCTACGCAATTTTTTTCCTTACTTTCAAAGCTCGAAGAATGTTTTCAAAAAGATTTTTTGACAGACGAGAAGTTAAATTGCGTCAATGACCCGAAATTTACGACATTTCTACGGGGACGTAGAAAGTTTCGACGAAAAAGTCTCCGTCGGTTTTTTTTCAAGGTTCAATACATAATTCTAATCAATACTAATAGTACTAATCTTGATATAATATCATATCAATCATTGTTTATATTATATTAATTAATATTTGAATCATTTTTGGTGCACGTCGTTGAAAAGACGAAAATCAATGAACATTCACCGTAATTAGAATTAATTTTATATAATATAATCATATAATATGATATAATACATTATAATATTATATAATATTAATTCTAATTAATCTAAGTTCTCATTGATTTTTGTCTGTCAACTCTATGCGCTGAGGTCGATTCAAAAATTAATTAATGTAATATAAATAATTCTAATATAATCACTCATTATTAATATAATATGATATTATATTATGTACTAATAGTTTTATTAGTATTGATCACAATTAGGTATTAATTGAAATCAAGGAAAATTCTCTGCAATCAAAATCAATATTACATAATATTATAATATATTACATATCATCTTAGATTGAAATATTATATAACATTAATCCTAACTATTCCAACATTCATTGACTTTCTTCTATCAACTGACTGCTCTAAAATTGATTAAAAAAATGAAAAAATTTAACAATACAAAAAATAGTATTTCGTTCCTTTCCAAACGTTTTTGTATTTTGATCGATCCTGTATATTTCCGTGTTCGCCGTTGCGCTCCTTCGTTATTTCATCTCGCTCCCGCGCGCAGCCACCGTTCGGTCCCCGAGGCTCCGTCGAGAGGCTTGGCGAGGTTCGAGCCCGAGACTCGGACTGTCGCCTTAGTCCCGGTCTCGACGCGATGCCGGATCACCGGTTACCACCTCGATTCACGTCGCGCAATCGAAATCTCGAACGTTCGCGGTTTTCACCCGGCTTTTGTCGTTCCCAAAGCGTCGGCCTCTGCGTCGCGAAAACGCCGAACTCCGCTCGCGCCTCCGTCTGGTCATCCTCGTTGTTCTCAATAGGAAGCCACGTGACCGCGACGTACGCGTACGAAGACGGATAGATCGTGAGAATCTTCAAGACGGGATTGTCAAAGGCGCGACACGAATTTTGGGAAAAATCTTCGAGGACGATCTTCGATAGGAAAGTTCGGGAAAATTGGAAAAAAATCGTTGACTGGAGCGTTTTTTTTTGCGGCGCTTTTGTTTTTTGACGTTGGGGACAATTTGTTTTTGGTTTTGGAGCATTTAAAGTCTGGGAATTCGAACGAGACATGTAGAAAAAATTAATGAATAAATAAAAAAGGGGCCGAAAGAAATTATATGCGTTTGGATCCATGTTGGATTATTTCGTGTTGGATTTTTGTTTTGCCTCTGTCGGGGAGGAAACGATAGTCGGATACGAATTTTGATAAAGAAGGGTTCGGATTCAGCCTCGGACAATGATTTTTCTTGGTACGCGCGATCGCGTTGAGTGCATACAAAGCGAATGAAAATTGTGCAACGGGGACATTTAGCCTGATCGCACGATTGCATTGGGATTGGCGGCTGTGAAACAATGCCAGCAATCTGATTCGTCACTCACACGTGACGCTTTCAATCTCATTGGCTAATGAGAAACCTCCCACGCATTCTTGCATCAATCTCCACATTCTTTGGAATGTAAACAAAGAAAAAAGTGTACTAAAAAATAGAACAAAGTGCATCCGCTAAGGATTTTTAAAAAATATTTTTAAAAAAAATTCTTCACAAATATGAAATAAAAAGGAAGTCATAGAAAACATTAAATTTTATCTGTGAAATTTCCGTTAAGGCTGCGAAAAAAATTGAATCAAATTTAGCCACCAGGACATTTTTTTGCAGATTATTATAAACAATTTTCTTTCACAAAAATTGAGAAGGAAGTCGAAGATTTTTATTCGTGGAATTTATCGTGAAGGTTTAATCTCGAATTCGGAAAGAAAATTTGTGTTTGAATCGATGAAAGACGTTTTTCCGGACTCTCAGCAACGTTCTGTAAATTCCGACAGCTGTTGATAGAGCCTTGGAGGTGGTCGAGGCGCCGAAGACGGGTTATCGTTGCTGATAACCGAACAAAAGCTTCCAGGAACAGGAAGAATAATCCGAACGTCGGAAAGATGAGGGCGACGGTGCAGACGAGAAGCGCCAAGCCCTTTCGAAGGAGCGTCACCGCACCGGAAGTAACTTTGGGAATGGAATACAGTCGCCGATTGGTGAGTTTGCTAAATTTACAAATATTTTCGCTCTTCACGATTCTCATGAATTTTCTTTCGAACCTCAAACAGCGAAACAATTCAATAAAAATAAAGAAATTCTTAAATAAAAATTTAGTTTATGGAAAATATTATTAATTATTATAATTTAAAAGGACCAAGAATAAGTACGACGGGATAGAACGTGTTTGAAGTGGTTTGAAGGCGAGCGAATGAGGTTTCAAGACGTCTGGTTTTGTTGGAAGAAATGTTTGCTAGTTGCCTTGGTCTTGCCACTTTTACCGGCGTCTATACATATACGGCGAAGCCGAGGTCGTTGCGCCCCGAGAGCGTTCTATTCCCGTATACTTACTACGCTATCACGTCCTGCGCCACACTCTTTACGTTTTGGAATCGCCGAAACACAAAAAAAAAACGTAAAACCCAAAAAAAAAAGTCGCGCAAAAAAGCCAATTGAGTGGAAATTAATAGCCGGATAGACAAAAAATTCGTAAAAAACTTTTTAAAGAACCATCGTAGCATCATAACACCATTACCGTATTAAGGGGTTGGACTAGTTTGACGGTCGAAAAATCATTCGGCTTTTACAAATTTTTTTCTGAGCAAAATTCGATAAAAAATCGATTGAATCCTTTTTTGTTGGATTTGAAAAATCTATCCTTGCAAAATACTGATTTCATTGTTCTTTTTCGACAGTTTTCGTATACTCGGTAGGCTAAGAAAACGTGAAACAGCAAATTGAGTGGGATTAAGATGATTGATAAAAAAAAATGCATATAAAATAGAAAATAAAAATAAAACGTTCGTAGAATCATGACCCTAGTATTATTCCGAAGCTCGAACGATTACGCAAAAATCAAGTACCCGAACCGGTGGCTACTTCGTTGAGAAAGAAAAAAATTAATAGCCATTTTAGTACTTGAGAAATCTCAGTTCAGCGTATCGGCTTAGCAGCGAGCCTTTCTCGTTCACGAAGGTATAAACATTCGCATCGATGTCCCATAGTTTAACAAGGTGGTCACGTATCGATAGCGAGTGCACGTGCTTATCGTCGATCGTGACTCGTACGACGGTTGGAAAAGACACCGACAAACAATCGTTCTTTTTTTTTTGCCCCGATAGGCAAATTACCGTTGCGTAGAAGGTTAGATGTATTTTCCATGTGATTCAACGAATTTGCATATCGATCGACGGCGTTGTACCGACAGGCGAGACAACATTGGATTTTTTATTCACCAAAATCATTTGCAGAACTGATAATATTGAAATTGAATCAAATAGAAAATATAAAATTCGGTGTTGAAAAAAATTAGATCAATGTTGATTATTATTTTCGATTCAATTGAATGATATTTATAATATCCAGACAATAATTTAGTAGGAATATTTTATTTTTATATTCATTTTTGTTAAAATTATATAGAGCTGTTATTTACCAAAATTATTCGCTGTCCCGCTCATAATAAAATTGAATCAAATAGAGAATATTAAATTTGATATTAAGAGAATAATATCGATATTGATTATTATTTTTTTATTCATTATTTATCTTTTATTCGCTATGAAATATTATCTTCGATTTCATTAAATTCCACTTATAATATCTAGGAGTTAATTAAATAGAGATATTTTATTTTTATATTTATTTTCATTAAAATTAAAATCAATTTTCATTTTTGACTACACCGACTTCGATATTTTATATTTCAATTAAGAGAGCCATTTACGTCCGCACTCGGAGCTCACGGGTCGCTGACGATTCATCGAGTCTCACGGTTCTCGATAAAAACCAAGAATTTTTCACTGGAAATCCATATCCGTGACGCTGCGAGTAGCAATTAAGTGGGCACGTACGTTCTGACGTATCTAGTCCTCCACACATGTATCCCGTCTTGCTTCTTATCTCAAAAACACGCTGAGACAGCTCGATGCTAGCGTAATAAACTACAACTCTTTCGCCCTCTGTCATTGTATAATCTATCGCGTTAAAAGAAAATTTAAAAAGTTCAATTATTCTAGTCCCGATGAGATCCAAATTTCCCTTACAAATTAAAAAAAAAAATATTATGTAATTTTTTTTCGTTTTCTCGGACTGCTTAAGATCGTCCTCAAAGCTCGCGCAATTGCGCAACCAACGCAACGTAACAAGTTATAAGTTAAAAAAATAAAAAAATTCGAAAATCTCAACCTCAGTAGGATTCAAATTATTGACGAATCAAAGAGCATTTTCTATCTTTTATTTATTTCATTTATTCTCATTAATTTATTTATTCATTTTTCTCTCTCGTAATTGATGTTGCAATTTCCGAAACTTGAGTAAAAAAGATTTTCTATTCATTATTATTTCTCTCTATTTATTTATTTGTTAATTCGGTGAAAAAAGCATATTTTCAATCATTTTTTAGGCGATACAGGTAATGCTGGTTCATTTAATTAATTCTCATATAATTACACAACATCTGAACTATATTATCCCAAATTTTCATTGCAAAATATCGATAAACAACCCGTTGGCAGCAAATCTCCACCGGCGCCTCGAAAAACAGTTGTTTTGCGCCGTACGTTATAACTCATCACTGGATCATCCGAAACAAAAAAATCAAAATGCATTTACTAGGTAAAATGTTTCTCAAGGTAACGCTGTCGAGTTTTTTTTTTAAAATCCATTTTTCCATTTTTTCCAGCCCTTGAAAGTCAATAACAGAAAAAAATAAAATGCAAAAAAAAAAAAGTTTAAATACCTCACCCCGCCCTTAACGTATTCATTTTTTTTCGATTCCCTCGATCCGTCGCTCCCGTTCGAAGTTCTCGCAATTGATATCTCAATTTCACCACACATTTTCCATAACTCAATCCGCAACGTTACAGAAGTGTCTATCGATAATACGCTGTCGAAGGACATGCAAGGAACTTTATTATCCCCGTGGATTTCTTCGTTCGATGTCCCGCGACCGGTTCGTCGCATGCTGTATCGCCGTCACCGCGTTCACTCGCGGATCACATCCGGTCGCCCACGCTTAAATCGCATTTCCATAGCTTCGAAGTCTTGCGGTCGCCGCGGCAGCGACAACGGCAGCGTTCGCGAGACGCAATTTCATTCATGCGCGACCCACTTGAATTTCATTCAACGCATTTGACGCCTTTCTATCTTCGAAGCTGTTAGCTGCGGGCCATTGCCGCCATCTACGTCTGCATCGACGCTTTCGCCTCTGGTAACCGATCGTTCGTAATCGCATTCACGCACGAAGCCCCGAAGAACGTCGGTTGATCTGTAATAAAACGTTTTTTGTAACAGCGACGTTTATTATGTAAAGACTTTGATTTGCGTTTTTATCGTTATTATCGTGATTACTTTTTTGTTACTTTTGATTGATGCTGGTTTGACGTAAGGATTCGAATGATCTTCGTTCAAATGTCGACCTTTTTTTATAAAAAAAAGAGCGAGGAAGGAACCCAAATTGAGCAGTTTTAATTTCCTAATTATTGTATTAGGTTGTGTTATTAATTCCCGCGTTCTTTGTATTTTGTTTTTTCCCGTAATCTTGTGATTTGTTAGGTGAAGTGTATAAATGCATTCGCAAGTCCTTTTCTTGATCTACAAACCTATCGGCTTCAATTTTTCGAATTAATTAATTGGAATAATATTTTTTTTCGCCTCCTGGAACTTCGATTTTCAAAACCCTGAAAATCGATAAAAATTAATCAATACGAAAAAACGCGGGAATTTATTATACAACCCAACAATAAAAGTCATAGAAACCATTCGAACTGCGACTTCACGAAACTAAGTACTTAATAAAAAATCATTCTCGAATGTCAATTAAAATCAAATCTCAATTTTGATTTTTCATTGAACTTTAATTTTCATTAAAATGTCAATTTAAAAATCATTTTCACCCTTTAGGTAGTTTCATTGTTAAGGCGATTTCGAATATTCTCCAGAAATCATCAAAACCTTAAGTCCATAACATTACACATTAAATTACGCTCTGACCCTCCCCTCTTCTCTCTGAGTGCAGTAAATTCGCTGCCAATAAGTGTAAATACATCGGTCGTATTATCACGTGTTTCGATTGATCACGTAACTGGCAATAAAACCCAGTGCGCGATATAACACGGCGGATGAAGTCCCTGACATAGACTCCGCGTCGAGTCCTGCCACCTACTCCAAACAAAGGCGCGTGATTCACGTGGTTATTTCGAGAAAACACACGGGCCGAAATAGACGCGGCAAGAGCGCCGAAGACCACCGATGCCGTTGGCTTCGACTTTCTTCGAGTTCTTACGGCGTTTATTTCGAGAACGATCCTAGAACGCTCGTGCCACGAGACATTACGAGTTTTTGCGTGAAAAGATAAGAACCGACGTTAAATTTCATTGGTGATAATGAACGGAACGTTTTCGCCGAAATCCATGCATTTTAGAGTAAGGGGGGGTTCTATGTGTGGGGCTCGAAATTGCGACTGATCAACGTTTCTATAGGTTAATTAATAGATCGAATTGAAATGATACGAAAATAAATATACCGAATCGAAATAGCTGGAAATGACAATATTTTGACGGATCATAATCTGGACAATCTATATATAGGCACGTTGATAAGGAAATATATGTACACAATGATTTATGCCACTATACCTATGTATATTTGGATCCGTCGAGATATTGTTATCGAGAGTAATATCGATTCGGTACATTTATTTTCGGAGCATTTTAATGCGATTCATTGACCTGCGGAAACTTTAATTAGTCGGAATTTCGATCTCCACGCAGTTCTATTTTGGAAATCTCGGGAATCTGAAGACAGTAAAATATGGGAAATTGGTATGGGATATCGAAAAATCCCATGTTAGGAGGCTGGGAAATTCATGGGGTGATCTGGAAGGCCCATATTTAAATTTTTCGGTCTTGCGACATGGGAATCCATGTCGAGAAATTGAGAAACAATATGGAAAGGCTCGTTATCCTAAGTGGGGAGTCTGAGTATCCTATATAAAAATTAGGAACTTCATTGACACCAAAATTTGGGAAATTTCTATGGAAACTCGAAAACCCCTATATACGGAAGCTGGGGAATTCAAGGAAAGTTATCTCAGGATCCCATATGTGAAATCTGGAATCGCCATATGGAAAACCATGTCGAGAAATTGGCTAGTTCTTATTGGAAGTCTGGAAATCCCACGTAAGAAAACTCTGAAACCAATAGACCGGAAATTCGGAAAAATTAATATTTAAAATACCAAATATTCAAGATATTCGAAATTCGGGTCAGTCGTCAAATTTCCTCGATTCCGTCTTTTCTTCAAAAGAAAACTTGATTCTCTATTCTGTCTCCAACCACATACGTAAATGTTATTTCTCTGTCACGAACCAAACAAGACCAATTAATCCCACGAACACAAAAGAGTATGATTTATCCGAGATATCCAAAATTCGGGTCAGCTCTCCAGTTTCCACAATCATCTCCGTGCCATCGGTGTCCACGAGCCGCCCGAGAAAACATCGTTTGCTACGTTCTTCGTTGCGTTTTGATGATTTACGAGTCGGCGCGCGGGCGGTCTGCAAACCCTCTCACAAGAGTGAAGATTAAGCCTCGCGCACTCGCGATTTCAATTCGTTCGTATCACAACGTTTAGACTCGCGCGCGACCCAAGCGGCTAACATCACAGAGAATTCTGGCACGAGTTTATAAAGTCGTAGCCAGGAAACAAAACAATAAAAAAAATTGTTTGTCGCGGTGACGATTGAGACCCCGAGCTGCCATAAACGACGACGAAATTGCTGGAGAAAAATTATTATTATTATTATTATTATTATTATTATTATTATTATTATTATTATTATTATTATTATTATTATTATTATTATTATTATTATTATTATTATTATTATTATTATTATTATTATTATTATTATTACTATTATTATTATTATTATTATTATTATTATTATTATTATTATTATTATTATGATTTTATTTTTTATTAATATCTTTATATTATGAACTAATTATAGTTTTTTCGATTTTTAAATATTCTTAATTTCCTTAAATCAAAATTTATAATTTTATCTTCATCGTAAATTGATTACGTCCATCGAGTCGTCATTATTATTATTGTTATTACCATTTATAGAGATCTCTTGTCTGTCGCCTAATTAAAAATTAACGCACGCGGGATCGCGCATGCGCCGTAATTTTTTATCCGTGTTTTGCCTTATTCTCGTGACGTTGCTCTGATACCCGACTGCCCTTCTTCTTCTTCTTCTTCTCTCTCTCTCTTCCCCTCCCCTTTTCAGGTCAATTGCACATTGCAACATGTTAGTCACGCCGTTCATCATTCGGACCACCCGTTCTGAAGAAACAAACGGCTCAAATGTTGCCCTAAGACCGACCGACTAACCCTAAGCTCTCGATCCCAGACGCTGCAGTCATCGTCGAGATCGAAACGAGTTTAACGATTTAATCAATTTTCAGAGCTTTCGAAAAAAATATTGATACAGAGGGAAATTATTTTATCTTTTTACAGGACTTTTCGTATCTACATTTCTCGTGACGTTGACGGATGCTGAAGATCCATGCGCAGCTTTTCACTTTTTTACAGGCAAAACTATATTCCTGCTAATTTTTTTAAAAAGATTTTCTCTCTTCTTTTTTAAATTCAAATTCGATTGCAGATTTTTTTGCAGAAAATAATTCTTGTATCGAATTCCAACGGAAACGTTGGCCCTTTGGGGGATTTTTTAAAAAGCTCATTTGAGACGGAAACGGTCAATCCTTCGAAAAACGTATAAATGTCAAGCGAATCGAATAATTTTTCATGACATACCCGATTGCCATCTGGCGAGACTCTCGTTGGGTCGTATTGAATCGCTTTGCGGCAAAATACGAGTTATACAACTTCGCTAACCGACAAAAAGGCTAACGAGTTGTATTCTCGGGTTAGTTGGTCGCTTCGGAGTGACTCGTGAGTGACATACGCGATGGATGCACTTTGTTGGAAGTCGAGACAGAAAGAGAGAGAAGAAAAGAGGAGAGGAGAGGAGAGGAGAGAAGATGAGAGAGATCTTGCACCGAACGCCGCTCGTCGTCTCGCCGGTGATGAATTACGTTCCGTGAAAATATCCCCGAAGAAAGCGACACTCGAATATTGCGCAATTGATCCACGCGCCAACGTCAAGTACCTAACTTTGAATGATTGAAGAAAAAAAACTCATAATTTCGCAAATTCAATTGAATATGGAAATTAAAATTATTTGCGAATAGTACTTCAACTAGTATTCAACTTATTTGGGTTACTAAAATGTCAAGCACTTCACTTCAGATGATCGAAGAATTAATAAGAAATTCGCAAATTCAATTGAATATGAGGATTAAAATTATTTTTTTATCATACTTCAACTAGTGTTAAACTTATTTGGGTTATTAGAACGTCAAATACCGAACTTCGAATGATACAAAAATAATGCATATAATTCCGCAAATTTAATAAAAAATGAAAATACGAATCATTTGTATTTAATACTGCAACTAGAATTTATTAAATTGTGTGATTCGAATTCCAAATTGTTTACCTTGCCCAAATTCCGTAGAAATTCTGACCGGGAAACAGTTCCTTGGCTTCTAATATTTGATGCTGTTAGGCAATTTTATTAAAAATATTTAATAAGAAAAAAAGTTATAATATTAACAATAATAATTTTTTGAGATTATTTCTGTCAACCGAATTACAATTATAAAATAGTATACATTTTTCTACACCCCTAAACTAATTAAATTACTCTTTCAGCGTATACAAATGACTGAATAATATAATAGAAATAATAACAACAATCATCGAAAACTAAATGGTAGAAATGATTATTAAATAACCTAAATTGATTGAATTATCACCTAACCATGCATTAATAACCAAAAAACCAAATAAACCCGAGAATAACACAAATACCCCCCCCCCCCCCCCAAACAACCGAACAAATAAAAAATGAAATAATTTTTATTCCCAAAAAACCTACGAAAAAAATCCCTCGATTTGAAACGAAACGGCCGATACGATAATTCCGGTGAATCCCATCGCCATCGTTACACAGGTACGCAACACGTACACGCTCGAAACGCGTTCGGCCCACGCGCTCTATCCATCGTTCCACGAAGTTTCCCGCGGCATCCCATTCTACCTCGTTATATTTTATTATTATTCACGATTATAAATCCGAGTCGTGGACCGAACTATGCGAGATGCCGAGATATATCTCGTACCGTGGTCAGGATCGTTTGCGGTCGCTTCGCTACCGTTCCGAAGACCCTCCGCGCAGTACCGCACACGCCTGACAAAACCCATCGGGCGCATGCACGACCGTATCATGAGACAATTATTAATTATCGTCGCCGGACGAATGTCACAATAATTCGCGACGACACAATGAGCAATTTAATTTTTTTCTCCATTAATAATATTTTACCTTATGCATCTTTAATGACTCTCCGTCTCCTCATAAATTTTTCTCACCGCAAAACCATTCGTCCGCGTTTCTCAACGATTTTCACACGTTCCGAGCTTCGACGAGGATTGCGTCATGCTCGATTACCGAAAATCATTAAAAAGTCGTTAATTTCATTCGATAAAGAGAGAAAAAAATGAGCGATAAAGTCATATATTTCCTGCGGAAGTTGGATATCAGATGAGGAAAAAATTTCCGCAGCATCCTTCAACTGTTCCATGCTTAAAAAAATTATGAAATATTAAAACAATATTTGTTTTTTAAATTCTTGAATAGAAAATTATTATTTCAGAAAAGAATTTTTAATAAAAAATTATCATTAGCCTTGGACTCTCGCTTGGAATTTTAATGACTCTCCATCTCCAATTACTACGGAAAATTATTGAAATGTAATTATTTTCATTCAATTTAAAAAAGAATGTAGCAATACAGTCATATATTTTTTGCGGAAGTTTGATATCAAATTAGAAAAAATTTCCGCAGCATCCTTAAACTATTCCATGCTTAGAAAAAATGATCAAACTAAAGAATTCCTTTTTTTTAATTGTTAAATAAAAAATTATTATTTCACAAAAGAATTTTAAATAAGAAATTATAATTAGCCTTTGAAAGATAAACTAAAAAAGAGTCCAATCCGTTTCATTCTCACAGTCCGACGTTGGATGAATATTTATGAGTTATCGCAAATTATCGTAACAAATAGATTCCGAGCTACTGTACGTTTCATTAGTCATCAATAGTTCTTTACAATTTTTACAATCATTTCTCGGTATTCAAACAATGCACGGCGCAACCTATCATTCCTCCCATTGCAATACTCGTGCTTCGTAAATCTCGAGGTTTAACAGGTAATACAATACACTTAAAAAAAAAAAAAAAAAAAAAAAAAACAATCAACCGTTTCTCTGCAACTGCACGGGGTGTGAATTATTATCATCATTGCTATTATTTATTATTATTTATTAGTTCTGCAAACTGTGACAATTTTTACGACAGATTTTCATTACGCCTCGACCCTCTTTGTCCTCTCTCTCAGTTCTGGCATAACCTATTCGTATTTTTCACCTATTTCTAGCATCGGTCATAATCACTATGGCGTGTTTTTTATATTACAATAATATCCATCATACACCTTATTGTGATAAATTATTGTTGTCGGAGCTACCGCGATACCGTGACAAGCGGCAATTATTATTTCTCGATGCACAATGAATATCGGAGTGTCGCGTATTTTCCGCCCACGCGTGTCGTCTCCCCCCCTTCAGCCCCTCCTCGACTTCCTCACCTCCTCCTCGTCCTCTAGTGCACCACACGAGCAACAATTCGTTTTATTGTCCCGGACAAGGCCTTCCAGGTTGTTTCGCGGATTTAGCGAAGCTCCGAAGACACTGCCGCGATCATAACGGTACAACTTGACCGTTATTTTGAATGAAAAATTGGATTCGTGGAAAAAATGGCATTTTTTTTCTCGGAATTGTTTATTTTTCAGAATATTGGAAATACTGGAATGCTTGGTTTAAGCCTGATGTTTCGATATCAGGTATTCAGTGTTACGTCAATGATCGTTGTTTAAAAGAAAAAAATTAAATTCGAGGAAAAATGTGTAATTTTTTCCTGAATAATTGATATTGAAGATTATTTAAAATGTACAAATGTTTGGTCCAAATGTTAGATTTTTAAAATCAGTTTAGTTGGAGTTAAATCAGATTTAGGGATTGACGAACTTATTTTCCATTGCTGCAATATGTTATAGATAATTACCCATCGATAATCGATGTTCAATTATCGAAGATTTTGTCCCATTGCATTTTTTCGAATTGTAGTAAGTTGACTGAAATAAAATTTCTATAATGTAGCGAATTCAATTAAAAATAGAAATAAAAATTATAAGCATAGAATTCTTTTGATTGTTATTAATTTAATTAATATTGATCAATTGAATTAGAAAAACAAGACTTGCGTGACGGTTAAAAATGAGCTTGTTCGTATAATTTTAAACGAATTTATCCACATCAGTTTCGTTACAATAAAATTAGATTTAAAAATTAATCGATGGAATTATCCGTCGCCCAGAATTATGCCAAGCAAACTTCTTCACTATTTCAGTCATTTTTATTTTCAACTTATATTCCATCGCTGCAACATGTTAATAAATAATTACCCATCGATAATCGATGATCAATGATCGAAGACCTTGTCCCAGTGAATTTTTTTTTTTCACATTGTGGCAACACTTTTCTCGCGTCCGAACGTCTCGTACAGCCTGAAATATAAATTTCATTATTTTCTTAGGATCCCGAGAATGTCACATCGATGATCGACTGCAAATTGCTGCCTCATCGAGAGTTTATCTCGCGCTACGTGCGCTTTATCTTTGATATTGCAGTCCGCGTATTTGCCGTTCGATTAATTATCACGTTTGCATATTATTCGATCGCGAGAATTAATAAATCTGGGATTGCATGAATTATTTTCATGCGCAACGAGTTTTTATCAAATCATAATCAATTAAAATTCATCATTTCGAACGAATCCCGTATTAGTTGGAACTACGCTGATCAATGCGATTCAGATTGTTCGGAGAAACGTCCTTCGCGCCGCGAGAGTTCGATGTGTCAGTTTGCGTAGGAAGCGTCGAAGTCAGAAATCTATGCAGTCTTTTCGAGTTTGGAATATATTACAATGGAATTTATTTTTTTTCGTCGCAATATCGAAAGCCAGACGAGGTCCTGATGATATTCCGGTCGGGTAGACGTGATCATAAATTGACCACCGCAAGCCTGATTAACTTTCTTCTAGGATCTCACGATCAGAATCTGATCAGATCTCACGAAATCAATCTTAATTATAAAATAAGCTCTGAAAGGACATTTTTATTGAGGTCGGATTTAGATTGATAAAGTTGGAGCTTGATTAGGTTTTTATTTTGTTTTATTGTTTTCTAGTTTCATGTTCGCGCTATTATCATGAAATAATTTAGGATAATCGAGAATAATTCCTTATACATTTTTTTTCTGGAACATGGAAAGCCAGACAAGTTTTTGATCAGATTTTGATCGGCTAAATATGATCGATGAAATAACCAGGCAGGCCTGACTTATTTCCTATCCAGAATCCCACTATCAGAATTTAATTGAATCTCCCAAAAACAATTTAGTTTCAAAACCATCACCGAGCCAGCATTGTTTTACCGACGACGAACTTAAACTTATAAAATCAAGACTTGATAAGGATTTAGTTTCCAGTTTTATTGTTTTGTTGTTTGACGTTTCCGCTCTTATTATGAAATAATTCAGGATAATCAAGAATAAATCCCAATATTTTTTTATTGCAACGTCGGGAGCCAAACAAGATCCTTATCATTTTCCGGCCGGCTTAACGTGATCAATAAACCGATCAGGCCCGACCAATTCTCGTCTAGGATCCTACGATCAGAATCTAATAAATTCTCACAAAATCAATCTCAACCATAAACTAAAGACCGCATTTTCACTGAGTTCGGACTAAGGCTGATAAAATTAGGGCTTGATGAGGATTTCATTTCGTTTCATTGTTTTGTTGTTTCACGTTTGCGCTATTATTATGAAATATTTCACGATAATCGAGGCCAGTCGACAATTCCGGGCTCCAGGAACCCGTTCCAATTATCGTCGAGTGAAGTAACATAACGATAGTGGAATATTTGCAATTACACGCAGTCATTCACTCTGTCTGTCTTGTTACAATCACCCGCAACTATTTTAACTACTTTGTCATTTTGTCGTTGTTTTTTTTTGTAACACTGTCTCCGGCAATTGTGTTTGTACAGCGAATGACAGACGCGAGGAAATACAAAAACGAGAATAAACATCGTAACCGTTGGAATAATTAACTATGATTGATAGATCCAACCGCGACGACGTAAATTCGTACGTGTGTTACACGACATAAACTATGTACACACGTCATTTAGCTCGCAACTGTCATTTCTACGAATTTTTCCACGACCTACGGCAATGTTCGTTACGTCGTCGTTGCAATTTAATTCGAATCGTCGCACAGTGGGTTGGATTACGACGGAATACGGCAAGATTGGAAAAATACGGGTGGTGAAGAATTTGATGATTGTGCTCATATTTTCCAAGCTTGCTGCTTTAAATTTTAGATCGGAATTTTGAAAAAATTAAATGGTTGTCCGGAAGTAAACTTTCACTTTATCATAGTGAGACCATCTTTGATGAAACTCAGAAGATGTTCAATGTTGATGTTAGTTCTTGGATGGTATGAATTGAAATTTTGAAAAAACAAAATGGTGGACCGGAATTGACCTGTCAATTCATCCTAGTGCAAAATATTTTGATAAAACTCGGTAGATATTCAATGTCGATATTAGTTCTTAGAAATTTCAAACCAGAATAATAAAAAAAAACAAAATGGTGGATTGGAAGCTATCTTTAGTGTCGCCGTAATGCGACAAATTTTGATAAAACTCAATAAATATTCATTGTCGATGTTAGTTCTTCGATAGTATAAATCAAAATTTAGAAAAAACAAAATGCAGGACCGGAAGTGCGTCACGGAAATAGAAATTTCGTCGAATTTATGATATGTTGTGGAGAATAAAAATTTGTTTCTCTTTATCTCTTATTCTCGTATTAGAATATCTCGACGTTTATTTCTTTCGGTGTTGAAGCTATCGTGACAGGGATTTCTGCATAATCCGCCGAGCATGTAATTTCTAGCTCGAGTCGAAGACGCATAGTCGTACTTATATGGAAAATCGTAATTCATCCTGTCGAACGTACGGACAGCAATTTCCTTGCGAACTTGACGCTAACGGTGGGCGAACGAGATCCCCCCCGGCTTTGTCGTTGGTCATCCTTTGGCGCCTCGAACTGTTATCCATTATTTTTATTCTGATTCTTATGTATTTGCTTTCAATTTATTTTTTTCTTCTCGTAACGCAATCGGTCGTCCTCGACCCGTTGAGAATCCCAGCAAACTTGATTTCCCGAGCCTGGGAAGAATTAACGGTCAATTATTTTTCTCGTAATTATCGCTAGTGTCATGAAAAATGAAAAAATATAATAACAATAATAATTAATTTAGACAAAGAATGTGAAATTAGACGAATAACGGTCTCATCGTTAAAAATGCGAATCCGTGTAAATCCGGTCACGGACGCGCAACAAGAAAGTGCAATATTTTATAATCGAACGTCCGTTGAATGTTTAACGAGCCTGCCATTAGACGGCGAGGTAAAAAGTATTCATAAAATAACGCATATTCTCCTCAAAATGCTTCGTACAACGACAAACGTCGTATAAATCAATTAATGCGATTCAACAACAAAGTTATTTCTCCGATTAATGATTCGAGTCTTTTGCGAGAATATAAGTTTCATCTCGCTATTTTAAACGCACTTGAGAAAAAACGAGAGATAAAAACGTGTTTGTTCGATTGCATTCGCAACATGAATATTTGCATTTCAACGTTTTATGTAACATAAGAAATTACTGGTGAAAAACTTGATCGCATTGGCACTGAATGCCCGATATATTTGGATCTAAATTGAAATTGAAATTAAAATTGAAATTGAAATTGAAATTGAAATTGAAATTGAAATTGAAATTGAAATTGAAAATTGAATTGAAAACTTAAAATAAACAATTGAACGTTGAAAATAAAAATTAAAAAGTCGAAAATTGAAAATCAAGAATTGAAAATTTGAAATTGAAAATTGAAAATTCGAAATTGAAAATTCGAAATTGAAAATTGAAAATTCGAAATTGAAAATGGAAAATTGAACATTGCAATTTCAACACTTCATGTCTAGGGGAAAATTTGATCGTATTTGCACGGAACGTCCGATACATTTGGATCCAATTACAATCCGTTTACTTTGCAAACGTACCCACGGTAATTTCAATTGTCAAGGTTATTGGAAAATAAATCACGTCTCTATGCGAAATGCATATGCAAACCGTAGTTTCGAGTATACAGTTGGTACCTGGAAGAGAAATTCCGTTAGATATTTCTCTTCATTCGGTCAATCGCGTTTTCAGCTGAAAAATCGCGTAATATACGAATATCGTTAAATCCGAGCGAGGAAACTTGTTGCTGCTCGTGTTATTTATGAGACTCGCGCGAAATGTTTACAGTGTTCAGTAAAACGGAAAACTCGGAGCCGGCAACCGGTTTCGTAGGTGAACCTTCCCATCCTGATGTCTATTCGAGTATATACAGGGGAGTATGTGAATGCGAATGGAAGTTTCGATCCAGGTGAGACGATTCGGACACTCGAGGAGGGAGAGGTTGGGCGTGGATCGTGAAAATTCATCGAAATATCCTGAGTTGGAATCCTGGTTGGGAATTTTGCGTGGCGATATCGAATTACCCAGCTGAGACAGCCAAGAATACATGTATATAACCTCGGGGACCTTTGATTTTTGTTAAAGGAGGTTAAGATTCCGAGATGACAATCCTGAGCTTTTTTCGTGGGTTAGCTGAGATTCTCAGCTGGGGAGGATGGGATTTCCAGGTGCTACGCCTGAGATTCTGAGGAGGGGAAAAAATTAGATTACGAGCTGTGAAATCTCGGAAATTTTTGAGTAGCAGGCCTGAGATTCCTTGGAGAGAAAATTGAGATTCATAGGAAAAATAGCTGAGCTTTCCGGCTGGGCAATCTGTTATCTGTTTTCGTTCAGATGCCGATTTGAAATTCTCAGGACAGAAAAATTGGATTCCCAGCTGCGAAACTTTGGAAATGTCAAGTAACAGGTCTGAGATTCCCAGAGAGACAATTAAGATACTTAGAAGAAGTAGCTGAGCTTTTCAGCTGGAAAACTTGATTTTTACAGGGGCCAGGCCTGATATTCTCAGGATGGAAAGCTAACATTCCCAGCTAGGATGTCTGAGATTCGTAAAAGTAAGAGCTGAGATTTCCAGAAGGAATAGTCAAAATCCCCGGCTCAGAAATTTGGATTCATCAAGTACCAAGTCTCAGATTCTTAGAAGCAGGACTGAAATTCCCAGCCGGTAAACTTTGGAAATTCCAAGTAGCAGGCCTGAGATTCCCTGAAGGGAAACCTAAGATTTCCTGAAGATTTTCTGGGATGTTTCCCACGTGGCATTCGTGAAACATTAACTCTTAGTGTGCCACGTTTTCTTTGGCACTTTCACTCCGCAACGGATTCATTCCAGCATCTTAAAAAATACTCTAAAGTCGTCTAAAAAATTCCGAAAAATTCCCGAAATCTTATCAACTATCCTAGTATAATGTTTAATCGTTACCTCGCCAAAAGAATCATTTGTCAAACAAACATAATCACATGAACAAATAAAAATGTAAAAATCGCATAAGGGTTCACATTTTGAAGGGTTAATGTGGTTTCTGTTAATCCCAGAAATGCAACCCGATTTCCTCAAACGGGAAACCAGAAAACTCCAAACCGCGAGATTCGCGCAATGCAAAAATTAAAAATGTCAAACCAATCCTACGCCCACGACACGAAGCAAGCAACAGCCCGCATAAAATCATACGAATGATTTACGTGTGATCCGTGAACAATCGCGTTCCAACGGAACCGGAACATCCTCGTTCCCTGTACCTCGATTCTTATTCCCGTACATTCGCCAGATGTTATCCCGTCATCGGTATCCATCGTTACATACGAATGAAGCGAGATATTTCCGAAGTTTTTTTTCCTTTTTTTTTCATTGTCGATTCGCGTTTGTACGTAATAGCCGATTGGAATCTCTCCATTCCCGCCTCTTCCGGATTCACGGTTGTTAATTCCTCGACTCCTGAGGATTGCGAACGCTCGGGCGTGTGCGCTATCGATTCATCCCGATCTCCCGATTATTCGCATTGCCCTCGCTTACTTTGTTCGTAATGTCGACGAGCGTTAATCGAGAGCCGCCTATAAATATACTATCCCCGGCATATTATATATATCTGTGTATTCTAATGTACATATATGTATATAGTTATAAGCACGTGAAGCCGACGTGTGATACGTAACCTGATTTCCGCCGTGAAAACACGTCCACGTAACTATTATTCGTCCAGTGACAATCACGCGTCGCATAAAACTAGCGCAATTATCAAAATTGCTCGAGAAGAAAAATTAAAAGAAGGAAATTGAAATTTGCCATGAATATAATTGAATTTGAAAATTCAATTGGAGTGAGAATTAAAAACTGAATTTAATGAAATTCAAATTGAGAATTGGATGGAAATTGAAAGTGGAATTGGAATAAAAAATCGAAAGTGAATTAAAAATTGAATTCGGAATGATAATCAAGTAAAAATTGAATTCAGTGTCATAGTTAAACTTAAATTGGAATGAATGAACAGAGAAATTGGATTAAATTGAATTTTAGTTGAAAATGAGATAGCATCTAAATTGAGAATTAAATTGAATTTGAATTGGAAATTCCATCAAAATTGGAAGTGCAATTGGAATTTGAAATTGAAAGGAAATTGAAAGTTGAATTGAAATTACAACTGAATTTGAAGTGATAATTGAATTTGAATTCAAATTGAATTCGGAGTAATAATTAAACTAAAATTAAATGGAAATTAAGTAAAAATAGAACATTATATCAATTTGAAATCGAAAATTAAAATTGTCCCGAAAGCGAAATTCCCTTTATCATAAAACATCAAACAGTATTATCATTAGTAACTACAATTTCATTCTCGTTACAATCCACGCGACAAGGAATGACCCCTATATCCTTTATTTTATTTCCATTTTTCTAAACCTTATATCCACCGCCGTTCGCGCGAAGCGTCGTAAATAGCAAAACGTTTCGACGATTAACAACGCTAGGAAACGCATGGAAAATGGCGGAAAAATCTCGGCGGTGCACTTATTATTGACATTACATATATCAATCACGAGATTTTCCCATTAAAAAACGACGAGTGCCGAGCTATCGAAGAAACAACGAACGTCCGTGTGCGCGCGTGAAAATGCGACGGTGTGCGACGGTAACGCGTACAATATTAACCACATTTACCGTTCACGCCAACTTATAAATGACTAGACTCGTCCCTGACACAGTCGCACCGAGAACCGCAACAGAGGCCCTTTTGCTTTGATCGAGCGCCGTTAATTTTTTACCGCTCCACTCAACGTTCGTTCTTTTTTTCTTTACCATTTTTTTTTCTCTCCTCTTCCTCCGCTCTTCCACTTCCACGCCGGAGTCTCGTGGATTTTTCTCATGCCCGCATTCACATCGCGATGACCTCTCGCGGACCATCCAATCATTCCATCAAACGTTTCAACATATTTTTCTATATTAATTAGCAACAAAATCATCGTCATTATTATTATCGCCGAGCAGTAAACACGTGTTTTACGGTTTTCTAGTCGAGAACATTTATTACGTCTGAGAAATAACGATGTTACAAATACATGTATTAACATATCCCGAGAATATTTAAAAATACTCACGCACGCGTGTTTTTCGTTTCTTTGATCGGAAAAAATGTTGGATTGATTTTATTTGCGAAGGAAAAAATTGCGAGAAATTCTTGGCTGTCGGCAGCATCCCTGGTACACTTGATCGAGAATCCGTAGAGGGGACGATGATTGTAAATATATTAAGGGGACTGAGAGAACCGTTGGTCTTGTTCCGTTTTGTCTGTGGTGCGGATTAACGAGAGAGGCGATGAGAGGAACCTTACGATCCGAGAGCGCGGGACGTAGGTATGCATCACCTACGCTCTAACGAGAATTGATGTTTCCGACGATTATCCTCAAAGACTCGCGAGTTCTTGAGATATCCTTCCTCGAGGCAGGAAATTACTTTACGGACGTACTTATCCTGTGGTTCTGTTATGAAGAATAATTTTCAAAAAAAAAATAACACAATAATAATAATAATAATAACTATTATTATTATTATTATTATAAATAATAATCCAAAAAATAATAATAATAGAAAAATAATAATAATAATAATTATTATTATTATTATTAATAATAATAATAATAATAATTATTATTATTAATAATGATAATAATAATAATTATTATTATTATTATTAATAATGATAATAATAATAATAATAATAATAATAATTATTATTATTATTATTATTATTATTACCAATGATAATATATATAATAATTATTCATAGTAATATTTATAATAATAATAATAATAATAATAATAATAATAATAATTATTATTATTATTATTATTATTATTATTATTATTATTATATTATTTATTATATTATTAGTTCAATTTCGAAAACTTCATTGTTTGATTAATAAACAGATTTCAGGAAACATTTTTTTCCGCTATAGTGATATTTTATTTTTCGACAATTTATCATTCTAAAATGTCGATGAAAACATAAACCTATGAACCTGACATTTGTTATATTTTTTTATACATGTAATACCGGAAGATGCGTCGATCTTTGACAAAGAAGTAACGAAACCACGATTTAGCAACATATCGACCTAGTAGCACGCTGCTGACTCGATTTATCGCTGTTTGACGTTACGCAACGTCATACAGCGGGATCGCGCGCGCGCGCAAGTCGTGAGTTTTTGCGATCGTTCGTGACGCCCACCGTTGTCTGCAAATTGTACGAATAGCTTTTTCAGCGTTATTTGATAGGGATACGCGCAAAATTACGTGCTTGGTACCGTGGATGACTGACACACACACGCGCGCGCGGGGCCGAAGACTGATGGTGAAATAATTCGATGGTGCGTGGGACACGCGCTGAAGACCTCGGGTGTCTGTATTACCGCGGTAAAAACGCAATTTGTCCGATCCTGGTTTCTTTTTTCCTCTCTTTTTCATAGATGAGAAACGGAAATTCTGATGGTCTTCCGGTAGCCCGAAGCTGCAATGCAACGAGCTAAGTCCACCGAAATCAATGACCCATAATTTAGACGTTTGTACGTCGAGCGCTGAAGGTCTTATCAGACTCATCAATCATTGTCCGCGCATTCGTATTATACCTGCGGACGTCATACATTTTTTTATCAATTGATTATGTTCGTGATGGTAATTTTTGTGACGTCGGTGCAATAATTCTTTGTACAGTGAAAGAGAAAAAATATATATTTTGGGAGGACGAAATTGATCAATTCGCCTTTAGATAAATTAGATTTCAACTAACTTGATACATTTTTTCATTAAATTCGGACGAATTGATTTTCGCTGATTGTTTCCGTTCATTCATTTTTTTTTCTTCTTAAATGATTCAACTAATTCCCCATTTGACATGAGAATTCAAGACACGGTGTCTTCGCAATTAATCAACAGTGTGAAAACGAAAAAAATTAATTTGAAAACCGTCGATGGGGCACGAATTGAAGCCTGGCAATTTGGAACAAGAGAATGGATGATTATTGCTGACCGGAAACGAAGGAGCGTGGCAGCTTTAAGCACGTGGAATTTGGGACATTAATATTGCCAACGGTGCAAAATTTACTTCTGGGTTCAATCAAGTTCACTCGTCGAATTGCATCTTGTCCGTAGCTTATATTTTGATATTATTATTATTATTATTATTATTATTATTATTATTATTATTATTATTATTATTATTATTATTATTATTATTATTATTATTATTATTATTATTATTATTATTATTATTATTATTATTATTATTATTATTATTATTATTATTATTATTATTATTATTATTATTATTATTATTATTATTATTATTATTATTATTATTATTATTATTATTATTATTATTATTATTATTATTATTATTATTATTATTATTATTATTATTATTATTATTATTATTATTATTATTATTATTATTATTATTATTATTATTATTATTATTATTATTATTATTATTATTATTATTATTATTTTTTTAATTAAAATTACTCGATGACAAGAGCTGTGTTGTGTCTTGACACTGCAGCCTACTGATAAGAAAAAAAAGAAAACCATGAAGAAATATGTCTGGGCAGAGCTCGAAGATTTATTGTCCCAAATTTTTTGGACTTTTTCTAAATAAGCTGTAACGTTGTTTTCTCAGAATTACAACTTCATTCAGCGATATTACAGTTTCAATAGAAATATATGAAGCTTATGAAAGCTTATGAAAAAGTACTTGGATGACATAGATACGATTATTTTTCCATTTGTAATTGAATTTTTTTTTTATTGTCATTCGATTCACATTTTCTTCAATAATTTTTCAAATAAACTTCAAAGTAGCTCGTACAAAAGAAACGATCTATCTGCTACAGGATCGTTAGATCTCGTAATATCCTGTAGACCGAGTCCGAACAAAACCGAGTACACTGCCCTATTTTCTTTTCATTCTTGCGGTTTAACAGACACTCCGGCACTTTAGGTTTTACGACTCACACCCATAAAAGTGAGACGAAACCATTCGTCCCCAATTCAGGACGTTCCGTCTAGAGCCGTAATTAATTGCTTGCAGCAACATTTCTCCACACCACAACGTTCTCCTTCAGCCATGCCAGACGCGACTCCACTTTTATTCGTTATTCTTCTTCGTCTTGAATTACGTGACAACGGATGTAATGCCGCGATACTTTGGTCGCGACAGACAAATCGGTCTCGTTTTTGAACCAACAAATAAATATTAGCGACTAGTGTGCCGATTGCTATCGTTTTTTAAACTTATAATAAGCACGCCCATATAATAATAATAATAATGAAAATAATAATAATAATAATAATAACAACAATAATGATTATTATAAAAATTATTATTATTATTATTTATTAAAAAGTAGAATAATCGAAAAATATGTTAATCACAATCAAAGCGATATGAAACTTATAAAAATCAATAATTGAGGGTTATTACTATTATTACCACAATAATAATAATAATAATAATAATAATATAATAAAAATGTACTAGAAATAATAATAGTAATTATATCAATAATAGTAATTATATCATTGAATTGACGTATAATAATAATAATTTAATGATATAATTATCAAAGTTGCTAATTCATGCATCTTATGTGTTATTATTACTATTAACTGAACAGTCAAAATATATTTTTTTAATATTAATCGCATGCAAAGTGAAATAAAGCTTATAAAAATTAATCTTTGATGGTTATTATTATTATTATTACTGGGTCATTATAACAATAACCATAAATTATCAATTTTGATAATTATATTATTGAATTACACATAACACATCACATAATTCAATCATATAATTATAAAAATTCCTAATTTATAGTTATTATTATTATTAATTAAAAAAGTAAGAATAATCAAGAAATAAATTAATTGCATTAAAAGTGATATAAAACTAGTGAAACGAACGTCGTGAAGTTTACCGTAAATCTCCAATGATTTCCGCACCGTCAATTGAGCCCGACTTGACGTGACGAGTCACGTCGTGTCACTTGTGCAATTATCGGGGTTATCGTCGATCTCAATTATCAAACGTCCAGACGGCCAAACGTCTCTCGTCGGCCATTGTCATACAAATTGCAGCGTCCATATACGACCATAATTGATTCTTAAATAATTGTCCTCGCAAAAAATTACGGATGATAAAAAATTCGCGAACGTCCGAGTTTTCGTCAAGTATTTTTCCAGAGCCGAGCATTGTATTCTGATCATAGATGACGATCGAGAAGAAACCTTTGAGTTAGGACAGTTGAACGGAGAATTTTTTGTTTTTCCCATTCGTTCGAATCTTTGAAAAGGAACGAAAATGTCAAAACCGGCGAAAAAAGGCCCAGCCGCGGCTTTGCAGACGGAAGTCGTGACGGACGAAGAGTGGGAGGAAATTTTGGATAGAAAAGGTCTCGTTTTGGTGGACGTTTATTCGGAATGGTCGGGTCCGTGCGTGGCAATGATTTCGACGCTTAGAAAAATAAAAATGGAAATCGGCGGCGACGTTTTGAGTTACGCCGTGGCTCGTAACGACGAAATTTCATCCCTCGAACGTTTTCGCGGCAAGAGCGAACCCGTTTGGATGTTTCTGCAGAATGGAAAAATGGTTAATCTGGTTTTCGGAGCTCACTGTCCGAATTTACAGAGACTGTTGGTCGAAGAGCTGCGCAGAGTTCAGCAGGACGAACCGCCGAAGTGGAACTTGTCGGTTAACCAGAGAGGACCCGAGGAGGAGTCACGTTGGCAGAGCAAAGAAACCGTCAGGTTTGATCTCTAGTTATTTTATCAGCACAAAAAATACGGAATCTCCAAGACGATGAAGCCTTAGAGAATAAATTAATTCTTAAACCTAATTCCTACACTAGGGAAACCATTTTTTAACTAAAAAAATGTTTACGTAATTAAATAAAATCGTACATTATCAATCATAATGATAATACTGACAATAATAATATCCGTTTATGATTTATAATCGAGAAATATTTTTTCTACGAATTTTTGATAATCCTTTCACTTTTTCCGATGAAATGCGGAAAAACAAAAAGAAAAGCGAAAGAGGATGCGAAGATCGCAAGCGACGAAGCCGAGAAACGAGCGAAGTACGAGGAATTCATGGATCAGGAGATGTTCGAGCTTTGCGAGGAAACAGCGATCATTCTCTATCCTTGGGTGTTCCTCGACGACGATGGAAATCCGAGAGACAAGGGAAATTGTCCAGCCTACACGGAGCTCGTGCAAAACATTCTTCCCGAACGTTTTGACATTGCGGAACAGTCGAGGCTTCAATTAGACCAAGAAATAATCGAAAAATTATTCGTCGAGAGCCAAATGGAGATTTCCGAAGATTTGATCGAGGGTGAAAAAAATTAAATAATCAATTATTAAATAACATATTTAATAATAATAATATGAATAATAATAATAATTGATTAATTAATTATTATTAATTATTATTAATTATTATTAATTATTATTAATTATTATTAATTATTATTAATTATTATTATTATTATTATTATTAATTTAATAATAATTTATTTAATATATTATACTTTATTCATTATCAAATTTTATTTCTCAAGCAAATTTTAATTTTTTCGAATGATGATTCTCACAATTTGTGGCTCTCGTTCGATGATCAGGATTGACGCAGGACAAATGCATGGCGATAAGATTGAAAGGCAAACCACCGGGCGTGGAATGGCCGGTCTCTTATCCCCACGAGTGTCCCGAAGACGCGAAACGATGTCCCGTGCGTGCGATAAACGATGTGGAAAATTATCTGCTGAGCATTTTACAAGCACCACCGACGATGGAGAGAACCTCTATCGAGGGAAGTTACTTGGAGAGACACGTTTACGTTCACGAACCTGATCCGGATGACGAGGAAGATCGTAGAAAGATTTATCCCGCTATTTGGATTCCACCTCAAGTGATTTTACATTATCTAGCTCGTAGTTTTTCAGTTTATTTTATTCTATTAATTTATTTAGGTTATTGATTGATTGATTAATTGATTGATTGATTGATTGATTGATTGATGTATTTATTTATTTATTTATCGATTTATTTTAGTTTTTTGTTTGAATTTGTGAAAAATTGTAGCTCCTTGCTTTTTGTTTCTTTTTATTTTACTTATTTATGTATGTATGTCTTTATTGATTCCCCTTAGGGTTACAAGAACTTTCGCCTCCCTTTCTTGCTTCTCTTACAATGCCATTTTTTACATTCTTATATTCTATCTTACTGAATACCTTAACCACTACTGCACACAGGGTTTTTTACAACTTTCACTTATTTCTAACTTACGTCCTAACTTATCCATTACCTTGCCGTCTCGCCCTCGCTCGCACGCTCGCTCGCCTCCGCCCCTCCGCCGCTCTTACACTTTTTTCGTTTTCCTTAAATCGCTTGTTTTAATTCCTTACGCTTGTCCTTATTTTCTATCTTTGCTATGGGGACTTTCGTTTCCTTTCTTTCATTCCATTCCTTCCTTTCATGCTCTCTCCCTTAATTACAGATTTTCATTCGTTTCCTTCTTCCTCTTCCTCCCTGTTCCGAGTTTCCCCGTCCCTTTTTTTTCTTTCCACTTGCTCTCTCCACTTTTCTAGTTCTTTTATCCATTCCTCTCCCCGCCCTTCCTCGTTTAAAATCTCTATTATCTTATCCCCTGTTCCTCTTTTATCCCCCCCATCCCCCCTGCATCTTTCTAATACGTGTTCCCATGACTCTTCTTCCGACCCACACCCCCTGCATTTCCTTTTTTCCTCGTCGTCCCAATATCTTCCCTCCCTCATCGCGTTTCCCAGTCTGAATCGCGCCATCCTGGCCTTCCTCGTCCCCGTCCATTTCTGATTCTCTAGGTATTTCGGGAGTCCTGCTGTCATTACCTCCCGGTACCACCTGTTGTACCTGGAGTCACGACTTCTTTCCCTTCTCTCATTTTCTTGCTCTTTCTTATCTTCTACCTCCCATCTCTCCCTACCTCCTCCCCCTTTTTCTTTGCATTCCCTTCTTTCTTTTTCCCATCGTGAGCTTTCCTCCCCTCTTCTCTCCCTTTTTTACTTATTTATTTAGTCATTTATTTATTTATTTTTTCTTTTGAATTAAAAAAAAAAAAATTTCGGCTCGTCTCTTTTTATTTATTCTTTTCAATTTTACTCATTCATTTATTTTTTTATTTTGTTGTTTTAATTTTCCAAAATATCGTAGCTCACCGGTTTTCATATCTCTTCATTTTATGTATTTATTTATTCATTTATTCATTTTTTCGTTTGAATTTTGGGAACTGAAGTTAAAACGAATTTTTCTAATTTTCGTCATTAAGGCGAGAAGCAAAGTGCACGTGTTCAAGACCCTCTTCGGTGCTTACATGGACAAAGCTCATCCTTACGAGGAACCCGTTCAACCTCCACCTCTCTGCGTCTTCAAATTCGATGCCGCAAAATTCACCGTCGTTCAAAACGCTTGCGAGTCGTTCGATTCTGCGATTGAAAAGTTCGGAGCTTTCGAATTCGACGATCCCGCACGAGCACGACGAATCGCATCGAATCCCGATGACTTTGAAAACAAAGTAATTCCAACAATTCATCACTTTCAAAAATTAAATTCAATCTCTACAGAATTTTCGTTTTTACGTTGAAATAATGAAAATTATTTTCGGAGTCGTTTGAAGTCGTTTATTTTCGTAAAATTCGTTATTTCTCCGGCTGAGTGTAAAAAAAAAATCTTTTTCGTTCGAATCGAAGGTTAAATACAAGAGCGGAAATGAAATATTTGTGATCGTACTTCGACGAACCGACGACGAAGCTTTTTTAGCTTTCGCTGGAAACGAGCCATATTTCGCGACCGAAGATAACGACGAGGCCGAACGAATGGCCGAGGAATATTTTCCAGTCGGAGCTGTCGACGTCTTAGTGAAAGATCCCGACGAGGAAAATGATTCTTACGAGAATTACGACGAAGACGAGGAATTTGAGGATGAGGAAGACGAGGAGGAAGATTACGAGAACGAAGACGAGACGAACGCCGATGTTCCACCGTCTTTCGTCGACCTTTCGATGTTTTGAACCAACAATAGTGTCGCAAAACAATTTTAGTATTGTTTATACAAAAATACAATAATACAAAAATACAATAATACAATAATACAATAATACAATAATACAATAATACAATAATACAATAATACAATAATACAATAATACAATAATACAATAATACAATAATACAATAATACATTAATACAATAATACAATAATACAATAATACAATAATACAATAATACAATAATACAATAATACAATAATACAATAATACAATAATACAATAATACAATAATACAATAATACAATAATACAATAATACAATAATACAATAATACAATAATACAATAATACAATAATACAATAATACAATAATACAATAATACAATAATACAATAATACAATAATACAATAATACAATAATACAATAATACAATAATACAATAATACAATAATACAATAATACAATAATACAATAATACAATAATACAATAATACAATAATACAATAATACAATAATACAATAATACAATAATACAATAATACAATAATACAATAATACAATAATACAATAATACAATAATACAATAATACAATAATACAATAATACAATAATACAATAATACAATAATACAATAATACAATAATACAATAATACAATAATACAATAATACAATAATACAATAATACAATAATACGATAATACAATCATACAATAATACAATAATACAATAATACAATAATACAAAAATACAATAATACAATAATACAAAAATACAAAAATACAAAAATACAAAAATACAAAAATACAAAAATACAAAAATACAAAAATACAAAAATACAAAAATACAAAAATACAAAAATACAAAAATACAAAAATACAAAAATACAAAAATACAAAAATACAAAAATACAAAAATACAAAAATACAAAAATACAAAAATACAAAAATACAAAAATACAAAAATACAAAAATACAAAAATACAAAAATACAAAAATACAAAAATACAAAAATACAAAAATACAAAAATACAAAAATATTTTTTCAATATTTTTTCAATATTTTTTCAATATTTGTATAGAGCGTTTTTTAATCCGAATTCAGAATTAGTCACGAGTGTCAAAAATAAGATTCTTCTTTTCTTCTTGAATAATTGTTTATTTTATTTAACTTTAAATAGATTTTTTTCTGTCATTAATTGTTTATTTTATTAACGTTTGCCCGAGCTTACGTGTGTTTGGAAGCTTATGTGGCAAAAGAAAGAGCAAAAAGCGAAACAAGATCTCATTCATGATTAATTTACCTCTCGACTACTTAATTATACCCATGTGAACAATCATGCACGTGAGTGACTCCTTGGCGGACTTTATTTACTTTTACTTCAATTTTTTTTTTTAATCTGCAGCTACTCGCGATTATCTACGATTTTCCTGCGCTTCGAAAGGTCGCAGCTTCCTTACATGTGTAATGTCTTCTCCAATTCGAGAAGAAACACCGTGATTGATGTCTAGCGCTCGTTTCAAGGCTGAATAGTGCGTATGTTGGCTGCCAAGCAACGTAACTAGCTTAATCTCATAACGCACAAAAATGCTACACACATTTGAATCTTCGAAAACATATGATTTGAAAAATCGATTGATAAAGAAAAATCAGAAATCCGTTCACAATTCTTCCATGTAGTTATTAAATTCCAGTTATTTTATTAGCACGAAAAATACAGAATCTCAAAGACGACGAAGCCTCATAGAATAAATGAATTCTTAAACCTAATTCCTACGCTCCATTTTTCAGGAATCATTTTTTAATTAAAGAAAAATGTTTACGCAATTAAAAAAAATCATACATTATTAATTATAATCATAATACTGACAATGATAACAATTAATCATCCATATCTATTCATATTATTATTTATTTACATGTATTAATATATCTATAATATGTTCCAATATTTATAGAAAAATACATCGATCTCCGTAATATAAAGAGTTCCTCTATAGATCAATTTAGAAAATCACTTCAAAGGAAAAACTTGTCGGAAAAGTTTTTATCGAATTCTTGCTCCGAGAAAACATATTTTTTCTCTCTCTCTCTTCGATGATTATTATTCCATTCTTGTTTGAGATTACACAACGAAGGAAAAGCCCAATTTTCCGGCCTAAGTCAACGTAACGCCGGACGTTTCGTGACCTTCGTTCCGTAAACTCGAGTCAACTCGAAGCGGTTATTTCCGAGAATACCGAGTCGATTCAACCTGCGGCGTTCCGTAATACATTCGAGTCAACTCTCGAGTCAACTTTTTCATCAACCCACGTCATTGTGGTAGGTCAAAGTTACTCAACCCAACCAACTCCACACCCGACGAATTTTCTTGTATGAAATCGCACCTTGAAAAATTAGGAGCATTGGTTTCAAATATTTCATTTTGTTTGTTATGATTTTTTGTATTTTGAACAGATCAGCACACGCTTGTGCGACTCATTTGTGTTTGCGTTCTCAAACATTTGTGTTGTCAAAAACAATGTTTATAGAAAAAGATCATCATCGGATCGCCCAATGTTTTTTTTCTTCGTAAAACACAACTCAACGAAATTCAAAAAATTAGGAGCAATTTTCAAATTTTCACAAGCGTCGATCTACCGCGCTTCCGCTCGGTCGGTAACAAAAACTGTAAAGCATTATTCTCGTCGGCGATCGATCGCACGGATAAAAAACGAGAACGATCGACTGTGCCCTAAAATTCTGCAGTCGATCGTTCTCGTTTTACATTCGGAAGCTCAACGCCGTCGGAGAAAAACGCTTTGCAACGATCGGAGCTTTTTTTCTCCCAGCCTCAGCGATCCGAAAAGGATGGAGAGGATGCGCAGCGGTCAAGCGCATCGCCTCAAAACGGTGGCGGGGGAGGGAGCTTGCGAAAGCTCGCGGAAATTCACGATCGCTGGAACCCGGAGAACGCTGGTCGGACGAGCCAACCGCCGAACCTTTGAGTTCGAAGGTCACGGCGAAAAAAAAAAAAAAAACGCATTCAAGCCCGCCAAACCGCGAAGCGCGCAAACGTCAGTAGATTCGTCCGCCAGGAGGCGTGGTAGGGAAGCGGGTATAAAACCGCGCGACGTTCTCGCGGGCTTTCAGTCCGTCCGCAGACGGTGATGCAATTGAACATTTCTTTCATTATTTTTTTGTCCTGCACAACCGGAGACATTGTTAAAAAGAATAAAAAAACAAAAAGAAATCATTGTTGATTAATCTATGTGCGTGATTTAAAAAAAAACAGAATTTGCGATTGATAATCGTATTGTAATAGATGAACAATTTGAAACTCGATTGAATATCTTGTTTTGAGCTCTGGATCATCGATTTTTTGTTAAATTGTTTTTTTTTCGAAATTTTGACGTGGACTGAATTGTGAATTTTTGGTGAAATTGTTTTGTTTTTCTTTTTCTTTTTTTTTTTTTGATTTTGCGTTATTAATGTCGTACGAAAGATTTGGTTTTTGCGAAAATTTGTGGATTAGGAAAATGTATTGGACTTTTGATGGACAAACATAACGAAAATATTCGCACTGCTTATGTTGTTGTGAATTGATATTTCGGGTTGAGAATATACGAAGAATTTGGTGATTTTAGATTATTCTTCGAATTTTTCAAATTATTGGAAAAGAAAAAAAGTGAAAAAAATAAATAAATTGGGAAAAGGGTTTTTCTAACATTTGTTTTTTTTTTTGCGGGGAGTGAAGTTGATGGTTCTGGAAAGATTGGTGTAGAACAATGGTCGTGAATAAAGTCATCATGTCGTCGTACAATCCAACACCACGTCGCAACTTTTTTTCGGGACTTAGCACCAAGGTAATATTATTATTGATTCACGTGTAATTGAATGAATGAATTCGTTGAAGAAACGAATAGAGCAAAAGCAAGATCATGTATTTAATGGATGAAAAATAATGAATTATATAATTACATTTATATGAATTTAAAAAAAATTATAAAAAATCATTTTAAATAATTTTGAAAATTATTGTTACAACTATAATTACATAGTCCATAGTAAATTCGATAAAATTATAATTAAAGTTGGAGTTATTAAATCATAGTCATATGTTAATAATTATTAGTTTATTCATAGAAAATTAAATTAATTTAATCATAAAGAAATATTCAATTCAAATTGTAAAAAATAATCAACTATGAAGAAATATTCAATTTAAATTTAAAACAATAATCAACTATGAAGAAATATTCAATTCAAATTCGAAGACATGATCAATTATATAAAAACTTTAAAGAAAATAATCGGAATAAAAAATAACAAAAAATGTAACTAATTGTTTAATATACGATTGTGTGAATTATTATCTGGAGAAGTAATGAAAATTTTAAATTTGTTTACTTGGTTTCCGAATTTACTGCTCATGCGCAGAAGCGGCGACGGCGCGAACTCACAAATGCCGCATCGAATAGTGAACGAATATAAATGACTGAAATTATTTGGAAAAAACGTGAATCCTTCGCGAAGATAAACGTCTTTATAATGCTTTTCATGTGCCCAGACGTGTGTTATCATTTTAATTCTACAGCGTCGTTTATTCTCGTCGATATCTTTTATAATTGCTCGTATTTTGATACCGAAATATTTACCTTCTACCAATCCAATATACTGGAACAACAATTTTCTTATTCAACTAATTTTTTTTCTTTCAAGAGTACGAAATAATTCTTGGCAAATTATTTTACCTTGTCATACCTGTTATTTTTTAAAAATAAAATTGATAATTATTTTATTAGTTGTACAAATAAAAGGAGTACTTTTTTTGTCACTTCTTCGCGAAATTCAGTATTGCACGCGAAAGTGTAAATTATGTAACACGAATGAAACATCGTCTGGTGAGAATATGCGAAGAAACGGGAAAATAAATATTGACAGGGAAAAAAATTGCTCGTCTCATCGGACTCGTTGGAACATGATTTAACGTTAATGAAAGCTCGTTACGATTTTTTTTTGTTCGTCGCAAATTTGCAAGACGCGAGAACACACATTTGCCTAACTTTGCAGATTGTGCAGCATAAAATCCATCATCCAGCGAGGTAGCTAATCGGGATACCTCAGACTAGATTGGCGCTCGTAAAACTTCGAAAAAATTCGCAGCGTTCAGGGTTAACCGGATTTTTTTTCGTTTCATTCTAGGCTGTCGTGTCTAGATTTTTTGTTTCGTTGTTTTTGTAAATAACTCATACATAATTGATCACTAAAGATCGTTGAGTAGATTTTTCAGGCTTCACGTTTTTATTCGGTACCAATAACTTATACCAAGAAAATCTTTGATTTTGAGAAGAATATTTTAATTTTTTTTTCATTTGGGAATAATATTTATTGAGTACAATTTTTTTTTATGCACACATTTTGAGAACACTTTGCTCAATCTGTTCAGAAGGAAACTTTTCGCTGAAGCTGCCCAGCGGGACTTTTTTAGGCGTGAATAGTTTATTTTTGTGAAATTCATTTAAACGAAACAATTAGAGTCCTTTATTTTAATCCTCTAGCTTTATCCGTATGAAGTACGCACGAGCGTTGACAATTAATATTGTAAATTTTTTAATTTTACGTAATTTGGCGTTTCGCCAGTGCGTCAGTGGCTTTGTCACGTTGCACACACCTGGTCGGCAGTGCGCAAATACAGAGAAAGAGAGAGAGAGAGAGAGAGAGAGAGAGAGAGAGAGAAAGACGAGAGAAGACGTTTTCGCGGTTCGATGATGCTGTGCACGCGCCGAATCCTCGGGGTGCCAATTAATTTCGACGAAAAGCGCGTCATTAAAGCTATGAAGCTCGGGACATTCGCTTCGTTACGCGGAATTTGTTATTCCACGAGAGTTAAATAGAAATAGAATTTTAACCAGGCTCAATAGAAATAGAATTTGCCGAATGGAATTTAAAAAATTGGTTATACAGTAATGACTTTTTGTTAATTATTATTATTATTATCATTATTATTATTATTATCATTATTATTATTATCATTATTATTATTATTATTATTATTATTATCATTATTATTATGATTATCATTATTATTTGTTTATGATCCAAATCAACTTTGAAAAAAAATTATATTACCGCTATTTAGGATTTGGCAATATCGATTGATGACAAAAAAAATGGATCTAAATTGCATTTTCATTATTTCTTTTTCGAATTTCTTAAAGAATAAAAATACAATTTTTAAAGATAGAGTTACAGAAATCTCTTACACGATAACAACTTTTTGATAATTATTATCATGGTTTTTATTATTTCATTTACACAATTCAATGAAAGTTCGTAAAGGAATTACACGAATCACGGATTCTAAATTTTGGAGTACCGATCGATTGCAGAATCAAATTATTCCAAATTTCATTTCCTCTCTTTCATTTCCAAGTAAAATTTCATTTTTTTTTCTCGTTGTCTCAAAAAATTGACGTTTTCGAGGATCCGGAAGTGGAACACATAGAGCATATGTTATTTATCGTTCTAGACCCTAAGTCGAATCTAGGTTCCGACGTTGTATTTATAGCCCATAGAGCACGGTGTGACAGCCGTTTCGTGAACGTTACACAGCTTTTCCACGTACCAATGCGTTTGTCTTGGGAGGCTATTTTCCTCACTTGTTCCCGTGTTACGTTCATGCGCACATGGAATACGCGTTATCGAAAATTTTCGTGCCGCAGGAAGCATCTCCAACGCTTTGTTTATTGTTTCAACCGCAAACCCTCGTCTGTCCGCGCTTATGTGCATAATCCTCCATCAGACCGCACCGAAAAAATCGGTTTTTTCTCTTCTTTTTCTTTTTTTGCAAAATCTGGATTTTTGCTAAAAATCGTGCAATTTATTCTTCATATTCTTTCGATCCACTATTATTATTATTGTCCGGATCTTCTCTCCTTTTGGAGTATTTATAAATAATAATAATAATGATAATAATAATAATAATCATAATCATAACAACGACAACAACAATAATAATAATAATAATAATAGTAATAATAGCAATAATAATAATAATAGTAATAATAATAATAATAATAATAATAATAATAATAATAGTAATAATAATAGTAATAATAATCATAATAATAGTAATAATAGTAATAATAGTAATAATAATAATAATAGTAATAATAATAATAATAGTAATAATAATAATAATAGTAATAATAATAATAATAGTAATAATAATAAATTATTGATTGATTCTTCTATTTTTATTTCATTTCATTCAATAACAATTATTATTTTTCTTCTCTCCTTTGACAGTATTTAAATTGATCTAAAAGGAGATAAGAATAAAATAATTATCATCGAATAAAATGGAATAGAAATAGAGAAACTGATTAATTAATTATTATTCTCATACTATTATCATTATTATTATTTCCGTTATTATCAATATTATTATTGAAATACTGGAAATAATTTTGGTCGGCTCAATCGAGCGACCCATAGTCGAGCCTTTCTCTCGGGATATCGTCAAGAATATCTCGCAAAACGAGTTTCGTCGAGTTCCCAAGTTGAAAAAAGAGGAGAAAAAAAATGAAGTGAGACAAAGGTGGTCACTGGTCCGAGTTGCAGAATCGTAAGTTCAGCGAGAAATGAGAATGAGCGCAAGCAGCGAAAGGAAAAAGGGTTTGAAAAAAACATTTAAAAAATTTTAAAGGAATATAAATTCACAAAAAAAGCAAACACGACAAAAAAAAAGTAATGCAAAGCAAATTCGAGCCTTGAAGTTTCCATCGTAGATAAGCTTGATGCCCGCAAGTGCCAGAAAGTGCTTCGTTAACATTGAAATACATTGTGATAAATACGGCAAATAAAAATCTGCATAAAACGAGTAAAATCCGTGAGATTGCAATTAAAAAGAGTAAAAAAAACCTGTTGGTCGACATTTAACGATTTTTTTCTCTTGTGTATTGGCTTGTGAACGATGTAATTGCACTCGTAAAAAAAAAAAAAAAAAAAAAAAAAAATCGGTGATAGATAATTATTTTCGTATCGAAACATTTATGGAGCATTAATGGGTGTTATTATTTTTTATCGTCGTTAATCGATTCGTCGGGCCTTAATGACGGTGTTTCGCGCAGAAACAACGAGTCCGACACGAATCATCGACGGAAGCCTTTAAAAAATCTCGTACATGAAAAAGAAAATAAGTTCTTTTACATTACTTCTCATGTTTTGATTTTTGTAATGTATTTTTTTTTATGTTTCCATTTTTTTAAATATACAATTCTTATGTTTTAATTGGACATTATAGATAAAATAATTGCGACGATTATTAATTTTTTTTTTTTTTAATTTGTAAATCTACTTTGAGAGAAAGCGGGAAGGAATTTTACTGGATAATCGACCCTGAAGACGCGCAGCATCCGCTTCGCGTAGGTGTTTACATCGATTCTCGTATATTCTTCGTTTATCGATGCCGCCGGTTCGCCGATACGTCGATGTGCAGCGTCGTCGCAGAGAGTCGCGAGAATGAAAAAAAAAAGCGAAAGGGGGAAAGTACCTATATATGAGAAAAAGAAAAAAAGATTGAGAAAAAAAATCTTGGCGATGCAATGAAGCAACGGCGTTAATTGATTTCAACTCCGACTATAATGCAGAGAGTTGCGGGAGACTTTGCGGCTGATCGGGGAAAAATTCTTAAGGCGATCGGGATTGTACAGGCCGGCTGCGAGAAATTGCTAAAATTGTGGCTTGTCTGATAAAATATTTTCAGTAAATCGTTTTCTTTTAAATAATTAAGAAAATAAATGACTGAGAAAAATAAGGGGAGGAAAATGATAGTAAGAACGGACAGATAGTCCTAATTGAATTAATTAATTAAATACCGAAGGATAATATATTTTTGAACAATTTCCAACGTGCTAACATAATTAAAAAATTCAAAGTAAAGAGAAAAAAAAATTATAGTAAAATTCAAGAAATGAAATTTTTCCATAGCGAAAAATTTTGTTTATTCACTAAGAATCTATTTACATTTTTTTCAATATATTATTACATCATGTATTTTTATATATCACTAACTCAACTCGACTGAATATTTTCTTCTAAAAAAAAAGGAACATTCACAAATATTTCCCCACTAATTGACTCACAAATTAAAAGAACAGTGAAAAAAAATGCTTTCTTCTCAATTGGAATTCTCGTTTAAATCTTCCGATCGGGAGATAAACTTCACGAAGGGATATTCAAAGGGTTAAAGACGACCGGAAGCTCTTAATGATATCATCATCGCGTTCTCGGGTTTGCAACCGTGGTCAATGTCGACAACAACGACGACGACGACGTCGACGACGACGACGACGACGGTTGCGAGACAACCGCGATCAAGGGGAGCACACGCGAGTAATTGCAGTGCTTGTACGATTAGTGTGGAAGAGCAATTACTGGCACGAGCCGACCAACACCTCGCACTCTCGCTCATCCATGCCCATTGACTACCCCGCATCGAGCTCGTGCAACAAACGCGTTCCGCACGCAGCCATATCGTCGGCTATTATCGACACAAGCGGCTATTATTATAATTCCTCCAACCTTAATTATCATTACGACGATAATCAACCGATTAACCCAACCGTTATTAACTCAATAACAATCAAACGTGTAAACACGCCATAAACCATCCCAACGGAATACAATGGTGGTGCCAAAACGGGTCTACAATTATTTTTGAAGAAATTTCATCATGAAAATATATTTTTTTTCATATGTTAAAATAATTGTAAATATCGTATGTAATTGAAAAATTTCGGCCCTTGAATATTTTTCCACGAAATTGTAAATTGGAATTTTTTAGAATGTTGTAACTCAAATAATGTTCTAAAAAGAAATGAATAATCGGGAAAATAGTTAATAATAAATTAAACAAAAATATCATAAATGAAATATTTTTTTCAAGAAATTGGATTTTTTTTTTGCATTTGGAATCGAAATTCCAAAAAATGTTATCACTCCACTATTTTTTACAAAATTATTAATAGAGAAAATCAAAACGAAAATTATAAAATTCGATATCGGAATTCGAATATGAATTATCAGAAAACCCGTAAATAATTTTAAAAAATAAATTTCACCGCTCCAATATTCTCCTAAAGGATTATAAAGAATAATAAAAACCTTTTTTTTCAGACTTAGATTTCTTTGTGACGGGTTCGAGCCGTTTTGACGTCGACGTCGGTTATTCGCGTCACGTAAAAGTCGTATAAATAAATCCGTCGCGAATTAACACTGGCCGGATCGTACCACGTGATATTGTACGGACGCACGTAATCGCGAAAACGTTGAAGCCTTTTTCATAGCAATTGCATTATTAACGCTGGTTCAAAATGTACAGAGAAAAAAAATTGGAACCCAGTTATTGCATAAAACGTTATTTTCATTCTTAATGACAAAATTATTTTCATTTTCATTATTACAGTAAGACACGACTCTTAGAATATTAAATATTTACAGCGTTCACAGCATTTAAGTTTCCCACTTATCGATCGTATGCATTTGTTAATATATCCCTTACGATATCAACTCGTTATAATCGATCGTTAAGAAAACTCTCGCTACGACAACGTAAATAACTCAACGACTCGACTCGACTTTCGTTTCGTCGTTATGCAACGCAATTCATTGACATTATTTCGGTGACATTACGTCGACGACCTTTTTTTCTACCTCTTTTGGGTAATCGAGAGAATTATTTGTTTCCAATAAAAATGTATAATTATTTTTTAACCTGGACAGACATGACGACGTAATATTTATTATTTAAAAAACAAAATGAAACATTTCATACAGCTTGCTGGCGTATTTTTATTTATTTTATTATTATTATGATTATTCCGATTATTATTATTTTGCACATTACATCCAAAATCAAATTATTTCCTATTTCATTTTTATTCTTTCCCTTCTAAAAAAAATTTTCTAACTCAATAGAAGTAGAATTTTTCCGGATAAAATTTCAAAAAATTACTACACGATATTAACTCTTTGTTTATTATAATCATTGTCATGATGATAACAACCTGGACAGTTTTGACGACGTAATATTTATTATTTAAAAAACAATATGAAACATTTCATACGGCTTGCTGGCGTATTTTTATTTATTTCATTATTACTATTATTATTATTATTATTCCGATTATTATTATTTTGCACATTACATCCTCTCGATTACGTGCGTATGAAAGTTGCGGGAAACGCACGTGTGCGACTGAATGACGTCCGTGAACGGATCAGAACAGGACGACAACGACGACGGCGACGATGGCGACGACGATCACGATCGCGAGCCGCATCTCGGCTTCTTATATAGTGACTAATCGCCGTCGCATCCGTGCCATGGCTGCGCTCGTTGTTGCATATCTTAAAGTGCTTGCCATGTACATGGGGCTCGTGACCCTTTCGTGATTCCACGAAGTACATCGCACTTAATATCACTTCATTCTCCATCCACCTATCCAACCACCTATACGTCTTTCGCGATAACGTTTATTTCAATTAAATTCAGCCGGGCGTGTACGTTTTTCGTTTTTTTTTTTCAGAATTTATTCGTCGTTACGTCGTAATTTCCTTCGACGAGAAAGTTTTTGCAGTTATTATTTATTTGCTATTAGTGATCGTTTTTTTCTCTCTCTCATTTTATTTTGATGGTGACTTGTTTATTTGTTTTTTGTCGAGTTTTTTTTAATTGCTATTTAGTATTTAATATTGTTTAGTCGTTTTTCCTTTATGAGAGATTTTTTTTTCATTTTTCTTTATTTGCTATTTATTATTATTTTCGAATGGACATTTTTTTTCGATTCTATTATTTATAAGTGTCTATCATATTTATTATGGAATTTTTTTTCACCTTCTTTGTTCGCAAATTATCATTACTTTCTCAATTTCAGTATTTAATCGTGTCTATGATATAAAACTCTGCATCGTTCTTTTCTTCATAACAAACGTTTTCCCTCCAATTTTCATTCATTCAAATTTTATTACAATTTCATTCAAATCTATTGTCATTAAATTTAGGTTATTTCTCTGAGAAATGTTGTTTACGAGATAGAATCTCGTGTCGCCGTTTTCTTTGTCATGAATGTTTTTCCCCCTTCGCTTTTTATCTACATTCTTAAATATATTCGAAACCGTGTAAACTGTATATTATTAGGTGGACCACCCTGTTCTAGAAAGAGACCACCACAGTGGTTTTCGTGGGCTTCCCAGAGTTAGGAAATTAGCATTTGAATAACCATCGCGTCGACGATGAATGACCCAATGTCGCTTGACCACAGCGACATTTTTTTCCCCTTGCTTCACATCGGCATTTATCAAGTTCACAAAAAAACCCTAAGCACCTCCGTATCAACCCTAAAAGCTCCAATCATATCCTTCGCACTCAACTTCTCTAATAAAAATTTGAATAAACAATGAAAAACGGGCGTGGATCGAATTTCCGAACATTCAATGTTCCGACAGATCGATAAATCGAATCAAAATGATCCGAAAAATAAATGTTCCGAATCGGCATGGCTCCGACTGTCAACGTTCCGAAAGATCAAAATCCCGAAAACCAAACCATCGTCGGGTCAAAACTTTCACAGGCCACCAAACGGCCGTCCGAATGGAATAAGCCACCCTCACGCCCTTGACGAAGTAAAACTATTGTCCAAATCTTTATCTAATCCGCCTCCAAATTTCTGCCATCATTGACAGTCGCAGCCATGGCGATTCGGAACATTTATTTTTCGGAGCATTTTAATTCGATCTATTGACCCGTCGGGATATTGAATGTTCGGAACTTCGACCCGAGGCTGCAAAAAAATAATAACCAGCGTTCGTACAGTTAAAAAGATTGAAAGATTGAAAAATAGTTTGGAACAAAAATTTGTATCTACTTTGTACCTTGATGAATTTTTTTCTCGAGCTTTTCGTGGACGCTTGAGGGTTTACTTTGGCTGCGCAGCCAAAACTTTGGTTTTTTTGTGTTGTTTTTTAATTCGCTACTCTGTTGCGAACGTTCGTGACTTCGTTTCCGAGAAAAAGGTTCGTCGAACGCCTTAAAATTCCACGCGTAAACTTCGTTCTGTTCCACTGACCCAGTCACGAGCGACGCAAGGATTCGGGTAACGAAAAAAATGCATGCATCATAAATTCGCGTGTGAGAAACAATGAAAATAAAAGATGAAGCAAACATCTGGTATCAAAATAAATGTCAATAATTGAGATAAATACAGAATTAAATAAGAATGAAATCGGTCAAACCGAATAAAATCGATTAGATCAAATTAATTGAAATTGATGAACAAGAAAATAACTGAATTAATTAGAATTAATATGCGAATGTTGTGTAATAAATACAAAAGATAAAAATTCATTGAATCTAGGGAAAAAATTATTAAATAAATAACCGTGACCATTCGGACGAAGGAAAGAAGAAAGAAAGAAAATTCAAATAATAAAGATAAATTGAGAATTAAAATGAAATCAGTAAACCGTATAAAATAGATTAAATAAAATCAATTGAATTTAAAGAACAACAATAGAGTTACAAAAAATAAAAATAAATAGCCAAATGAAATATAATAAGTAAAATTGAAGTATAACAAGTAGAAATGGAGTATAATACGTGAAATTTAAATATAATAAGTAAAAATCCATTGAATCTAAGAGAAAAATTATTGAATGAATAACCGTGACCGGTGGGACGAAGGAAAGAAGGAAGAAAAGCGAAGAGGACGACGCTCGTCCTTATTCACGAACGTAGTTGAAATTCCTTGACTCGTGAGTCACGTCGTGAAGCCTCGGGCCTGAGGGCTCCTCGCACGCACACAGTTTCTCTCGTTTCACCGGCCGGAACCGTCTGCGGCTGGAGAAATTCCAGAGGCCTGTGAACTGGACGACCACAGGAGGCAAAAGTGACGATGCAACGTCCGGAAGTTTCCGGAATGCTTGCTAAATAATTATTTTCTTTATTATTTCCATTCTTTTTTAACCCCTAGGCTGTAACGTTATTTCCAACACCTTAACTCTGTAAGCATGGATCACTCGTGCCTGGCGTTTCTAAAAAGTACTCCAAAAAGTACTCTCAAAAATTCCACGAAATTCATAAAATCTTATCAATAATCCTAATATAAGGATCAATCATTATATTACTGGATTATTCATTTGTCTGATTCTCCGAGGTTCCGAACGACTCATGAAAATTCAGGATATTAGTTTGAACCCTTCAGAATAGGAAAACCATGGCAAGAAAATTTTATCAAATTTCCAAAATAGCGAAAAAAAATCAGCAAGGAGGCAATGCGTAAAAAAAACTATTTTTTACTAAAAAAAATCATAACTCTGACAATTTTTAATATATTTTCATAAAATTATATTTTATCATAAAATAGATAATATATTTTCGCTTGGGGGACATTTTGACCCCGGAAGACCGCGAAGAGTTGAACAATATAATCTTATAAGCACATAAAAACGCGAAAAACGCGCCATTTAGGCAAGGCGCACGAGTGAACTATGGTTATAGGTTAAGGTTTAATTTTTTTTTGGATCTTTTAAAAATACTTTTGATTCGAAGATTCGAATTTTCGTCTGACTTTGAACTTTCTCGGTCCCATTATTTCGATCTCCTTCTCACGTTTCGTACGTTGCACCGCGTGCTTACCGAGACCTCGGGTGCGGACATTCGCGCTCTGAATTTCAATGAGCGAAAATAAAAAAAATACATTCCAAGATGAACGAAGCTTGGAATGACTCACACGAACGAGCGGGAAGGGATTCTCTCCCGTGTCTCTTTATTAGGCCAAGACGAGATCAGGAATTTTGTTCAATTCACACAAGCGACTTCTCGTGAGATTGATTATAATACCTGACAAACCTATCCGCCTATCTCATGCCAGAAAACAGAATTTTATTGAAAATAGCTTTGAAAAAACGGAATTTGAAAACATCTTAATTTAATTCAGCGAGTCAAATATTACAACTTTCCGGAAGATTTTACATTTTTTTAATTCCAATGAATATTTCCGAAATATAGGTAATTAAACATATTTTGCCGCAGAGAAATTTCTGTATAGAAAATAAATTGTTCATTAATTTATACAGATATAATTTTAAAATTTATATTATTTCTAATTATAGATAAATGAAAATTACTAATTAATTGAGCAATAAATAAAATAATAATTTTCGTTTGTTTATTATTATTATTATACGATTATATGTATTATATTGATATATATCTTTAAATACGATTTTGAAATTTCTATCTATAAAGATTAATATAAAATTTATTTTTCTATAAGTACAAAAATTTTCCGAAAGTTTCCACCCCAAAAATATTTTGAATTACTCAACGGTAAACACTAATATGTCAATAAAAGCAATGAAAAAATTCATCAAACGTTGATTGCGCACGGAATAAATAATCGAACGATCAATCTGTAATCAAAATCTGGTATCGCGCGTGCTCGATGATTCATAAAATCATGAGCCAACGCACGTTCGATGTTATCAATTTTTTTTTTTTTTCTCATTTCAAAGCATCGCGACAAGTGTCGTCATGGTGCAATAAACGATTATCACACACATGACGACGATAACGCCCTGCGTGTAATACTAACGGAACGATTGCCCTTGATTTCCCCCTCTTCTACCCTGCAGCTCCTCGTCTCCGCTCTTCCTCCCCCTCGTACCGGGCTATCATCTTCTCCGCCCGACATTATTGCGAATGAGACCCGACCTTGCGCTTCCTGTTGGCGGGTCTCGCGGAACAACGATGATTCACGTACGCATCACCGATTGCCCGCCAGCAGCACAGCGCCACCGACGACCGCAACCACGTTTTACTCATTCTCATTCATTCTTTTTCATTTTTTCTTTCTCGTTTTTTTTTTTTTCATTCGCGTATCACGCGTCAGATCCGTAGTAGACGATTTCTCCGCCGTTACAACACGGTGTTATTTGCTCACGGAAAAATAATCCATCACAATCCAATCACAAAAAAATACGTTTTTTTACAACTTATTTATTTATTATAAATAAATTTTTTTTTTAAATAAAATTTAAAAAGAATGAAATAATAAATAAAATGAATTGATAAATAAATAATTTTTTTTTTCGAATAAGATGCGTCGTAATAATAATATAAAAAATCATAGGCTGAAGGACCTCAGTCGATGGCCTATTGGTAATATTGACTGCAATTCATGTATAAATAGTTATATATAAACGCTACTCTAAAAATTGTTTAAAGAAAAAAAAATGGTATTCCTGCAAACTACTGCATTATGTTGCCAATAAATACATTTACTACTACTACTACTTAAATTTTGCAATTTTGTAGTTATCTTTCGTTTGCGTATCACGCGTTAGATCCGTACTGGTGGATCTCTCTGTGATACAACACGGTGTAATTTGCCCACAACAAGAGACTCTAAAAATAATTCATCACGACCCAATCACGAAAATTACATTCTTCTACAATTGTTAAAGATAAAAATAAAATTAAAAACAAACGTCGAATTTTGCAATTGGAATATTTTTAAGATTCTTTATTGTTTCAATGTAAGATTTTCAATAAAAAAATAAAAAATTTAAATACACCGGAATTTATTAAAAATTATACTTAACGTCTCATCTATAATGATAATAATAATGATAAAAAAAATAATAATAATGATAATTCTAGCAAGAACTTGAAGAAATAAAAATCACGAAATATATAAAAATAAAAAAATCAAAGATATACACATAAAATATTTCAATACCAAAATATTACTTTATAATGCACTCAATCACTCCGTTTATTTTAATGATATATACTCTAAATATCCACCTAATTAGTATATACGTGTTTTGCAACATTCACATACCGACATAAAAGATGGCGCACCCGGTATATTCAACGTCTCATTTGTAAAAATGATTTATTTATAACTGAATCCTTCCTGCTTAATCATTTATAGATAAATTTAACCGTGTATAACTCGTGTATAAAAATGGTCGAGGGATCGACGCACTCAAGAATATAATAACCCTCTCACCCATCGACCGCAACCGCGGTAAACGCGGAACCATCGGAGTCGAAGTGTCGAGTCTCCAATTAGAACGGAGTCACGGAGTCACAACTAAAACAATCGTACTCTGAGAAATAATCGACGATGCTGCGGTAAATTAATGTTGTGCGAGTCTCGACGCGTTACGTCACCGGTAGCGAAGCAGACGGGATGAAAGTGGTTGGGTGGGGAAGGAGTTACATGCGATGGGGCGTCGGGGAGGCTCTGATTCCTAAGAACTCGTCGAGAATCCAGAGATGATTCATACAACGCGGGGTTATCGGCACCGCGGAGCCGGCGATTGCTTGATTCGCGTCTTTTTGAAAAATTAAGCGCGCGTGATATCAATAACACAATGATGATAATAATTTTTCATTC
>OZ020178.1:4637042-4686945 GCA_963971145.1 Sussaba pulchella
TGAATCGATGGATCTTCGCTGCGGTTGCGTGCATCGATTCGTCGAATCCTTGCTTCAACTTCCCTGTTAGCTCGTCAGATGGTTATAGCTAATTTTAGCCCGCTCTGCCAAGGGAGAACATGGTTAACGTGTATTGGTAATTGAATTCCTCTACATCTGTATCGTCCTCAAGCGATGCAAGTGCGAGATCGAGGTGCCACATCCGATTTAGAAACGACCCTCGCGTTCCTCACCGCTGCTTTTGGTTCATCTACTTTTGCACTACTAGACGTTTGCGTACATACCCCACACACACACACATTTTGTGTAGATGATTTATCCAACCACGTTGTCTCGATTTTTTATCTATTTTATATTGTTTATTTTTTATCGAATTATTTGTTTGATGACAGTTTGGTATATTTGTTATCGTAGTATCATTAGGGATGGTACGTTTATAGTTCATTCGTAGTAAACAGTTGAAGGTGGTCTGATATAGATGTAGACAATTGATGCAACCATCGTTTTTCGATTTATTTTTCTATACGTCTCAATTTAATTTTGTTTATTTTTTATTGAATTGTTTGTTGAATTAGAGTTTTGTATATTTTTCATTATATTATTATTAAAGATAGTATATTTGTAGTTTCTTTTATAGCATACAGTTGAAGGGTAGTATGGTATATATATTTAGAAATTATCCAACAACTATATTTTAATTTACTGATCTATGCATTTTAATTTAATTTTTTAATTTTCTATCAACTTATTTATTTAATTACAGTTTGTTATAATTCTTATTATAATGGGACCGTCTTCCAATCAACGTCTTCAATTTTCGTTCAACAACCCTCTCCCTTACTCTATGGATTCTCTTCTATAAAAAAATATTGCAAAATAAAATTCTCGAAACTACAATTTAAAAAAAAAATCCAATCTCATCTTAAAATATACAGATTAATTGTTCCTACGATCTAAATAACGCTACTGAGTCCGCGCCACAGCCCGAGCCTCAGAGCTAATTCCAAACTATCTCGAAGTTCATCAATTCCATCATAAGAATTTTTCAACCTAATCGAGCTGACCTTACCGAGAATTACGTCGCAAGCGACGTCAAAACTCGTCGTCCGAAGTGACGCCTCGTGCGTCTCGTGCGTGCACACGACACAGTCTCGGTGCTCATAGCGTGGGAGTGTTTGGTGGTTTCGGATTATACAGTACACTGCGACAAAGGGAGTAGGGCGAGCGAGTAATTACGAGGGGCATTAAAAAACGTCAGAGTCTACGCTACAATTCGTCGAATACAACGAACGTTTTCATTGAGACCGTTCGTGTTCGTGTGTGTGACATCAAAGCCAAGTGCTTGAATGAACATTCGCGTCATCGACTGTAATCTTAATAAAAATAATGATAATAGTAATGATAATAATAATAATGATAATGAAAATAATAATAATAATAATAATGTAAATAATAATAATAATAATAATAAAAAATAATAATAATAATAATAATAATAATAATAATAATAATAATAATAATAATAATAATAATAATAATAATAATAATAATAATAATAATAATAATAATAATAATAATAATAATAATAATAATAATAATAATAATAATAATAATAATAATAATAATAATAATAATAATAATAATAATAATAATAATAATAATAATAATAATAATAATAATAATAATAATAATAATAATAATAATAATAATAATAATAATAATAATAATAATAATAATAATAATAATAATAATAATAATAATAATAATAATAATAATAATAATAATAATAATAATAATAATAATAATAAAAGAAATAATAATAATAATCATAATAAAAATAAAAGAAATAATAATAATAATCTACCAACAATCAATACAAAAAATTTTTAAATAATAAAAGAACTCAACTACTGAAAAAAAAATCTCTAATAAAATTCTCCTCCGAAAAAATCCTTCTCTTCTTGTAAAAAAATTCTTATCGGTGGTTTTTATTGAATTTATTGATTGTTAGTGTGCTGCAATATTTAGTTGGTCTTGTGATTCAGTGTGACGTGAAACGTTCGTAGTAAAACGTGGCGGTTACTCGTGGTCGGGACTCGAACGAACGATTGACTTGTTGCGTCATCGGGCCATGAATGGAAGTAGTCGTCATGAAGTTATATCAGCCGTTCGGACAGCGTCGACGAGTTGATCTATGCAGTTTGTTATTTTGCTGCGTCGACGAATAACCGATTCGCTTGTTTTTTTTTTCAGTCGAATTTTGCACTATCATCATCCGCGATCATTTTCAATTCATTTTTTTCTTCATTTGTTATTCATATTTCTTTTTTTTCTTTTTCAGAATTCGATTGAGTTATTCTACATTGGGACGACAATTTTTTTGTTATCCATTTTTTGAATTCTTTTCTCTATTTTTTTCATGCTCATAGACGATTTATTATATTTGCTTTACATTTTATTAATTTTTTTTATTTTTCAGGATTCATTTGATGTTTTTTAATTTTCGGACGACAATTTTCTGACAACAGTTATCCAATTTTCCAAAAATATAGATTTTTCCATATTCGTAAATAATTTATTATGTTTGCTCAGATTTTTGTTTTCATTTGGCATTGGTTGAAGTTTCAAATTAAAAAATATTTCTGGATATTGAGAATCGATCGAGCGAGTTTTACGATCGAATCGTGCATAATTTTATCCAATCAAAGAGGATCATAAAATATACAGTTGGATTCTCGTTTCCTATTTATTCATTTTTGCTTGGTATTTGACGACGCGACTTCATTTGGTTGACCGATCGACTCGATGACTAAACACGTCGATTCGGTAATAATAGAACTGAACATTACGCAAATGTCATTATTTTGCGGTTTTTCCTTGTTTATCTTTTTTTCAAATCCTTTTTTTTATCACATCCGTGACGAAATGCGATAGGATGACTCAAGTATCTCTGAGCTGCGGTTACGTAGGTTAGATATTAGCATCGGTGATTAGCGAAACGCAGATAGTGCTTATAAAGAAAGCGAAAAAAAAAATTCTTATCACGCATGAAAAAAAATTGTCGATAAAAGATTTTTGTACGATTAGCCAACGTTTATTTTAAGCATTTTATATTTGTGACGACATTGATAAGAAATTTCGATGTCGATAAGAAAATTATTGAATTATTATTAATATGAAATCGATGTGTGCGTGTCGATTATAATAATTTTGATCGATTATCGGTTTAGCTTCGGACCGATTGAACTTCGATCCGATGACTAATTCGCAATAATTGAATAGATATGTCGCAGCTTCTAACTATTCCGAATTTCCGGATATCATTGACTCACTATTCGCACGCTTTCTTCGACGCTTTCTTATCGGTTACAGCGAAAAATTCATAGAAATCTGCAGTACGAGAAAATTGATAATTCACACTTAGTCATCACACATCCTCAAACATTATCCGACGTCAATGTCTTATCACAAAATTATTTTTTAATATTCTTCAAAACATATCACAAAAAAAAAGATTAACAGTTTATCAATATTACACTATCATAATATAAAATCATGTATTATATTATTTGTATTATTTATTTATATTACATTACAAATTATATATATTAATATCAATATTTATATCATATTATTACATTATATTACATGCATACATACAATATTATTTTATGATATGCATTTTAATTTGATTTCATTGAAATTTCCAATTTTTTAAATTTCAAACACCAAAGAAATACAAAAATATCGACTGCCAAAAAATTATAAAAACTGTTAATCAACTATCACAATACTCAATGATCTTAAAAATTAAAAATTAAACCCATACAATTAACAGAAAAATTCCAAAAAATAATAAAAACTTCCACAAAAATTCCACAATCCTTGAAAAACAAAAACTCATTCAATAAAGTCAACAAATCATTAATCAAAAAATAATTATCCACCACCGGAATCAACGTAAACCCTCAAACCTTTGTCAAAAATCGACCCTCCATCGAACCAAACCCACCCAACCGGCGTCGAATCATTTTCTCCGGAATCCCGGAAGTTGGCTAGTGTCGATTCACCTTCCGGTCGCACTTTCCCTACTCTGGACCTCGTTTCACACCTAAATCGCAGGTATTTCACCTGTCAAGTGTTACGATATATGCGCCCTTCCCTCCCCTCCTTCTCCCCCCGGCTTCCAAACGTTCGTTCGAGTATCGAAGCCCATCGTCGTGTGTGAACCGCGATCATACTATGATTCATACATTCTCGGTATCGGCGTCTGCAGCGGTGGGAGAAAATTCCGTATCCACTTCTTTTCACGCCTCTGTGCTCCTCCTCGTACAGACACTGATATCGCTTCCAAGCCTTTACCCTCCCCCCGTCCTCCCCCACCAACGTCTTCTCGACGAGACACGAAGCACAGCTGGTCGAACTCGCGTGTGTCGCCTTAAAGTCGCTGTCACTCGGCTACTCCACCGTCAGTCGTTACGTCGCGATACCGGTGCGATCATCGTACGATCGTAAAACGATCCGCGTAAACACATCTTTTTCGTTGACGTTGTTGTTGTTTTTTTTTTATTATTAAACAATGGCAGCATCTTTTGGCGCTTCATAATAAAGTGCCCCGATAATGTGGAGTGATTGAGACGATAAGGATTTTTTTTTGTACTCAATTGCGGATTTTTTCGTGTGAGTTTGGAAATTGTGTGGAGTTTTGATATTTGAACTGTTGGAGATCATGAGGAGATTATTTATTGATTGGTGGTGATTTTGGGGGAAGATTTGGGGAACGGTGTAGTTTATTTCGGGATTATTCTGAAAGAATGAATGTCTCGTTGTGGTCAACCCAGCTGGGCGCTCGTAGACAGTCGAGTGTTGATTCGATTTGATATTGGCGAGGTTTGATACCATTTCCATGGGATTTCACGAAAATTTTCTACGTAGGATGATATTTCTCTGGAAGGACGGCACCTGATATTTCCGTGTATTTCCAGCTGGGCTCCTAAGGTGCAGAATTTCTACATTGACCATATCTTCTTCTCCATATTATTTTGGCTCGAGTTTATTTAGAATTCCATAGAAAATCAAGTTAAATGACCTCGGAAAACACCTGATATTTCCGTGTATTCCCAGCTGGGCTGCGAATTATAGAATCTTCACTTCTGGAAAATTATTTTCCTCGTATTATTTCGGCTAGAGCTTATTTAGAATTCCATAGAACACGAAGTGGGCTGACCTTAGAGGGCACCTGATATTTCCGTATACTCCCAGCTGGGTTCCTAATTGTAGATTAATAACATTCGAAAATGTATACTCCTCATATCATCTTGGCTACAACTTTTACAGAATCCCACAGAACCCACCCTGAGATAACCTCGGGGCACTCGATCCATATTTCCATGGATCCCCAGCTGGGCTCGTGATTGTAGAATCTTAACCTTCGGAAATTTTTCTTCCTCATATTATTCTAGCCAGAATCCATTCGGAATTCCGTAAAACACCAAATAGGTTGACCTTAAAAGTCACCTGATATTTCCGCGTACTCCCAGCTGGGCTCCTAATCGCTAAATTTTCACATTCGAACATTTTTTTTCCTCGTCCGATTTCAACCAGAAGTCCTACACAATCCCACTTGAACCCCACGTGGGATCCATCGAATAACCCGCGAAGATTCCAACCAACCCAGCTGGGCTTTTGTCCATAATACTCCATCTCGGTTCTTCCGCTCTATCAGAAATCCGCAAAACTGTCCAGCATCCCACGGAATTTTGATTCTAATCATCGTACAACCCTTCACAAACCCAGCTGGGACGTAAGAAAGTTGTGGAAAAAAATAAAATAATAAATTTCGAACGAGAGTCGAGTCGGGCCGAAACGAACGCGCGCCGGAGCGGCTTCGAACTCCGCATTCCATGGCTCTGAGCCCGCTCGCTCTCACCCGTCTCGTTTCTTTTACCGTCTCGTACCATCCTCACGTATCTCCATCACGCCCGAGACCAGTTACGTGTACCTCCGAAGGGACATTATCGTGTTCCACGAAGATTAAAAAAAAAAAAACTTTCGTTTTTTAAATTCTAAAACGCTCGCACATTTCTCTCGCAATATTGCTTCAACAACCTTCATATTTATTTGTTGACTTATTTTTAAGTTATTTTATTTTCTCGTTCGAGAATTAACGCGGTTGTGGGTTTTTTAATTGACCGAGGAGTTATTCTATTTGATTTCGAATGATGCATCGATGACTTGCAGCGATTGAACGTAATTGCGGAATATTTCTTTGTACGTTTCCGCGATGCCGCGGATTGTCGTTGGGATGCTGGATATCATCATCTCGGAGACTTTGATTTTAAACTTGAATTGATTGTTTTGTTGTTGTTGTTGTTTTCTTTTGTTTTTTTTATTGGCATTTATGTGCTTAGAACGATGGGGAATTTGCTGCGATGATTTGTTATCGTTGGCAAACCGAAGAATCGATTGATTGTTGTTGGATGCAATGCGATGATGGATTATCGAGTTTGTGATAACATCGTTGGTTGATTCATGAGCCGACGACGTTTAACGCGTGACTTCCGTCTTATAGCCACTTCCTTTGCTTCGAACGGGAGGCTCGTGCTTAGTTCCGGTCTTGATGTTATTTCCGTTAATCGACGATCAAAATGTAGTCAATTTCTAAAATCATTTTTTTTTCTCAAATGCGAAATTACGAAATCTGTGTAATTTAAAAAAAAATCAGGTTGGGCTAAACGATATGGAATGAATAAATAAATAAATGAATGAATTAAATGAATAAGTAAATAAATAAATGACAAAGATTTTGTTGAAACAATTTTTTGGAAGATAAAATACGACTGATGAAAATTTAATGGAAAATATGTGAAAAATCGATGAAATTATTTGCAGTGATTGACGTTATATGAACGCGTCGCGTTCATCGGATATTTTATGAATGAAATCCTACGAGGAAAGGCGCGTAGTGGGTGATAGTGACGGTGCTGCCACGAGGCAAGGCCAACAACGCAACGTAAATGGCAAACGACGTGAATTCTTCAAAATTGTAAGTTGCAATCGTCCACATCTCTGTGATGTCGATACCTCGTCGTTTTGCGACATTGCTTACATCCGGTTTCGTCGGGCATTAAAGAAAATCCATCATTGCAGGCTTAGACGAAATTCTACATATTTTTGGGGGTTTTGTTGTACCGAATAATTGTTTTTGCAATTTAATTTTTGGAATGTTTGGAACGTTATTTTTCAGGAATGATTTTTATTTTTCATTTCTTTCATTGAGATTAAGAAACTTTGAATGATGAAATCAAATTAGGGGATTATTTTTAAATTTGAATTAAACATTGTGAAAACAATAAATTTCTCAACAGAGCAATAACGAAATTCTATACATGTTCTGTGGTATTTCGTTGTACCGAATAATTCTTGTTACAATTTTAATTTGAGTAACTTAAATGAATTAAGTTGGGATAAATTTAATGGAGTGTATATTTTTTCGTTTATTACGATTAGGAAGCTGCAGATAATAAAATTAAATTGGGGGTATTTAAATTTTTTTGGTTAAATCAAAAAAATTTGCGTAAACGATAAAATTACGGAATAACACGAAATTCTACATATTTTATGGTATTTCGTTGTTCTTCATTTCATTTTCATATTTTTAATGAATTATTCGAAGAACAAAATATGTCTTTTTCGTTTTTAACGATAAACAAACTTCGGATAATAAAATCATCATTATCGCAAATAACCTAAATAAAATCAATCTATCAAATATTTTTCAATTAAAAAAAAAAAATTGTAAATATTTTGTAATGAAACGTGATTTTTCGAAATCGTTGTATTTTTATATTTTGTATATTGCCGGTACTGGGACCGTTGAGAAACCTTCGGCGTCTGGAATTCTCGAGACTCCTCCACGATTTACTCGCCCCTGCGTCACACACAAGACGCCTTTGTTTGGAGAACGACCATACACGCCTCTTTTTTTTTCTTCTTCTTTTTCGCCACTTCTTTCGCTTCTTCGTTCTCACTCGCGCGCGGGAATATTCTCGCACGACAAATAATGATGAACGACAGACGAGCGTATCGATAATAGCGACCACTCAAAACTTGCCTCCGAAGAGAAAGAATTTTGAGAGAAATAAAGAAAAATTAATAAGTCAATAAATTTGACGAAAAATAAAATCGATTTGGCTTTTCGAGCGTTCGAAAAGTTGAAATAAAATGAAAAAATTCCAGGAATTTTTTGGCAAACGTATTTTTTGTACTCTACATATTCGCAAAAACCTCAAACTGTTTCGATAATCTAAATTTTGCCATGATTGAATGTTTTGATAAATCAAATAATTCAATTATTTCTGATATTATCTTGGTTGATTAATTATTTTTATAAATCTGAGAAGGATAAAATCGTTCCCGACATTATTTCGGTTGATTCATTTTATTTTGATAAATCTGAGAAGGATGAAAGTATTTCCGACATTATTTGAGTAAACTAATTATTTTCATGAAACCGAGAAAGATGAGATAATTCAGAACAAAAAATTACAAATTTTTGTAATGACGGCTACATTATTTATTTATTATCGTTATTGCAATAATTATTTGGCCGCGGCATTTGTTTTTTAACTTCTCTTTTAACGTCTCGGGAAAAAGTAATTTCTTCTGCATGTGCAGCTTGTGCTCGAAGCGTTCCAACTTTGACGAATTCTTTGTTTCATCGTGGAATATAAAACTTTCGTGCATATAATTTTTTACGACGCTTTTTATGACGGCAGTCGCAAAAGGTAGGCGTAAACGGGTTTCACAACGTCCGTTCGAAATGGACAAACGCCAAATGTACGAGCTTTCGGGTTTAAAAAAAAGATAACGGAAAAAGCGTCTTCATAGTTCCTAATCAAATATTGTTTGGCGGTTCGTTTTAGTGTGACGGCCCTGAAAAATACCGATTTTCGTGCAATTTCATGCAGATTATCAACCAATCAAATCAAAACTCGATCTAATTATTTTTCATGCATTTTGATCAGTTATGCCTCATCGTTTAGAATTTTTGAAAAAATGAAGTCGGAAATAATTTTATCTTTCTCGAATTTATAGAAATAATTAATGAAGTAAAATTATGTGAAAAATAAATGAATCCTTCTCGGATTTATAAAAGCAATAAGTTCCCTAAAATAATATTGAAAATTATATTCTTCTTCCCAAATTCCTAAAAAAAACCACCCCTCGATTGATATGATATCTAATAAAATTATAAGTCCATAATTTCATCCTCCCATTCATCAAAATAATCAAAACCAAAACCAAAACCAATATCCGAAATAATTTTATCCTTACCACCTTCATAAAAACGATAAATCGATCAAAATTATATCGAAACCAATTTCCCGCACGTTCCCACCCCGTCCAAGCGACCGGCGCGCAAACCGCGTCCAATGGTTCCAGTCTCGTCCGCCGCGGCGCGACGTCCGCCCCGTCCTCGCGGCGTTGCCGGGTCACCGGCTCGCTGTCGCAGTGGCGCCCGCGCCGTTCTTCCCGCTGGTAGGCGGAAAATCGACGACCTACGTACTCGCACGCAAACGTTTTTTTTTTTTTTTCTTATTGACCAACCTCGCGCGTGCGCGTGCGCGCAAACCAACAGCAGCAGACGCAGCAACAGCCGCAGCAACAGCTGACGTCCCACTTCTCAGGTGGTTTATCCGCTAAACAAAGACAAAAGAAAAATAACAACTAAAAAAAAGACACTTTTAAACTAATTTCAATCAATATATTATCATAATCCATCGTCAAATTTCAAACACTCCAGAATTTTCGACAATCGCCTTGACTAAAACGTTATCAGCGTGATTTTTTGTCTTCGTGTGTCTTCGATTACGTTCGATTACGCTCGGTTACGCTCGGTTACGGTCGGTTACGGTCGGTTACGGTCGGTTACGTTCGCTATCGTTGCACCAATGACGCGTCTCGCGCGAACGGAGCCGTTTTTTCCTCCGCTCTTCTGCGTTGCGTTTGCCTAACTAAGTTGTTACCTATTTACCGACACTTCGAGGTTAGAGACGACTTGGTCACTCGGGCCAAGTTCAACGCGCGCGCAACACACGGTGTTGGGTGTCGTGGAATAAAAAACAAAACTGTCATTTAGGCGCAGCGAGATAATAATAATAATAATAATAATGATAAAACATTTGAAGCAGAATCGTTATGTTTTTATCAGACTTAGGTCCTAAAAATATAATGTAATTATCTGTAAAGCGAGAACCAACGAGATAATAATAATAATAACAATAATAATGATAATAATAATAATAAAATTATTGGAACTAATAATTATATCTGGTCTTGAGGCCTCTAAAATTGTTAATATGCATACCATCTAATAAGATAAAGAAACAATAATAATAATAATAATTTGAAAAATGATAATAATAATAATTTAAAAAATAATAATAATAATAATTTAAAAAATGATAATAATAATAATGATAATGATTTAGTATCGATGATAGTTTCTTTGTTCGATGTGACGAGACGATTATGATAAACGTCTAAACCAATTCGTTGACAATGATCGGAAACGCTATGTAACTACGATGATGTTTCGGAATGAATTTATATATATAATAACAGAAATTCAAACATGTTGAATGTTCAACGTTGAAAACAAAAGTGAGTGCATGTCTTTTTCTTGTGTGGGTTGGAGTACTTTTATGTTTCTGCGTTCGCGACGGAATGCGGTAGAGATAATTGTATTTAATAATTTCACAAAGTGTGTAAAAATATGTTTTAAACGAATTTTTTTAAAATTGTTTTTCGCGTACACGTGACTGGCACATATCAGCTGACGTGATAAGATATTTAAAAAAACCCAAGAACGTCATCGTGGAACGTAAATTCGCGATACATATTCTCGATAGTAAAACAACAGACGAGAATTTGGGCGTTTTATTGAATTACTATTTTAAAAAGTGAAAAAAATAAATAAATAACTCGAAATATTTGAATGAAGGGCAATTGAGATTTTTTTTAAAATTATCTGTTGGATAAAAATCGAGATAATTGATTGATCCAAGGAGCCTAGGAGTAGGAGGGGGTCAGGGGGGCTCGCTTTTTGTTCTTTACTGGAGTTGAAGTTAAAAGAATACATAATTGTTTATTGCGACGGTGGAATGTTTTTTTCGTTATTGACGATCCGCAAGTCGTGCTTGAGACTTTAGTTGAGCGTGATTCAAACGATCTTTGGAATGTGACATTTGCGTCCCACGCGGACGGTCCACGGAGATTGATAAAATATTGAGCAGAATCGTGGTGGGAGGAGGGCCAAGGTCGGAGAAAGAGAAAGAGAAAGAGAAAGAGAGAGAGAGAGAGAGAGAGAGAGAGAGAGAGAGAGAGAGAGAGAGAGAGAGAGAGAGAGAGAGAGAGAGAGAGAGAGAGAGAGAGAGAGAAGAGAGAGAGAAATAACCTAGAGAGAGAGAGGGAGAGAGAGAAAGCGAAAGAGAGAGAAAACGAAAGCCAAAAAGTGAGAGTAACAGAGAGAATGAGATTTGAAGGAAAGGGAACTGGAGAGAGAAATGTTTTGGAGTTGCCGACACGACGGCGGACCACCGGCATATGTACCACTCATCTCGACAACATTTCGGCCATCGGAAATGGTCGAAATAAAAAAAAATTTATAAAAACTTTTCCAACCTCCGTGCGTTTTTATACGTTAACATTTCGTTGACATTCCAGTTGCCGAAATTCGTCCCGTACTTGATTTTTATCTTATATATCACGTATTTGACAAAAAAAATCATCGGGAAATTGGTAGAGAACATTTTTTATCAAAGAAATCGGATTATAAAATAATAATAATAATGATAATAGTATATTACTGTAAAATTATTATTATTATAAATTAAAATAAAATGTTATTATTATTACTATAAAATAATAATAATAATGATAATAATAGTCATTAGATTTCATTTGAATTCGTAAAAATTTGTTTTTTTTACCAGTTTTTCGATTTTTTTGAAAAGCCAATAATAATAATAATAATAATTATTATTATTATTTCTATATTAAACTCATTTATCGTAGAGAGAAATGGAAAAAAACATTTCTAAGATCAAAAAGACTTTTCGGTGGGATTGTGATTAAGTTTGAAGAGGTATGGAAACGCGCGTTGTGGACCTCGTGTTTGTAACCGCGTGGCAGTGTGTCAGGGAAATACGATTATGACATTTCGCGACATTAACCTCGACATACAGCTGAGGAGTACGCTCCGACGCCTTGGCTTGTTTGAACGCATGTTTTACCGACTCTTTACTCGGACATTCATATATATGTATATTTTGCAATTTCTTGAATTATTAACAATATTCGGGGACAATTGAGACGAAGATGGAGGAAAAATTTTGCGGAAAAAAATTATTATGTGAATACACAATATGGCAACACGAGTTTGATGAACCAGCGATGCATTTTATTTGAGTCTTTTTTGGTAAAAGTCCAATCGGTTTAGCGCGAATTTTTTGAATTTCCTTTGAGAAAATATTCCACAATTTTTCTAATTTTTCTTTGCAATTTGGGAATAATTGTTGTGGGAGCGACGACAAAGGAGTGTTCGTGGGCGTAATTATTAGATGTTGACGGATTATCTTGACAAATTATCTTTTATAGCATAGATAAATTAGTCGATGTGTTAATTAATTAATTAATTAATTAATTCATTTATTCATTTATTCATTTATTCATTTATTCATTTATTCATTTATGTATTTATTTATTTATTTATTTATTTATTTATTTATTTATTTATTTATTTATTTATTTATTTATTTATTTATTTATTTATTTATTTATTTATTCATTTATTCATTTATTCATTTATTCATTTATTCATTTATTCATTTATTCATTTATTTCCATTATTGTTCCACGCTCCAAGTGCGATGAAATAAATTTTATTTCTTTGTCAATCGCTGAAACGAATAAATTTATTTCGGCATTGATGATATAAAAACATTCGAGTTTCCTCGTGGAACCCGAACGAATAATAATGTGCCAGTGGATGGGATTGACCGAATAAAAAATTCGATGTAATCGCCGAGCTGCGGCATAGTGTCGATAACAACGTTGACAAAGCTCTCAACGTCATCGACGATCAATCGTTCCGATAATTCCGCCGCAATGTGTAATCTCTCGGGGCTTCGATGGTTTTTGTTATATTTAATAAATCGAAGGACACAAACCTGACGATAATCATGCAATATTTTATCAGTGTAAACTTGGCATGAGATGACCCATACATGTATATTTTTTTTTAGTGAAAATAGGGTTCATACCCGTCAATTTCATATAGTATTGGATTTTTTTAAAAATAATTATCCGCCTGAGAATAAAATTATCGAAAAATAGAAAAAAAATTTGAGAAAATCGTAAGAGTTGGACTAGGAAATTCGAATTAGATTCAACATTTATTTATTAATTTATTTTTGGGGAAAATGACTAAAATAGAAATCATCCCAATAAAAATATAAATACAATATACATGTATTCATTATCAAATATTTTCTCATTTTCGTAGATCAACGAATAATTAACGAAAATAGATTTTCGTAGATTATTTTAGTCTGCGGGCTCCATAATTTTTCGTATAAATCTACAATCCAGCACGCTTAACATTAAGTTTTTCTCGAAACCTTTGTCTCCACTTTGTACAATTTTCGTATGTTTCTATTGTCAAAAGATCAATTTTTTTATTTTATTTAGAATAATTGGAAAAATCGCTTCTCCGGAAGCTGTGACAATTGTCTTTTACATGGCTCTGCGATCAATGACACCGTCAATTTTATTGAAAAAATTTTAATTCAAAATTGATTGCCTAGAACTTATGATTTTTTTTGTTTGTATTTTTATATTTTCCTGCAACCGAGGTCAGCCCGTGCGTAGAAAAATGTACGAGGCCATGTGCCGGGTCGATGAAACGCCGGGCACGTGTAAACGTTCTATTTATCTCCGGGCCATTGCTCGGTAACAGTTTCCGCGTCACTGGGTTTAATAAAATACCACGAAATTTTGATACCTCCACACCTGCCCATTTATTATTCCTTATCGACTCACGGAGCAGCCTTATCTTTATTGTTTATGGCTTTTTCGTTCACATCAAAACCAGGCGCTCGTCGAATTTACATATTTTTACACGTCAAATTCACGTTAATATGACGCATGGCCTTTATTCATAATAATCTCGAAGAACGAACGATTGATCAACAATCGTTCCACGAATTTTACGAAACTTGTTGTTCAGCGAAAATTCCATCATGCCTGAAATGATTATCAAACATTAGGCCTGGAATGGCGTGGAGTTATCGCACCAGACGACATCGATCGTAAATTATCCCCAGGCATTCGTTTCCTCATCATTGTCATTCCAATGAGCGAAGAATTGTTCGTTCGAAATTGATTAATTATTATTTTTCTTCGTGCGTTTGGCTATTGTGATATTCAATGTGATTTATTAATTTTTTTTCTTACGTTTTTTTTTTTTCGTGTATTTACAGATGTCGGACTTCCCGACCGAGGGAGCCGAAAACGGGGACATGCATGCAGTCATGGATAATTTTCAGAAAAAGAACCTTGGGACCGCGAGGTCTCACTCCCATCATCCACAGGTCACCAGCTCCTCACAGGTGAATATAACTCATTGAGATCCGTGAAAATCAAATTCATTTTCTCAGCAAAAAATTATAAATATAGATATTATTATTATTATTATTCTAATTTTTTATGATAATCGTAAGCCTTATCATTCGATGCTTCGAAGATGGATGATAATAGAAAATTATTAAATGTGGAAAGGACGTGATTTATTCATTTTTATTTATTTATTTATTTATTTATTTATTATTATTATTATTATTGTTATCATTATTATTATTATTTTTATTATTATTATTATTACACTAATTTTTTATAAGGATGATATTCCTTTTCTATTTAAAATTGAAAGACATATAAAAATAGGAAATTATTTAATATGGAAAACACTTAATTCATTGATTTCTTATTATTGTTACCATTATTATAGTTATTACTATTACTGAAATCTAATGATTATCATTATCATTATTATTGGAGTAATAATAATAATAATATTATTATTATTTTATAATAATAATAATATTATTATTATTTTATAATAATAATAATATTATTATTATTATTTTATAATAATAATAATATTATTATTATTTTATAATAATAATAATAATTATTATTATTATTATTATTATTATTACACCAATTTTTTATGATAATGATAATCTAAATACAGATAATAATCGGAAATTATTAGATGGGGATAGCATTTGACTGATTTATTTATAATTGTTATTGTTATCGTTATTATTATTATTAGTACACAAATTTTTTTTTACCATCAGAATTATTATTAAAATTGCACAGACCGATAATAATAGAAATGTGTTTAAAAAGAAAAGAGGCAATTCGTCGAAAATTGCTGTAAAACCGTCGTACATCGATAACAGTGCGATAAAGTTTTCTTGGCAAGACTAAAGTAAAAATGAAACGAACACACGCGGCTACTGGCATCGTTGAATCCCGCGAAACTCATTCAACTTTCGGAAATTACGACTTCTCGTCGTTTCGGGAAGCAAAAATCCGTGACATAACACTTCGAAATAAACGATCGTCATCGCTCGGTACAGCTCGCGTTCTTCTCGACTCTGTATCGCAAAATTCGTGGTCACGAAGGTTTTCCGAGAAACGTCGTCGAATAAGAAACTAGATAAATGCGTTTATATAGGTACATATGTATTACATTAAAACTGATTGAGGCTTTGAGTCATTTATCTCATCTAATTCGAGATAGAAAAAAAATCAAAGCTACTAAAATACTTTAGCAAAAATAACTCAAGCTAATTTAATCAACCAAAATGTTACATTTTTTTTTGTTATTTATCTACTTTTTAAATAGTTTAATCAAAATGATTGAACTCTTTTCAGTCATTTTGATTAAACTATTTTGAAAAAATGTATAAATAAAAAACAACGAAAAATTGCAGTTCTTTTTGTACATTTTTTTTTCTCGTTCAATTGTAAATTTCGCGTGGGCGACTTTCGTATTAGAATTTATAACCGCATTACGCCTGATTTGTCGAAGTCATGAACGCGATTACTTCCTACTGTGCGATATTTCGCCCGTGATTTATCGCAAATCTCGTAATTTATCGTAAACGAGTGCGAACACGAACCGTCGCGTGGGATTGTTCGTAGTTCAGATTGGCAATTATTTCTTTCATTGCACTTGCCAATTTCGAGAGTCCTTCGGGCTAATCCATATCAGGCTAAATTTGTTGCGTCACGTTGAAACTATTTTTTTTTTCTTCGACAAAAAACTTCAACAATCACACAAATTGTACTCGAAAAATTTGACACAAGTCAAACTCACGGATTTAAAAAAATATATGAATAAATTTTGTTTATTCAAAAAGAATTAAAATCCGAAATTTTTGAATTAACACGAAACGGAATAAAAATTTTTCGTTTATATATTTCTTACAATTATCTAATCAATAAGGATTTAAATCCAAAAGGTTCGCACCAACAATAAAAAAGATGAAACATTCTCGTTTATATGTTCATCAAAATTATTTAATCAATAAGAATTTGAATCCAAAAATGTTCATTAACAAGAAAAAAAAGTAAAACATTTTTCTTCATACATTCATCAAAATCATCCTTTCAAAAAAGAATTTAAATCCAAAAAATTTCATTAACAAGAAAAAAAATGAATAATCCATTATTAATCCTCTTCCAATCACAATTAAAAACACCGACGAAGAATTTTCCTACTCACGCGATGGCCATCGATCAAAAGCTAATTAATTCCACCGACAATCTTTCCCTCCTCCCCCAAAACCCTAGCAATTAAATTCTCGACGCTTCCTTATGACTCGCCCATCCAAATTCGGATCACCCGCGATTTATCAAAATTTCGCTTTGATCCCGGGTCGATGCGTTTCATCGAGATTGGTGGCGGAATCCGCGGTAATACGCGGAACGAACCAATGGCAACGCGATCAGGTGTTTCGCGGGCTCGTAGCCAAATTTTCCCGAACGAAAGACTTCGTTTCGCGATTCTCGAAGAGGTTTTTCGGTTTGCCAAAGTTGTCGGAGTTTGGACGTTTGTGCGTTCGGACATCGCGGCGTCCTCGATGATGATTTTCGCTCGCCGTGAGTCACTCGGGACTACGAAAATCGCCCGCGTATTCGAAATAGAAGTCTGACTCGTATTTGTACCGAGAAAGATCGAAATTACGAGCCACAATTTTGCGCGGAAAAGCTCAGAAACGTATAAGAATTAACGATAAAACGAGAGTTGGAAAGGAGCGAGAGATTTTTGCGAGAGATTTATTATTATTTGTTTTTTTTTTTCGTTCGTTCGTTCGACGATATTTGAATATTCTCGGGACCGTTGCAGATGCTCACGAACCAGAGCAAGACGAGCACATCGAGAAGCACGGTCGCCAAATCGTCGCAGAGAATTCTCACGTCGTCGTCGTCGAGCGAGATGAAGGCGAGTTCCATGAAGAGCGATCTTACGGAACTCAAACGTGGAATATCGGAAATGAAAAATATGTCGAGCAATTTTTCTCAACGATTGCGCAGCAGCATGGAAAATCTCGTTGACAGGTCAGTCGTATTTTTCATTTTTTTATTTTATTCGAGCTCGGGAATGAAAATATTAATTTTTTTTGGCGCGATTTGATGAAATTCGAATTTTTTAAAAATCAAGTTTTTTTTTCTAGGAATGTCGTGGCTTTGTGCATTTTTTTTTTGGTCAGATTTTTAATTCTTTTTGGTTCCCTTTTCGTAGTGTAAAATAAAAATTGAGTAATTTTGGACCTAACCTTAATTTTTGGTTGAACATAAGTAAAAAAAACATATTTTTTAGCATGATTCGATGAAAGTCGATAAAAAAAAATCAAAATTAATTTTTTTTTTTTGGTTATTTCTTTATTGGGTTTATCCATTTTTTTCTAATATGAATTCATATTTTTCTTGCTTTCGTTTCTATTTCGGAACATAAATATTGAGTAATTTCCACCAAAGCCTGATTCTCGGTCGAACTTATTCGGTTTGGCCTTGAGCTTGGCCTTGAACGTGGATTTTGCCGTCCGGCTCAATCTGGCAGCCACGAAAATGTTCAATCTTTCCGAATTCACTTTACTTTTCGCGTAGAATTTATCTTCGCCGCAACGCTTCTTTAATTCCATTTAATTTCATTTGTCGAGATTATTTTTTTTTTTAATTTTAATTTCAATTTTTCACAGAGACGGAAGCGGACCCGAAGAAGGCGATTTGTCGGAACCACTGGTGACATTTCCGGATCCGGACACGCCGCCACCGGTAACCGGAACCGTCACAATTGCCGGTGGCTCGCCGTCACAACTCAGTTCACTAAATTCTCTAAACGATCTTCACAACATGAGCCCGACGATAAGCATGTCGAACATACCCAACATGTCGTGCATCACCGCCGGTCCGGAAACCATGAAATTCGAACAAAAAAAAATGACCAGCGCTTCGAAAACTAAGGTGAGATGTTACGAGATTTTATTTCATTTTTATTGAATTTTTTTTTTTTTTGGGATTCTATTCGCGAAAGGTTGATTGATTTGTAGAATCGAGATAATTGAGTCGATCTTGAAAAAAAATTGCGAATTCAATCTTTGTAATCTGTGGATTAGTTGGCTTTTAATAGCTTTTTTTTTAATTGTTAGAAATATTGTGCGAATTTATTGCTGGACGATGTTTGATACTTTCGTGAAATTGTTATTGTTCTTATTTAATTTATTTAATTATTTAAAATGTGGTGGAAACTTATTGAGGTCTTACTGGATGAATATTAAAAAATCGTAAGAACTCGTGAAAATTCAGGAATGATAGTTATTGATAGAATAATAATCCAGGAATTATTTAAAAATTTTCCACTGCATAATTTAGGAGTTTTTGGGACACGTTTGCTTATGGGAAAACAGCTTCTGCAGACGTTAATGGTTGCGAAATGAATGGAAATAAATCGCCGTTAATTCTGAAAAAATTATATCATTAAGATTTAGGATCGACAGATAGATTGTGCTTGGTTTCAAATGAATCGACTGAGTAATTGTCGAGAAATCAATTGAACTAATGAGGAGTAGCGCCTGAAACAATTGAAACAATTGTACGGTCACTGACAAAACGTCAGTCAACCACACGCCAATATCCTCAAATTTGACTCAAATTATCATTTGACAAAAATTATTATTCTCATTGGTTAACGATTTTAAATTATCATTTATTAATCATGAAAATTATTATATAAATTTATGACAAAAAGATGTTAAATACATCTTATTATTTTCAGTCTTCAATTATTCAAAATCATTCTCTAAGGTATTGGAGAGACTTGAAAAATTATTATTCTCATTGATTAACGATTCAAAATTATCACTAATTAATCATCAAAATTATTATAGAAATTTATGACAAGAAGATGTTAAATACATCTTAGAAAATTCGAACAAATATTTCCGAGGCGAAAAAAATTTCATCGTCGCCGAACAAACGAGATTCAACGTCTTATACTTAAAGATAGATAAAAATCCCTTCGAAACCTTGGGTCAAGGTCCCAGCCACGAGATTCTCATTGAGACTCAATTCTTTCGTAATTAAATCGCCGAAAGACGGGCGGATTGCTATCGTATTCGCTTTGCAGTCTATTAGCTGACGCCGCTAGATCGTTGCGAGTATCGTGAACGAAATAAAAATATCACCACATGAAACCTTGTGGGTCAAAGGTTCGTCCTGTTACCGTCTCAAACTCAACCGACTGACCTACTTCCTCCATCGACAATATTTATTCAATATTTTTATTTATTCACGAACGATTACGTGATCGGTGATTATAAATTCACCGATCACAGATTTTCGTTAGAACATTTGATTGTGTGACGGAATCACTGATTTTATGTTCAGCTCGCACAACGTATTTATCTTGTTTTATTGTCCTCTGTTTTTAATCCAACTGTTTTTACCTCAATCTCTCTCAGATTGATTTAATTGACAAATGTAAAAGCTGATGTACCACTCTTCGTTATACACACCATATTAGAGTTTCATGCTTTAAATGAAACCACTGCTAACTCACATTTTTATCAATGAATTTTTGGATGTACAGTTGAGGTCTTAGTGGATGGACCGGCGGGAAAAAAATTAGTTCACAATGGATGGATCGTGGATTTACAAGTCTAGATCATGTCGTGCATGTTTAGCCTTACAAATAGCTGAACTAATAATGAATTAACACTTAGGAATGTTGATTTACCACTTTAAATAATAATTTAAGTCAAATTCGACGATATTGAAGTGTGGTTTACTGACGTTTCGTCAGTGACTGTACAACTGTTTCAACTGTTTCAGGCTATACTCCTCATTACTTCAATTAATTCCTCGACAATTACTCAGTCGATTTATTTTAAACTTCGCACAATCAATCTGTTGATTCTAAATCTTGATGATATAATTTTTTCAGAATTTACGACGATTTAGTTTTATTAGTTTTGCAATCATTAACGTCTGCAGAAGCTGTTTTCCCATAAGCGATCGTGTTGAATTCATAAATTTCTGACTCCTAAATTATGTGGTGAAACATTTGAAATAATTCATGTATTATTATTCTATCTAGTTCAACTATCATTGCTCAAAGTTTATAACACAAATTTACCGCATTAAAAAAAAATGGATTATGGTCTTTTCGTTGTGTCTAATTTGTTTGTTCGTTTGTTGTTTCTTTATTCAGGTCGTCACCGATGGTTTTAGCGCGGAAAAAGCAACGGCAAACAGTGCGGAGATGAGGGCGCTGCAGGCGGGTGACGTTTCGTACAAGGAACAGAGCGCTGCTACCGCGGCACGAGCTCGTGTGGAAATGGACGGTGTTTCGGCGGAAAAAAGTGTGGCATCCGCGCGGGTAAGTCTTAAATTGGGCCTTAAATGTAATTTTTGAAAAAAGATTTTTTCAAAATCTTTGAAAACCTGGAATTTTTCTACTAAAATAAAATTACAGCAAATCACAATAACAAATAGCAAATTAGCTTCTATTGCTCAACAAATAAATGAGTTAGCATGAAATTTATTGATAAATAATATTATCATGTTGGATTATTCATTTTTGGGGTGTTTCTTTATTTATTGATTTATTTATTTGCCGATTTGTTCGATGATTGATTTATTGATTTATTGATTTATTGATTTATTGATTTATTGATTTATTGATTTATTGATTTATTGATTTATTGATTTATTGATTTATTGATTTATTGATTTATTGATTTATTGATTTATTGATTTATTGATTTATTGATTTATTGATTTATTGATTTATTGATTTATTGATTTATTGATTTATTGATTTATTGATTTATTGATTTATTGATTTATTGATTTATTGATTTATTGATTTATTGATTTATTGATTTATTGATTTATTAATTTTATGATTTATTGATTTATTGATTTATTGATTTATTGATTTATTGATTTATTGATTTATTGATTTATTGATTTATTGATTTATTGATTTATTGATTTATTGATTTATTGATTTATTGATTTATTGATTTATTGATTTATTGATTTATTGATTTATTGATTTATTGATTTATTGATTTATTGATTTATTGATTTATTGATTTATTGATTTATTGATTTATTGATTTATTGATTTATTGATTTATTGATTTATTGATTTATTGATTTATTGATTTATTGATTTATTGATTTATTGATTTATTGATTTATTGATTTATTGATTTATTGATTTATTGATTTATTGATTTATTGATTTATTGATTTATTGATTTATTGATTTATTGATTTATTGATTTATTGATTTATTGATTTATTGATTTATTGATTTATTGATTTATTGATTTATTGATTTATTGATTTATTGATTTATTGATTTATTGATTTATTGATTTATTGATTTATTGATTTATTGATTTATTGATTTATTGATTTATTGATTTATTGATTTATTGATTTATTGATTTATTGATTTATTGATTTATTGATTTATTGATTTATTGATTTATTGATTTATTGATTTATTGATTTATTGATTTATTGATTTATTGATTTATTGATTTATTGATTTATTGATTTATTGATTTATTGATTTATTGATTTATTGATTTATTGATTTATTGATTTATTGATTTATTGATTTATTGATTTATTGATTTATTGATTTATTGATTTATTGATTTATTGATTTATTGATTTATTGATTTATTGATTTATTGATTTATTGATTTATTGATTTATTGATTTATTGATTTATTGATTTATTGATTTATTGATTTATTGATTTATTGATTTATTGATTTATTGATTTATTGATTTATTGATTTATTGATTTATTGATTTATTGATTTATTGATTTATTGATTTATTGATTTATTGATTTATTGATTTATTGATTTATTGATTTATTGATTTATTGATTTATTGATTTATTGATTTATTGATTTATTGATTTATTGATTTATTGATTTATTGATTTATTGATTTATTGATTTATTGATTTATTGATTTATTGATTTATTGATTTATTGATTTATTGATTTATTGATTTATTGATTTATTGATTTATTGATTTATTGATTTATTGATTTATTGATTTATTGATTTATTGATTTATTGATTTATTGATTTATTGATTTATTGATTTATTGATTTATTGATTTATTGATTTATTGATTTATTGATTTATTGATTTATTGATTTATTGATTTATTGATTTATTGATTTATTGATTTATTGATTTATTGATTTATTGATTTATTGATTTATTGATTTATTGATTTATTGAATTATTGAATTATTGATTTATTGATTTATTGATTTATTGATTTATCGATTTATCGATTTATTGATTTATTGATTTATTGATTTATTGATTTATTGATTTATTGATTTATTGATTTATTGATTTATTGATTTATTGATTTATTGATTTATTGATTTATTGATTTATTGATTTATTGATTTATTGATTTATTGATTTATTGATTTATTGATTTATTGATTTATTGATTTATTGATTTATTGATTTATTGATTTATTGATTTATTGATTTATTGATTTATTGATTTATTGATTTATTGATTTATTGATTTATTGATTTATTGATTTATTGATTTATTGATTTATTGATTTATTGATTTATTGATTTATTGATTTATTGATTTATTGATTTATTGATTTATTGATTTATTGATTTATTGATTTATTGATTTATTGATTTATTGATTTATTGATTTATTGATTTATTGATTTATTGATTTATTGATTTATTGATTTATTGATTTATTGATTTATTGATTTATTGATTTATTGATTTATTGATTTATTGATTTATTGATTTATTGATTTATTGATTTATTGATTTATTGATTTATTGATTTATTGATTTATTGATTTATTGATTTATTGATTTATTGATTTATTGATTTATTGATTTATCGATTTATTGATTTATTTATTCAGTGAATTATTGAATTTTACTCGTTTCGATTTATTGGGTTTTGAGAATCATTGAAGAATTAGATTAACAATCAATCAATTCAAATTCAAACTATGTCAATCAAAATTAGCGTATTCTCAGCCCTCAAAAATCAATCGCATTAAAAATAACCTCGGAAACCAAAAAAAAATCGCTCGACTCGAGCTTTCGAACCGAATACAATTTCCCCGCGTGTGTTCGCCCCGTGCGACTGTGAGTCATGCGACTCGGTCGCGACGGGCAACCCCCGGCTATTCGGTCGATAGCAAAACGACCAGAAACCCGCGCGGCCGAGACACCGTCTCGGAACCCATCGCGGCACGGGAAAATTCTCTAGTTTATTTCGCCGCAGTTCTCGGCTTCACGCCCGGAGTGCGCGATGGGTCCTCGACTCGGCCGGCTCGTCAGGGTCTTTTTCCCCAAAGCCGGTACCCAAAATTCCATCGAAAACACGAAAATCCCGAAAAATTCTCGTTTCTCCGATATTCTCGGCAATCGTGAAATCCACAAATCCGAAACGGTAGAAATAATATTTTACAGTACAAAATTCGCAATCGACACTGCTTTATTTTATTTTTTTCTATTTAAAGAAAAATATTCGAAGAGGAAATATGAACGAGTTTTAAAATTATTTATTATTATTTATCTATGGAGAAAATATTTGCATACGTAGGTTTGTTATTGTTTTAATTTTGTATTATTCAAGCACTAAATTTTGCTATTTTCTGTGTTGATGTTGGAATTATTTGGCTGGAAGATCTTCCGCGGCTGTTGATTTAGAGAAATGTGATTAAACAGATATGCACTGTGCTTTAATTAGACGTTCGTAGACCGACAATTATTCGATCTTGGCCCAGCTGTTGTGCTCGCACATTTCTCGAGGCTTCTTCGGGTCAAGGCGACTGAGTTGCGCAGCTCTCACTCTTTCTTTCGGCAAATGTGCAACAAATTGCTTTCACGGATTCCCGAGATTTTCCGGATCCATCAAGATTTCATTATAAAAAAATAGGAAACTGAATTAAGATTTTTTTTCTAATTTATCAGTAAACGACGAAAGAAATTATTGGTACTTTTGAATGTTTTTACAATAATTTTCTAATGCAGTATTAATTCAATTCATTAATAGATCATAATAATTAATTCATCCATTCATTTTTATTGATTAATTGATTAATGTATGATGGATTTCAATATTATCAGCAATATTAATTTCATTATTCATCGATTCGTTTATCGACGTATAAAAAATTATTTCTCTTTTTACGGATTCTCGAAATTTTATTATAAAAAAATCGAAAAATGAATTGATAAATTAATCAACTAATTAGTAAAAGACGAAAGAAATTGTCAGTGCTTCAAATTTTTTTCACGATAATTTCCTAATGCAGGATTAATTCAATTAATCTATGATAATTTATAATCGATATTATCAGCAACCTAATTTAATCTTCTTCTTTATCTAATTAATTATAGATTCTATCTATCGTCGTTTGAAAAATCGTTTCGCATTCGTTTTAAATCAAACAATATATTTTTTTCTCAATTTAAATTCTTATCAATCCAATTAATTAATCTAATTTATTATAGATTCGTTTATCGTCATTTAAAAAAACGTTTCGCTTTCATTTTAATTCAAACAATATATTTTTTCCTTAATTCAAATTTCTATTAATCTAATTAATAAATCCAATTAATTACAAATTCGTCTATCGTCGTTTAAAAAATCCTTTCGCTTTCGTTTCAAATCAAACAATGTATTTTTTTCTCAATCCAAATTCTTGTAAACGTCTTTAGCCCGTAAAAATAGAAAACGCGCTTCAATAATTTTCCTTTATTTCCGTGGAATTCGGGAAAACCGTTTGGCATCACCTGGAAAATAAACTCGCGCACGTTTTTTACTCCTCTCCTGGCTCTCGTTGTTATTATTGTTATTGGCTTGAGAATCGTGCGTAGCTCGCGGTGTCTTTCGCGCTGATGGACCAGTTGGATTATTACGCGCGCCGCCGCCGGATGGCAAAAGTCCGTGTGCGATGATAAAATTAAACGTTTCGAACGCTTGGTGGGGATCGGGCACGGTGTTAATTTGTCTTCGCTGATTCGAAACGAGTCCTCGCTCGATCTCCGATTCCAACTCGCGCCTTCGTCTTTTTACACTTCGACGCATTGCTCTATGCTGATTATTCGCGATCTTGAACTTGTTAATTTTACGTTGACATGAGCGTTCCGTGGTCGGTCAATCGACGACAGTCTCGAGGATTTCCTCACGCGCGTGTTCGTTCGGTGAGATGCGAGAAATAGGAATTTTCGTTCTTCTTTGGATTGAAATATTTCAATTTGTTCGTAATTAAAATGTGGATCGAAAACTGCATTACATTTTTTTGGTGCGGTTTATTGTTTGCGACGTTTTTGTTGAATAGGGTTTGGTATTATTCTCCTTGGCAGCATTTTGTAACGTAATTTACGAATGAATTTCGAGACCGTGGGAAGATTGAAAGAAAAGGAAAATGTAATTTTTTCGAAAATTTCTAATTCTTTTGGATGCATTGTTTACTAAAAATTATACTTATTATTGGGATTTATGTTATCTTATGAATTGCTTTTAATAATAGTAATAATAATGAAAGTTATTATTATTGTTATTATTATTCGAGTTATTATTCCTTTTATTAATATATTAATAATATAATAATAATTATTATTATTAATATTTTTAATAATATAATAATAATAATAATAATTATTATTATTATTATTATTATTATTATTATTATTATTATTATTATTATTATTATTATTTTTATTATTATTATTATTATTATTATTATTATTATTTTTATTATTATTATTATTATTATTACTATTATTATAAATAGGTATATATAATAATAATAATAATAATAATAATATTATTATTATTATAATTATTATAATATTATTATTATTATTATTATTATACTTATATATATTTATGATAATAATAATAATAATAATAATTATTATTATTATTATTATTATTATTATTATTATTCGAGTTATTATTCCTTTTATTAATATATTAATAATATAATAATAATAATAATTATTATTATTATTATTATTATAACTATTATTATAAGCAATTAATATGATAACATAAATACTAACAATAAGAATAATATTTGCTAATAATAATTCTCATTACTATTATCATACAAATGGTAATTCGTAGTATTTTTTGTTCAATTTACAGACTAAAAGTTTCTAAATTCGACAATAATATTTGCGCGAAAAAATGTGTATATTCCCACGAGTTTAGTTACGACGAAGATCACAAAAAGAATCGCGCACGCATAAACATTGACAAAGTTCATCGACACAATAAATTAATCTCAGCGGTCTTATACACGATATAAATTTACCGAAGCAAAAAGATACATTGTGAGATAGCGGACTGTGCGTCTCTCCGAAATCCGTGGATGCTGATAGTCCGAAAATACGTAAACTACTTCCCCTTCCCCTTTTTCACTTCCTCATATTTTATTCTTCACGTTCGATCCTGAAAAAACATTCGAAAACTCAACAGTTCCTGGAAGAACTTTTTACGAGACTGCGCGTGCGAGGTTTTGTTATTTTCCGAACGGAATTGTGTGTGTTTTTTTTTCCTTCTTTCACTTCAGATTTCGCGAATCTTTGGATTTGTTTTTGTTTGACAATATTTTTTATTGCTGTCAAGTGAGACTGATAAATTCGAAGGAAATCAAAGTTTTATCTTCTTAATCGAGTCGTTTTTTCTTGTTGTAAAAAATTCAATAATACGTAAATAAATTGTGGAAAAATCGTGGATGAAAAATATTTGATAAACGTAATAAATTTTTTTCGCTAAGAAAATTACTTTCAAAGTAGACACTTCGCTTTAATTTCTAATTAGAAATTATTTCCGTTTATGCGCAGGAACAAAGAAGTTTAAAAGCCGGCGATCTTTCTCATCAGGAGAGCAACAACGTGGCTGCGTCGACGATGAAGCTGCAGAGCGATTCTTTCAGCTCTGAAAAGGTGAGTTGGATAACAAAAAATATTTTTAAAAAACGAAAAATTCCGCGTCCACGAGTGACGAAAATATGATATGAAGAAAAATTAGAATGCATCTGTTCTTTATTCTTTTAACCAACGAAATAAACATTCGCGTAAATATTCCGACGTTGGGAAGAATAACGGCCGAAGTATCGAAATAACGGAATCGATGATCGCATTTCTATTTTTCCTGCGACTTCGTCGAGTTTTGTGACGAAACAAGTCAGAGCTGTGTATATATATAAGCTGTTCGAATTGTACGACGATACTCGAAACGAAATAAATATATCTAAGAACTAAAATAGAGCTCGACTAGAATAATCGCATCGACGATCTTGAAAAAAGAATAAAATATACTAAACGTCTTTTCTACGTTATTAAACGTATTATATTCGATTCAATTTATCAATCCAATTTAGTCAATTAACAAATCAAATTATGAATTCTTAAAAAATCAACGAATATGTTTTTCGTTTTATTATTCTTCTATATTCTGCCTAAGTTCGACAGTTATTCCAGGAAAAATGAACGTAAAAAAACGCGATAAAGGCTTTCGGTATCCTATCAAGATTGGGTTATCGGCCAGGTTCTAGTCGAGTTCGATAATTCTTTATACGACCGTCACCGGTTTTAATCTCCGCCGGTTTTAATTTGCTTTCGCAGATTCGAACGAGTCTTTGGATTTTCTCACTTCTTTGAATTTAAATATAATCAACTCGTTTAAATATTAAAATATAATATATGAAATATTAAAATATAATATATAAAATATCACAATATAATATATAAAATATTACAATATAATATATAAAAAATAATTATAATTCTGATATTGAGAGAATTTTTAAATGATCGAGCACTCAAAAATTCAAAAAATAACTTTGAATTCAAATATCTTAACTCGTTTAAATATTGAAATATAATATATGAAATATTAAAATATAATACATGAAATATTAAACTATAATATATGAAATATTAAAATATAATATATAAAATATTACAATATAATATATAAAATATGACAATATAATATCAAAAAATAATTATAATTCTGGTATTGAGAGAATCTTTAAATGATCGAGCACTCAAAAATTCAAAAAAAAACTTTGAATTTAAATGTTTTAACTCGTTGAAATATTAAAATATAACAAATAAAATATCACAACATAATATATAAAATATTACAATATAATATATAAAATATTACAATATAATATTAAAAAATAATTATAATTCTGGTATTGAAAGAATTTTCAAATGATCGAGCACTCAAAATCGTAAATCAGTACGAACTTGACTCCCCCACACGATCGTTAGGCAATTTGGCAACGATCTATTGCCATAATTCACGAACGTTTTCTCTATATACGTTTTCTCAATACGTCATCCACGCTCGAGCGAATTCCGAGAAGGAAAACTTTTATCTTCCCGAGATTTCCGTGAGATGCGAATAAGCTCGCGCGCGCGCGCGCGCGCGCGTTAGCGCGGACGTGCAATCGCGCGACAGACTGATTCGCGATCAGTTTACCGACATCCGCGCTTTCAATAACATCTCGCGGAGTATTTTTTTGTTTTTTTTTTATTTTTCGTCGCAATCTCCGACGATTCTTTATCGGTGTTGTTATCGATGAGGGAGTACGGGATATTTCGCAAGTTGAGTCTCGACTCAAATATGGTGCGATTATTTTGTTGGATCAATTTGTTTTTTAATGTGATTATAATTTTTGTGCTTAGAAAAGTTGTTGAAAAACGATTTTATTGTGGTGTAGCTTGTAAATTATTGAGTTTGGTTGAGTTTTGAGGGGTTATTTCTATTTGTTTAAGGGGAAATTAAGGGTTTGAAGGAAACGAGTATATATGAGGGAAAATTAAGGAAACAAATTTCATTTTTTCAGTCGTTGACATAGTTTTATTTGAATACGCTATATAGTAGTAACTACAATATATATGGAGGTAATTGTATGAATTTTTTCGTGAAGAAAGTTCGATAAGTACCTCAATATTTGTTGCGATTGATACTTTATAATATATTTTGATAAAAATATGTTAACACAAGTTTAAAAAATCATGAAAAACCCTTTATTTTCTCGCAAACAACTACATACAACCCCTTAAATAGATGCGGCAGTTTATTGTGGTACACATGGATTCACCACAATTTTTGTACAATTTTTTTGGGTCAATTTTATCTTTTTTGTTTTCAATGGTTCCGCAATATTATTGCTGTGTGGAAAAAAATATTGTTTACATCAATCAATAGCGTTTCATTCCAATTCGGTGATTATCTATAATTATGGTACGTCGAATAGTAGCAAAACTCGAATAGCTTTGGATGAGTAACGTTGAATTATTAATTATTAGGCTTATCTTTAATATCCGACGGGAATACTTTTTATTTTTTTATTGTTTCTATGAATCTTGGTTGTAAGACAAGTAACCCATTCAAATCTCGCTCGTCTACTTAGTTTATATCAGTACTGCGCCGGTCTGCGGATAATCGCGATATCGAGATGACGCATGTCGAATTTATTTGATAAAACTCCAATCGACATCGTATCAATTTAATTAACTCCAAACGGTAACTCGGCGTTCAGACGACACCACGACATTTTTTTGTGTCTGCGTTTTGGTAAAAGATACACAAATAGTAAAACTTTATTTTATTTTATTTTTAATAATTTTGTCGACTTCTCGTTCTCTAATATTTCCATCTTCACGCTGTAAAAAAAAAGACATTTTTTGGAATTTTTTTTTACTGAATGAGAATTATAATTCTTGGAAAAAAAAACTAGTCGCTCTTAATTCTAGAAGACTTGAAGAATCCTTTTGCATTTTCGTACGTTCCAAAATAAGATAAACTCCAATTCGGAGCACAACTTTTATCATCGGGGTCCAAAAAACCCCCTGAGACCTCAATGAACTCCTATCTCATCTCTATCGTTGACGATTGAAAACAGAGAAGAAGAAAAAAAGAAATCCGTCGTCTTCTTATTCGATAAAAAAAATTAATCAAATTAATATTTAAAAAAAAAAAGCGATTAAAACAAAAAAGTAAGAATATTGAAAAAATAATAATTTATTTGTATAACATAAAAATAAATAACCTAAATTATTATATGAAATTTATTTATATACAACTGAAATAAATGAAAAAATTATTATATAAAATTTACATGAAGAGATTGCTTCGACCGTGTTAATTAATTTTATTTATTACAAGCATTGACGACGATCGACCCAATCGATGTTATATCTACATTTCTTATAACGTTATTGAATACTAACTTTTTATATTTTTATTCCTTTCGTTAGAAATCCACGTTAACATACATTAGGATAGATTATTTAAAAAAAAAATAAATCTACAAAATAAACATATAAAAAAAATATATAAAATTTATTCACAAAAATTATCATCAATAAAAAAAACCAAAACTAAAATAAATGATCAATCAATTTCCAGAAAGCCATATCCGCCCAACAGCAAAGACAAACGGTATCGTCATCCGGTATCTACAATCACGAAAAACACATGGCGTCGTCGTCTCAATCGTCCATAACCATAGCCTCCAAAAATTTAACATCCACATCATCAATGATAACCGCAGCATCCGCCGTAAATCAATTGATGAACGGCCTTCGTCTCGCCGAGGACGATCTTCTCTCCCTACCCCTCGACGATCTCGATCTTCTCTGTTCAAATTCCAATCCCCAAGACGTCGACAGCGCGATCGCCAAATATTCCGTTTTTCTCGACAGTTTCGTCGAACGTTTGAAATCCAACGATTCGAACGAAAATGGAAAAGCTCCGCTACTCCTAAACCGCGTAAACGAAATAATAAGAAAAGCTTGGGCCGTTCCTACCCACGGTCACGAGCTCGGTTACACCCTCTGCAACACCTTAAGAACTCGCGGTGGTATCGATCTTCTCATGACAAATTGCGAAGCTAAAGATCAAGAATTACAATTTTCCTCGGCTCGTTTGCTCGAACAATGTTTGACAACGGAAAATCGCGATCACGTGGTCGAACATGGATTGAAAAAAGTCGTTACGGGAGCTTGCATGATAACGAAAAACGCAAATTCCGACGATCACACGCGCGTCGGAACCGGAATACTCGAACATCTTTTCAAACACAGCGAAGACACTTGCGACAGCGTCGTGGATTTCGGTGGTTTGACAGCTGTCATCGCCGAATGTCGTAGAAACGACGTCGAAACTTTGCGTCATTGCGCCGGTGCTCTGGCAAATTTATCGCTCTACGGTGGTGCGGAAAATCAAGAAAAAATGATAAAACGAAACGTTCCAGTTTGGTTATTTCCATTGGCTTTTCACAACGACGACAATATTAAATATTACGCTTGTTTGGCAATAGCCGTTTTAGTGGCGAACAAAGAAATCGAAGCCGCTGTTTTGGCTTCCGGTACGTTGAATCTCGTCGAACCATTCGTCACTTCTCACAATCCTTACGAATTTGCCAAATCAAATCTCGCTCACGCTCACGGACAGAGCAAAAATTGGTTGAAAAGATTGGTTCCAGTTTTGTCGTCGAAAAGAGAAGAAGCACGAAATTTGGCGGCTTTTCATTTTTGCATGGAAGCTGGGATTAAAAAACGTCAAGGTAATACAGAGATTTTTCGTGATATCGGAGCTATCGAACCGTTGAAAAAAGTTGCCAGTTGTCCCAATGCCGTTGCTTCGAAATACGCTGCACAAGCTTTGAGATTGATCGGTGAAGAAGTACCGCATAAATTGAGTCAACAAGTTCCATTGTGGTCCACCGAGGATGTTAGAGAATGGGTCAAACAAATTGGTTTTGCCGAATATGCTGGGAATTTCGATGAGAGTCGAGTCGATGGCGATTTGTTGTTGCAATTGACGGAAGAAAATTTACGCGAAGACATTGGCCTGACCAATGGGATACAACGCAAACGTTTCACTCGTGAACTTCAAAATCTCAAGAAAATGGCGGATTACAGCAGTCGCGATACCGGAAATTTAAATACGTTTTTGCAACAAATTGGCATTGAATTTTCGATTTATACTTACGTGATGTTGAACGCTGGGGTTGATAAGGAATCGTTGAAAAATATTTCCGAGGATCAATTGTTGTCCGAATGCGCGATAAACAATAGTATACACAGGTTGAGGATATTGGACGCGATTAAGAACGTTCAATCGAATCAATTCAGTTATTGCGGTCCCGATGAATCGCCGGATAAATCGTTGGATGTTTTCGTGAGTTATCGAAGATCGAACGGTTCGCAACTCGCGAGTTTGTTGAAGGTTCATCTGCAACTGAGGGGTTTTTCGGTTTTCATCGATGTGGAGAGGTTGGAGGCTGGGAAGTTTGATAACAATCTGCTGCAGAGCATCAAACAGGCGAAACATTTTTTGCTTGTGCTCACGCCGAAGGCTCTCGAGAGGTGTACGCAGGATACTGAAGGCAAAGACTGGGTTCACAGAGTGAGTTTGAATTTTTTTCGATTTCTTGAATTATTATGTTTTTTTTTTATCATTTATTTATTGGAATGTTTGGTTATTGAATTTTTTTTATTGGATAAAGGCATATTGATGTGTTTAACATTTTTATTTTCTTTCTTACGATAAATTTGAGGAATTTATCGAAATTCGATGATTCATTGATTTAAGAATATTTATACATCAATTATTTATTTATTATTTTTCTGATCTGTAAATTAGATTTTTTTATTCGATAGAAAATATTTTTTAATCTTGATTTTCTTTCTTTCTGTCAATTTGAAGGATTTATCGAAATTTGGTATTTAGTTGATTCATTAAATAATTATTCATTTATTATTTATTTATTGGAATATCTAGGACTTCTTTTATCGTCGTTTGTTCTTTTTATTGTCGATTGCTCAATTTATCGATATTCATTAATTAATGATTCACGAATTATTTATCTTCTACGTATTCATCAGCATTTTTTCAAAATTGTTTTATTTTTTAGATAAATGTCGCTGTTTCTTTTTGTTTTAATTAATTTTCGTCTATTTTATCACAATTTATCAATCCTTTTTTTCAACAGGAAATTGTGGCGGCGTTACAATCTCAGTGCAACATAATTCCAATAATCGACAACTTCCAATGGCCCGAGCCCGAGGAATTGCCCGAAGATATGCGAGCTGTTTGTCATTTCAACGGAGTTCGGTGGATTCACGACTATCAGGACGCTTGCGTAGACAAATTAGAAAGGTCAGTTTAATTTAATCTTTCCTCAAAATCAATTCAAATCTCAACGACATCCAAAATAATTTGTCCAAAAAAATAAATAAAAATAAAATAAAATAAAATAAAATAAAATAAAATAAAATAAAATAAAATAAAATAAAATAAAATAAAATAAAAATAAAATAAAATAAAATAAAATAAAATAAAATAAAATAAAATAAAATGAAATAAAATAAAATAAAATAAAAATAAAATAAAATAAAATAAAATAAAATAAAATAAAAATAAAATAAAATAAAATAAAATAAAATAAAATAAAATAAAATAAAATAAAATAAAATAAAATAAAATAAAATAAAATAAAATAAAATAAAATAAAATAAAATAAAATAATTAACGAATAAATTGTTTTCGTTCAGGTTTATGCGAGGCGAAATGCCCGTTCGTTCGGAATTATTGACGGGAATTCCTCGTGGCATCGCGCCTAAGGACGTGACGGGACCGAGCCCACCTGGAAGCACGAATATCCGACAACCACCGAATTATCAACGAATGCACAGCAACGAGAGCCGAGGCAGCGACAAAGATTCCACGAGTGGTAGAGATTGACTAGAAGGCCCGCCCACAGCCATACCAAGCAGGTAAAAAATCTCATTAGTTTAATTTATTCTTCCATTTATTTACCACCGCTCGATTTTCATCGCCATTTCTCTCACGACTAATTTCATCGTCGATTATTCGATAATAAACTCGATCAAACGATTAACACCGTTTTTATTTCACGCAGCGAGGATTGATCTAATTAAACGAACGAACGACGAAGCGACCGAAACAAAAAAAAAATAAGAAATAGAAAAGAAAAAAGAATTCGCGACGATTTGAACAACTTGATAGGTCAGTCGACGATCAAAAAAATTACGAGTTTCGTTTTGTCTTGTTGTCGTTACGTTCGTCATTATTGTTATTTTTTCGTTTATCCTCGCAGTCCAATTGTCTTGCCGATAATTATTTCTCGTCTGTCTGTCTTCGTTATTTCGGAATGTCAATCATTGTCACATCTAAATGTTCCTTTTTTTTTGTCAAAAATTCAAATCTTCGTATTTTTATTTTTATTTTTTCAAATTTAAATTCACTCATTAGTATCGCTGATGCTGCACCTGAATGAGCATGAAATTGATCCACCGTGTGTTTATCCATGGTGTCCAGAGTTCCCTCGAAATCCCTCGAAGTCCCGGAATTGTCCTCGAATTTCATTTATCGTCCATTCAACTTTTCATTTTCCCTCAATTTGAGTTCGTTCAAAAACGTATGTGATTATAAATAATTCTATAAGAATCTACACTTCCGTTTCGCTGAGAATTACATATATACTATTTTTACATACATATATTAGCCCTTAAATGCGCAATATTTTTTTTACAGTTTCAATTTATCAATTACTACTAAAAAAAAAAAGAGTTAAGGGAAAAATAATGGAAAAAAAAAACAAAAAAAAATCTTTTTTCAAATTATTAAAAAATTATTAAAAATCATTTAAAAACATCTGCTTCGCATGAATGGCGCTCACTGTAAGCAAATATATGTAAGCGGTTCGTTGCATTTTGCCTACACTGCTCAAAAAGCATCCAAATGTGAAGATAGGGCCAGAAAATACATGTTGCCAAATCCATCGTCTTAAAAAAAAAAAGCTTTCTTTTTAACACCCTAATATACATTCGTACATACCGAGTAATTTTTTTTAAAACTCATTCCAACCAAAGGACAAACGATTATTGAAACAATAGTTAATCACCATACTGCTACGATTTAAAATGTTCCAATGAATTTCGTTAACTTTTACTCTTGACAAATCCCCTGAACCGACCTCAAAATCTCCTGGGAATTGTCCTCGACCGTCCTTAAATTTTTCCCAGGCACCATACCTATCTTTTTCCTCGGCAATACGAAAAAAAAAAAATTGTCTTTCTTTCCGTCCATTCGTTCGTTTCCAAATAACCAAAATAAATTTTTCTCATCTTCTTTCTCTCCGTCAGGCTTCGAAAATCATCGAGTCCGTCACGTAGGCTGATGAGCATGCCTCCAACGTCCCCACGTTTGAAATTCGTTCACACTCATCCGGGAAGAAGTCCGACGTCTCGACGTCCTCCCCGAAATCCGTCCTCGCCTTCGGCGCGTTCGCGATCCCTCGAAATTCTCGATCAGCCTCAAATAAAAATCTTCGCACCGACGATCGTCCAAACCGAATCGATTCCACGTCCGCGATCGCGAAGTCTCGACGAGCTTCTCGACGACGATGTCGCCACCGTCGCTGCCGCAACCGCGATCGTCGTCGATTCGAACCCGTTGACTCGCGAACGATCGTCGAAAAATATTTCGAACGATGAAAATTTTACAAAAATAAAAATCGAAACCGATGAAAAATCGACGATCAACGAGGAATCGAAAATTTCTCTCGCTATCGGCGATAAATCGACGACCGAAGAAAATTTTTTGAGTCCAACGGTGGTTCCGCGATCGAAAACGAGAAATTTGATCAAATCTAATCCAACGAATAAATCGAATCAAACGAATAAATTTGATTCGACGAATAAATCAAATTCCGTCGATAAATCGGTAACGAAATCCAACGATTTACCGGAAATTTCTTCGTCGACGTCGATTAATTCTGCGGTTAAAATTGCAACCGCGAAAACGATTTCGAAAGCGAACGTTGACGAAAATCAGGACGTGGATTCGAGGACGAAATATTTGGTTAATCGGGAATTTAAGAAAAATAATTGCGACGATGAAGCAACGACTTCGCAGCGTGAATCGACGATGGGATTTTTATTCGCTTCGTCGAACGTTGAGAAATCTTGTGGGTTGCTCAAGGCCAAAAGCTGTGGCGCGGGTTTGGACGACGACGAAAATTTTTCATCGAACAAATACGATAATCTCGGGGGTGACGAAGTCGAAGGGAAGAGAAATCGTGAAAAATCGGAAAATCGTCAGCAGCAACGTGGATCGTTGCTTTCGCTTCACGCTACTTGCGCCGCCGATCCGAAGAGAAAACGTAATTTTATGAACAAGTGCGTCAACAAAGTTAGGTCGTTGATTAAGAAATAGAGAGGTGAATTTTTTTTTTTTTTTTTTAGAACGAAAAGTGAGTTTTTGTGGAAAAAAATATGCAAAAAGGTGATAAAGACTTGTAATTAATTTTTTTTTTTTTTTAATGGAGAATTGGGTGACGAAGCGAAGGATTGCGGCGATGCGTCGATGGGGATTTGCTTCGTTCGATCGACGGAGAAAATGGAAAAATTATCGGCATTAAAATGTCGAGATTTGGCGAATTTTATTGTTTTTTTTTGTTTTTTTAACTGTTTCGAAATTTCCATGAAATGGAAATTAGATTTTTGTGTTATATTTATTCTCGTCGATGTTCCGTTTATACTTGATTGAAGAGAATACGAAAATTGATGGAGTTATGGAGGAATTTTTGGAAAACGTCTGTACAAAAATATTCGAACTGAGCAGGTCCCGGTCGATAAATCATTATTAAATTAGATATTATCGTAGTTATTGTCTATAATAAATTATCAGGCATCTGAAAAAAAATGTTATTCGAGCGTACAACGACTGGCAGCATTGAAAGTATAATTAACGATAATGTGCCTAAGATTAATACACAAAAGTGTCTTTTTTTTTCTTTGACAGTCGATGAAAAAATTATTATTATTATTATTATTTTTTAAATGTAACGATAACAAATAGCACATTTGTTACTGGTGCTTTGTACATTTCTCTACGAAACTCCGACGCATAGGTTAAAACCTCGTGGCGAGGTTAAATTTATATTTGTAATAATTTTCGTCGTTATTTTTTGTTATTTTAAGCAGTTATTATTTTTTAATCACGGACTATAGATATTGTTATATTAATTTTATTTTCGATTGTTTACGTCGCAGCTATGTTGACGATCGAATTCCTTCGAGTGTCGTTTATTTTATAGAATTTTCAATTATTTAACAACGTAGTTTTTAATTCGTTATTAATTTACGTATTTGCGTATTTTATACTTTAGACATCCGTAAAAAAAAAAAAAAATTACGTGACGATGGTTACGTATTTTTGTTGTAAAATGAATTTGGACCCGACGTTGATGAAAACGGCTTTGATGCTATGTTATCACGATGTTAATGCGATTATATTATTGATATACATATATATTTACACGCTAGGGTGTCCCTTAATTGATTCATTTTGGAATTTCAAAACTGCCGCTCTCTAGAACGATTTAAGGTGTATAGAAAAAAATCGGAGTAAAATTGGAGATCTGTACGATGGCTTTAAGGGGTGCCTCTGAGCGATCGAAATTTCTTATTTGAATAACATTCGATCTTTCGATTACTTTGATACAATTTTTACACCTTACCGATAAAACATGTGGAAAAGTGATGAAGATAGAGGTAATGAATTAAGGGGTCTGACCACCGAGACCCCCTGAAAAATAGCCTCATTCCAAAAAAATCTGTAAACTCGAAAATATGAGATCGAATTGATTAGTTTTCAGACACAAAATAGTTCAGGGCTTTACAAACGTCTCTGATAAATTTCAACTCAAATTCTCAAAAGATGGCGAATTTGGTGGCGCAAGAACTGAAAAAATGTCTGTGTATGATTTGCGCGAAAGGATTTTCTCACTCGAAATCGAAAAATTTTATTTTTCAATTATTCAAATGAGAAATTTCAAACGCTTAAAGGCGAACCTTAAAATCGTCGTACGGTTCTCAAATTTTGCGAAAATTTTAATTTACATACCTCGAATCGTACCACAGGGCGGCAGTTTCGAAATTACCAACGCAACCTTATCAAGGGACAACCTAATGCACGCACTATTTAAGAACCATTACCCATATTTTACCAAAGGTTCACCAGAGTGAAGATAAGTTTTTTATAATAAAATCAACACCGTTTTTTTTTTCTTCGAATGTTTCGGCAAAGTATTTTCTATAACGAAAAAAAAAAATAAAAATAAATAAAGAATCTAAGAAACATCGACATTGGTGGAATTTTTTTTTTCAATAGCTTTAATATCGAAGAATACAAAATTACAAAATAGCTTCGCTACTTAACGATAATCAAGTTTTTCGTAATTACAAAAATATTTTCGTTAAACCGTGTAACAATCTCCCAACGTATTAATTAAATGGTCATAATCTCCAATCTATCTATTATGCAAGGCTTTGATTGACAATCTTTTTTTTTTTTTTTTTTTTTTACTTTTTAAAATTATTTTCTGCAGATTTTCTGCTCGGATCGTAGGATAAAAATTTACAGCAGCGGCACAAAGTCCGCAGTCAGGTTGTAAAGTTGAACATTTATGGTTAATATATCTATGAAGTGGTAGAAAAATATTAGAACGTTTTATCTGTTGATGACGTCGTCACGTCCTCGTAGACGTCTCATTAGTATCATATCGTTTTTCATCAACGTGACGCGTTTCGCATGAAACGTCAGCAATACCGCGTCTTCGAAAAATTGTACCAGGTACATTTCCGCGGCTTCTTGGAGCGCTTCCAGCGCCGATGCTTGCATCCTAATGGACATTTATTTGAAATTAGAATTATGATAGATTTTATTTATGAAGTGGAATATTTAGTCGTTTGCGGGAAGATTTAGGGACTTTAGTGATTTTTTTTAGCCATGTTAGAATGGTTTTATGGAGATACACTAGGCAGTTTCAATTACAACATATATTGAGGCATTTGTATGAATTTTTTAATGATAATATTTTCAATTTTGGGGGAACTATTGGCGTTGTTTAAAATAGCCTTTTTTTTTTAAGATCATTCGAGGGTAAGCATTTCTCTGGAACGACTGATCAGAAATTTAAAAACCACAGAGATCTCGTTGGTATAATATTAAACGTAATTTGTGTACAGAAGGTTTGGCGGAATTTCGATTTTTAAAATAATTTTTTTGGTCAAAAACCTAATTTTTGGAATCTCAGAAATCGAAATTTTTGGAAAAATCGACGTTATTTAAATAATCGAAATTTTGCTTAACCCTCTCGTTCACGAACTGCGTTTGATATTATGCTGCGGAAATCTTTTTGGTTTTTTCATTTGAGACGATCCGTTAAAGAGATATCAGGCTTGCCGCAAGTGATTTAAAAAAAAAAGGTTTTTTGGGATGACAGCAATAGTTTCCCTGAAATTAAGAAAAAAGCCGTGGAAAAATTCATACAAATCCCTATATAGAGGTTGCAATTGATACTGTAAAGTGTTTTTTTGATAAAATTATGTAAATATGGCTAAAAAAATAAAAATAAAAGTCCCTCAATTTTCCTGCAAATAATTAGATAGAACCCCAAAATTTTTTCAAATGAGGTAAGAAAATGGATAAGTCTCGGAAAAACCTGTACAAATTCACAAAATACGAAAAATGAACCAGCGCTCGTCATAATCAAAACAGAATCGGCATCAGAATTTTACAATTCCTTTTTTTATTTTAAAAATTTGATTTAAAGTCTTTTTTTTCTTGCAATTCGCTATTAGTTTAATTTTTAAAATCAATATTTACCGTCTTATATCTTCTCTCGGAAACAAATCGATGACTACTTCTCTGACGAGCCTGGAAAACGGAAGTTTTGGTATGAGAAGCTTCGAACTTTTTCTATATCGTCTGATTTCCTGCAGCGCGACAGTTCCCGGCTTCCGTCTGTATCGTCGGACTAAGACCTCGGTCTAGAAAAAATATTATCATCAAAACTTTGAAAACGGAATGAAAAAATTTGAAGCGAGGATGTCAACAAATTTTTTTCTCACCGTGCTGGATTTTGCGGAGGGTCCCGCTTTGGATGATGTGTCGGATCGTCCGGAATGGGACCTTAAAAATAATACAAGGAAATCGTTATAAATTATTTCAATCATTTTCAAACATTTTTCTGTCACATAACCTACAAATTTTTCTTAAAACTTTCAGAGAATCATAACTGAAACAAGTAATTTAAAGATAATTACTAATATCAATCAGATAATTAGAGAATAATTAGACAATTCTTGAAGCAAAAAAAAAATTCGCATAACCTAAAAATCTTTTAAGTTTTAACTTTCACCGAACTATCGTTAAAAAAAAAGCAATCACGGAATAATTTCTAATAAAAAAATACGACAATTGGGAAATTATTAGACAATGAAAAAACAAAAAAGGAAAACAATAACATAACCTACAAACCTCGGTCGAGATTTTCGGCGGACCATCTTCGAAAAACTAAACCTAAACACACTTTTACGCGAATAACGACGTCGTAGATACAAAAATTGGTCAAATTTTTCGCGACTCATCCAGACGCGACCTTGACGTAAATATTGTACGAACTTTCATGTTTATCGCGTTTTCGGGATGTAAACAACGCTTTCCGAATTATGCACATCCCGCGTAAAACGTTCAAAACATCACGTGATCTTCCATCGCTCATCGACTCCAACGTTGCCAGATTGAGATCAAGAGAAGCTTCGAAAAGTGTATTTCTCTGAACTTCCCCCACCACGACTGAAATATCGGCGTCAGCCAAAACACAAGACCACGTGGTGTATGGATTAATCCATTATAATAGAAATATGGACCAATAATGCTGCGAGAAAAAATGTAATCGCAACATGAACGGTTCTCAACCTCTCTTTTTCCTCTTGAAGCTGATTGGCCGCAACTATCAAGATAAAAATAATTTCTACCAATCACCTTTAACAAAAAAGAGAGAGGCTTAGAGCCAACGGCAGTCCCTTCTCTTTCCATTGCGATGACATTTTTTCTCGCTGCATTTTCGGTGCATGTGCATTCGTCGATGGGTTAAAGCGACGCTATTGGTTGCGTCCAGCTTGTTTGACGGTTAAATGGAAGAACGAGCTGCTGATTGGCCGGAGGCTGCGGTTATAAATGGACCTGGAAGGGCTATGGACACGCCCACGCGTGGGATAAATATCCGTTGATCTGGCAACACCGCGTATAATCGACGTTCGTTGATTATCGTGATTCGTCGTGAATTTCCGTGAATTATCGTCAATCTCCAACCTAACCTATCGTTGTCGCTGTCAAATGATCACCTTCGAAGGGTGACTGTGACTGTTTTCCGTAGCTAAAAGTTTTTCCGTATCGTAGTTAGGTTCGATAAAACAATTGTTTTTGTTTCTTTTTTTTTAATGACAAAATGGGTATATTTTTCGCAAAGAAGAAACCGCAGAGTCGCGTCACCGAGCAGGACAAAGCAGTATTGGTAAATTTACGAAATTCCGAAAATAAACGTTCTAACCTCAAAAATTATCGAACGTTTTTAGTTCTTGCGTTGTAAAAATGTGTTTTGAAAATCGTGTTTGATTGCGTTTGTTTCGTTGACAGCAACTCAAACAAACGAGAGACAAGATAAAACAGTATCAGAGAAGGATCGAACAGAGCATCGAAAAGGATCGGGAAATTGCGAAAAAACTTTTGCAAGCCGGCAGAAAAGAGTAAGTCGATGGTATTGCGTTGATGGACGAATAGTTGAAATTTAATTTGGTTTTTGTTTTCTGTGGAATTATTGTATTATTATTATTATTATTTATTATTTTATTATAATAATAATTATTATTATTGTATAAAAATATTTATTATTCTATAATAATAATTATTATTATTATCTAATTATTATAATTATTATAATAATTATTATTATATAATAATAATTATTATTATTATTATATAATAATTATTATTATTATTATATAATAATAATTATTATTATTATTATTATGATAATTCAGTAATGAAACTATTTTATATACATTTTGTCATTATTTTATTTCCATCTTTCTTCCAGACGAGCGTTGTCGTTGCTTCGTAAAAAGAAATTCCAGGAACAAGTATTGTCGAAAACCGACGGTCAACTGGAAAATTTGGAAAGAATGGTTCACGACCTAGAGTTCGCGCAAATCGAAACCAGAGTCATAGATGGATTGAAAATAGGCAACACGGCGTTGAAAACGCTTCACGATTTGCTGTCGATAGACGATATCGAAAGGGTGATGGACGACACGAGGGAGGGAATAGAAAAACAAAAAGAATTGGACGATCTGTTGCTGGGAACGCTGACGGAGGAGGACGAGACCGAAGCTGAAGCGGAATTGGACGCTCTTCTCGCTCAAGAGACCGCTAAAGCGGAGCCGGAAGTTCCGGAAGACGTCGAATTGCCAGACGTTCCGCAGGATATTCCTGAAAAAGAAAAAAGTATGGAAAAACCTTATTTAAAAAAACTAAAGGTAATCATGCGGAAAGTGGAAGCCACACCAATTTTTTTCTTCATATAATGAATTTTTCAAGGTGCTGTAACTTGTGAGTTATTGGATTAAGACCATTTTCACTCGATACCTTTCTTATAGAGAATTCAATTGTCTCTAAAATGTCTCTCTACATTTTTCGTGTAGAACGAAGAGTTTGACTCTGAAACTCGTTTGAAGACGAATTTTCGTCAAAAATTGGTTTAAAATCCCTGTAGATAAAATTAGTAAAAAAAATTATAATAATTGAAAATGCAATAAAAGATATAGAAATTTTATTGAAAAATTTTCGTTTATTGATAATATTGATAATATTCGTTTGAAGACGAATTTTCGTAAAAAATTGGTTTTAAATCCCTGTAGATAAAATTAGTAAAAAAAATTATAATAATTGAAAATGCAATAAAAGAAATTGAAATTTCATTGATAAATTATTTTTTTTGGACGACATGATAAAAAATAGTTTGCGCGCCCTATATCCACATACAAAGTTGATTAACAACATCCTCAGAATCACATTCTTCCATTCCAGAGAAATCGATGTAGCTCTCACTTTCTGCATAATTACCGAATTAAAAATAGAAAAAAAATTATTTTTTCACGAGTGGAAAATCGTTTTATCTGTGGATTGTATTGCTGATAACGTATTTTATTATCTCATCGACAGATATCGCGAAGAAGGAACCTCGTCAGGCCGTCGCGATGGAAGCCTAAAAATAATAATTGTTATTCACATCCTCGGCACGTTAAAGTCTATCGCGGGAACGAAGAAAAAAAAAAACGTAAAAAGAAAAAAATGTATGAAAAAAAAAGAAAAGATTTGTCGCGCGATAGCGCAAATGTATATATGTATATGTATAGCGTTGATACGACGAGTTTCGAACGGTTGTTGAATGGCGTCTCGTCGTCACGTTGCGGCAACTAACCGGTTGCGGACGTTAACGAAGACATCGAGCGATAAATGGCCGGCGTGTTAACACCAAACCACACACTCGGTTGGCGAGAACAATGTGATTTGGACTTTGGGCGAGTACGTCGCGCTTGACGAGCATTAGAAAGTTTTTTCTATCACCGATCGTACAATAAATGACTCAACTTACGGACTACCACGAAAAATGTCTAGTTTATGGATTATTGCGTGAAAGCATGAAGTTTTTTTAATGAATTTTCAGATCATTTGACAGATTTTTAGGTTTTTTAAATTTATTTTTTTAGGTTGATTTTTTTATTTATTTTTTATTTTATTTTTTACTAAGGAAGAAGACGTGGAAGAAGATTTAATTTATTTTTTTCCGCAATATTTTAGTAACTTCAGTGATTTTAGTTAAAAAATGAACTCGCAATTTTTTTTTCAGATTTTTTCTTTGGTTACTTTTGCTGTCATTTTATGGGCCATTCTGTGAATTTTTCATGTTTTTTTTCTTTTTTTTTTTTCATTAATTTTTCAATGTGTTTTGATGTGAAAAAAAATTAGTCTCGATCAAGTTTTCTATGTAAAAAAGATTTAACCCTTCGAAAAAAAATACAAAAATATTTTTGAGCCTTAAAAAATTCCTTAAAACTGCATTTGAAATACAAAAGTAGTTTTTTCGACCGAAAGATATTTAAAAAAAAATTGTTAATATTTTTTTCGAAAAGCTGATAAAATTTTTGACATAGAATACATAGACATTGTGTTGGGATCGCTTTAATAACTTGTTTAATCAACAAATGTTTCAAAAAACAACTAATACCTCAATTTATTTTTTCTCCTTATGTCTTTCGATGAAAAAAAAGTTTTGACCAAGTTTTCCATGTAAAAAAGCCTCATCTGTCCCAAAAAAAAATTCAAAAACATTTTTGGCCCTCAAAAAATGTCTTAAAATCACATCTAAATCATCAAAGTCGATTTTTCGTTCAAGATAAAAAGAACCGCGAGAATTGATTGCCCAATCTAATAATCATCGTTGCTCGAGTTTCAGCTCTAAGGTGAGTAATTTTTTTCTCTCTCTTTAATATGCTCGCGTTTAAACGATGCGTACACAATTTATTTACGTATTTTTTTTCTCCTATATCCGAGGATACCACTTGATCCTTGGTCGTGTAAATAGCTATGTATATAGAAAACCCGTCGCAAACGCTTACCTGGTGATCTCTCAGCCAGCAGTACGATCGTAAATTATCGCCGGAACGACGAGACGAACGTCTTATCGTGACGCTTATTTACGAGAAGCTTCGAGAGGCTCAACAATCTCGTCAGGTATCACAGATAGATCTTCCTTCTAAAAAATAAATTGAAAAAAATTTTTTAAAATTAAAAAAACAATCGTACAAGTGTTTGGCGCCCTAATTAACGTTTTCGATTGTATCACAATCATTGGGTTTATCATTTATCGAGAAAGTTTGAAGTGTTGATTCGTTGAAATTTGTGTTCGCGGGGGTTTTATGTGGATCAACGTCGTTCGAATCGACAACGACGAGGCAAATATGTGGTTTTTTATTGCGTGAAGTTTTGAGAAATTCTGAATCTTGGCAAAAATAAAGTCTCGAGAAGCATCGTTGAGGTTTATCAGCTACGCAGATCTTCCCACGTACGAGAAATTCTAATTTAAAGCATCGATTTTATTTGTTCACTGCGGTCTTGTTTTTTTCTAAATCTTTCTGAATATCCTTGAGGAGATATCCGATTGTGAAATGATACAGTAAAACGTTGTTTATCCGGGGTTAATTTGGAAAGGATTTTCGGATAACCGAAAACTCGAAAAATACGAAAGAAAATATAAAAATCAAAACGTTTTATAATTTTTATATATTAAAAATGATGAAATACAATTTTATTGGATCAAATGTAATGACCGTACGTTAATCTTTGGACGTGTGTGAGAGACTGAGTAGAAGTCGCAAGCTTTTACGCGCATACGGCATAGACATAGCGGCTTAATCCGTTTTATTAAATTTTTTTTCTGTATTATACGAGCATGGATTATAGAGAAGAGAGAAATAACCGCCATTAATGCGGAGTCCTCGGATCAGTCCGGTGCTGTAGATAACGTGAAGCCTCGGTTACTCGATTACTGGAAAAACGAGGTTTTACTGGATTGGTGTTGAAATTTCTTACAAATTTTTAATTACCTTCGAATATTTTTTGATTTTTTCCCCCCAAATATTGCGTGAATTTTGAAGTCTACATGACTGAGAATCGAACAAATTCCTGACGAGTTTCTTTATGACACCCTAAGCAGACAGTAATAAAAAAAAGTATTTAACTCTCAGTGGTAACTTGAGAGGGGTCCAGAGGACCCCGCAACATTTATTGCGTCTGAATTTGTGTCAAACCTCGCAAAAAATAGTAAAAATAATTCGATTTGTTTTCGTAATCTATTCCACTATTGTTTCTCGGAAATTTCCATTTTTATACTTCGGATTAAATATACCTTTTGAAGTGAAGACTATCGCGACAATTCTTATCTTTGAAGTATATTATCTCGACATAACATCCCTGAAATGATATGGGAAAATATTAAAATTCGCGGAAGTTATTAATATCTTTGAAAAAAAATGACTTTCGATTATTTAAAAACAAATTACTCATGTTAAGGAATATAATTTTTAAAAAACACGGTTTCCTCTAATTCTAGAGGACTCTATGGACACTTCTTCCTCTCTCACATTTCTAAATAACGAAAACTGATTCGGAGCACAATTTCTAGCTTTTTTTTTTTGGTTTTTAATGCTTTGGCGACGTACGACCTTGTATTTATTTTTTCCTTTTTTCTTTATACAACGAATTTCAAATAACAGTGACGACTTTGACTCCGAACCGACATGATTCAATTCGGAAATTCAATGAAAAGTAGTGAAGAACACACACATGCACGAAACAATGGAATAAAACACACTCAAAGGCAGGAGATCGAATAAAAAGGAGGAGAGAGATTTCTAAAAAGGCCCCAAATCGAGGGGGCGAAATGTTAAATAAAGAAAAGACCCAAAAATAAATACAAGCCCGTACGTCGCCAAAGCACTAAAACCCAAAAATTAATAATAGCGACCAAAGCAAACGAATACAATTACAATTTCTATTGCTTGGGGTCCAAAAAAATGTCCTGCAGCCATTACGAAAATCCACCAAAGAGCGACCATCGAGGTTTCACCTGAAAAAAATGTGAAGTCAGCGATCGAGAAGCGTCGATCCACGATAAGATAAGCCCAATCAGCTACTCGATAACATCACGTTTTCCCGTTGTGCCGTATTTGAATACGTCTATTTGCCCGAAAGATTGTGAAAAACGAAAAAAAAAAAAAAAATGCTCGGAGAAATTGCGCTCAACGCTCTCGAACGTCAAATTTTATTTATCGAGCGTCAGAATTTTACTGTCGATCTCGACACTGTTGCAGATTATTCGGATCTTAATTTTTACGATCGTTCGTCGGATGTTTCTTGAATTATGGCTGATCTTCACGGAATCATCTACTTGTTAGTCGATAATTCCTTTAATTTACGACGACGCTGGCTTGAAACTCGTCTACGAACGACGATGACGATTCGTCCGATATTAAAAAATATAAACGATGACGCATTGTCCCAATGACTCAAGATAATGTTTGAGATTAGGCACGTTCTATTCCACGGAATGCCACATTTTTACATGTTGGACATCGTTTTTCGAACGTCCCGTCGATATTCACCTCGATCCATTATTTGTCAAGCTCGTAACTGCTGGAACAGCGAAATCATTGACGCTGATTCGTTTTATCGCGGAATTTCATTCGCATTTTTGAGGAAAAAAAATTCCTAGACGTCGGTCCTTGGCAGTTGAAGGTCTCGTCGACTTTCATAGACGTCGTCTCGTCGCAAGGATACATGGCTCGGGGCTGATTGACAAATTTAGAAATTCCCTGGCAAGTGCAAGGTGAACGGCCTGTGTTTTTTTTCCTTTACTATGAGCGATGTTTTACTCTTCATTCAATGCTATTCAGTTGATCGAAACTATTTTAAATACTAAAAACTATTTTATTGATTTGATTGATTTTATCGATTTGATTGATTTTATGGATTTTACTCATATTATTGATTTTATTTTTTTTTTTTAGTTTGCCGAATTTAATCTTTTGAATAAAACTGTATTCAAATTTTCAGACGAGAGATTGCGACGTTCGCGGACGATCCATCGATCGATTAATCTTTCGTTCCTGGGCGTCAAGTGATTATTTACGCTGTTGAGTCAACCAAGTGTTTTCACCTCGCGAGCTCGTCAATTTGTTGTTTTTTTTCTCGGCTTTCGTTGAGTTTATTACGTTTTATCGCGTGAAAGTGCGTTCTTCATGGGCGCATCAATTTTGTTAATTAAAAAGTTAGGAAAAAATAAAATTATAGGCAAAAATAAAAAGTATCGTCGTTTACGTTGCTGTTTTTCTCAACAAAACGGTCCATTGTTTTTAAAACGATTCACGAATCGTAAGAATCAGCGATGAACTCATGAGATGAATTGTCACAATCGAAATCAACGACGAGCTCCGGTTTCACGAGAATCGGCGCTCTTCGGGGCTCCCGACCGATTGTGAGTCTGAAACGAGTGACGCAACTCGTCGCGTCTCATCTCATAATATACTTCCTGGTACTCTACTTGGAAAATCTAACGAGAACGTTTCGTGGCTGCCAAGTCGTTCGTTCGTGATTCAAGAAGAGCTTGGGAGCTTCGAAATTGACCCCTTTTTTCACTACAGCCTTGTAGAATTTCCTTGCGGAGCTTCGTTGGATATTCCGCGATTAAGGGGACAAGGTACTGTAACGAGATGGAAAGTAAAGATATTTTTGCGGTTTTTTTTTTGACAAAAGTTATCATCGGATCTTTTTGATTTATTTACCACAGTTTGTTGATATTATAAGTATAAGATAAAAGAAATTATTGTTAGTATATTTTATTTATTGATCATCATTTTTATTATCATATAATAATAATAATAATAATAATAATAATAATAATAATAATAATAATAATAATAATAATAATAATAATAATAATAATAATAATAATAATAATAATAATAATAATAATAATAATAATAATAATAATAATAATAATAATAATAATAATAATAATAATAATAATAATAATAATAATAATAATAATAATAATAATAATAATAATAATCACAATAATAATAAATATTATTAATAATAATTATTATTATTATTATGGCGGACTATCAATTTTTTTGCTAATTAGAAAAATGGATATAAATATTAAAAATCTACTGTCAACCAAATTTTTTGGCAGTGGTAATTTCTGTGGGGGTGGTTGGGGTTGAAGGCGGACAAAATTACTATAATGAATTCATTTTATCTCGTATTGATATCAACAAACTGTGGTAAATATTCCAGGAAGAACCGACGATAACTTCCCTGAAAAAAAAGAAATGCGCGTTGATGAGCCCAACGTGTCGTTTTTTATCTCTTTTGTCAACTAATAAGTGTCAGCTCTGAGAGATTTATCCGGTTTTCTCGACGGAATATTGCGGAATTTGATTCATGAGGTACCGACAATGCAAAAAAATTGAAGTGAATAATGCCATCGTGGATTTGGATTTGTTGAATAATTCGTTTAGCATCAAATTGCAAACGTGCGAGATCAAGGCGCGAATCTTTTTGATCGGAAGACATTGTCGCGGAAACGAGGAGGCTCGGAGTGTCAGTTTCTGTGGCGATAGGTTTGATAGTCGTCTCGGGGCTTTTCTATAAGTGCCTTTTAAGTGGGTCTCGGGTCG